>BSBM01000753.1:65955000-66345000 GCA_027924585.1 Larix kaempferi
TACTGAACCAGAGGGCTAATGCAAACATTTTCATTATATTTTCTAAAAAAAATAACATACCAACCTTAGGAGAACCCCATTTTTTGGGAGTTATACTTAATTTCCATAAATAATATTTATATATTCCGGAAGGTAATCCGATTGTCTACGTTTGACATTCTTGCCCCATATTCCAAAAAGTTGTGTAGGTAGCTCTCATATTGCTTTTTGATGTTCATATTTTTGTTTTTCCAGAAGTCCATTGCGACTAACGCGTCATGAGTGGCCAACAGTACCTTGCACCAGCCCTATATTAAATATTTATTTACCCCCCTTTTAATATATTTTTGTCAAGCTAATCTCCATTTGGGTTTTTATAGTTCCCTTATTCCATATCTAATGTTTCCACCCCAACCTAGGAAACTAGTAGATTGGTGGAATTTTCCCTTCTAGTGATTTATTTGGATGGGGACATTACAAATGTATAGCTGTTTGTGCTTGATACTAGTTGGTATATTGCTTATTATTTCAGATTATATGGCTTTCGCTCATGTTTCTAACATGAAGCATGAAAAGGGGAATGAAATTTAATGTACCTAGGGAGGATAATATGGCATACCCTAAAGGGTGCCCATGAGGGATAATCAATGTAATGTGACCATAATCATAGAATTGGACTACTTGGTAGTTGGTGGGAAATAAACACCACTAAATAGTTAAAATAGATTAATATAATAGTAAGGGCTAGTTACAATATACCCCAATGTATACTCATAAGAAAGTACATATGCACATAAGTATCATTGTATTGTAGCAAGCATAAATTGTGGAGTTATTCTATGAGGAGTGTTTCATGGTGTTACCCTACTTCTAGGGTTGTATATATAATCATTCATTATTTATTGTGTCGATCCATTAAATTGTTTGTAAATTTAAGGTTTTACTTATTATATTCTATCTACTAAGGTTCATGACAATATATGTGGTCTTATGACTTGCACATATCTCATTATTTTAGGGGGTTTGAGATATACAATTGGGTTTAACCCACTACATAATTAATCAACCTATAGTCCTATTTAGAGCAGTAGAAAGGGAACATCTGGCAAGTCTTAATTGGTAAGGACAATACAACTGTAAAGAAATCTAAATTATGGATTTTTTTTAGAAATCAACAAAGCGAAATGAAACTTTTGGATTGAGGGGATAGATTATAAAATTTAAAAGGTAGAGTGAGAGGGCTAATCTAGGCTTCTAGATAATAAAAAAACGATAGCGGAGAATAGGCTTGTAGCATTTTATGTGCACATACCTTTTAGAGGATTTTTTTGTTGTGAATGGTTGAGATCATGTGCATGGATCTTGATCAATGATTGTAATTGTTCATGTATGGATAAGATCTTACCCACATATCCACATTGATGACCTAGATCCCATGAATGTGACCTTACCTCATAGTGTAAAAGGTTGTTACTAGGATACTCAAAATGGTGGGATCTATGATACCATCAATAGAGTAAAATGTGCCGTGTAGAATACCTGAAATAAAATGCACAAAAAAGACCAAAATGATCACAATACAGTGAATTAAATTATCATTCAAAAGAAACATAATGACATGATTGGATTTGGAGGAAATAAATGGGATTCACATTAACAATGGGATTCATTTTTGTTTGTTTGTTAGAAATGTCTATCACTCGGGACCAATGCATTTCAACCATTTCCTAAGAAACCATAACCCAAGGGCAATTAGAAGTTTTCAAAATCGCCAAGGGATCACACTCGACATAGGCTAGACAAACCCTTAACATGGATGGATTTTGGGTGTCTCCTCCCAAATAAGTCACCATAAGGTTATTGAACTCGGGTCACCTAGTAAATGAAACCCACTCCTTCACGAGTTGAGCTAGTGAGAATTGACACAAGGAGCTTCATTAAAGGAATATAGGAAATATTGTTTATCATTTTCCAAAAAAACATGTTTCTAATAAGGTTTTCTATGTTATTATAAAACTTTATCCAAATAATGTTTTGTACTAGACAAGGTATTAGAAAAACAAAGGTGGGGATATATCATATGGTGCAAGATATATGTAGTTTATGCCACCTAAACAAGTAGGGAAAATAGTGTCATTTGTACATTCATAAATTTTGAGAGTGAACTATCTCATTTACATTTTTAAAGTTATAATGGGGGATGTGATGGATTACTTACACCAATCGTACTATTGTGTCTACATTTAATGCCCTTACACAGTAATATACTAAGTGCAACTACTACAATGACATTTAACTTAGGTATAAGGATTAATTCCCTTACAAGGTAGCATACTAAGCACGAGTAATAAAATGGCATTTGACATAGGTACAAAGATGCCCTATGCATGGTTTTCCTCCCATCCCATAAATCCCTTACTACTTCATTGCAATTATATTTATCATCAAAGATGTAAAATAAAGAATGCCCTTGGCATGGTTTTCCTCCCATATCATAAATCCCTTGCTACTTCATGTTACCAATCATATTTATCATGCCGCATGTAAAACAAAGAATAGTGTACATGCCTTTCCAAATGCAATATACTTTGCAAAAAACATTTTAATAATAATATTTAACTTATGTTTTCAAACATATTTAATTTTTTGTATATTTGTTTTAGTGTATAATTTATAAGAAAGAAATCTTAGAAGAAAGAACTACCTATAGTTAAGGGTTTTGTATATTAGCACCCACACCACCTTGAGAACAACAATCATCAAGGGAAGTTCATAGGCATCAACAAACTTATTGTTAACCAACATGGATCCAAAAAGGAACTTAGTTTTAGATATGTGAAAGACAAAGAGAAAGGCATGGAGATATCAAAGTAGCACAATGACAACATGGAACAAAATGAGGAACAAGATTCAAGGTCAAGGTGGCATCACCAGAGTTGGATCTCATATTCTCATTTCACTAGGATGTATAGATGTTTGTGCTTGATACTAGTGGTTAATTGCTTAGTAATTCATATTTTATGGCTTTTTCTCATGTTTCTAACATGAAACATGAAACAGGGAATGAAATGTAATATACCAACAGAGGATAATATGGGTTACCCCGAAGGGTTCCCAAGAGGGATAATGAATATAATGTGACCATAATCATAGGATTTTTGTACTTGGTAGTTGGTGGGTAATAAAGACCACTAAATAGTTAAAATAGATGAATATAATAAGAAGGGCTAGTTGGCATAGACCCAAATGATACATATATATACAAGTATGATTGTATTGTAGCAAGCATAGATTGCGGAGTGATTTTATGAGAAGTGTTTCATGGTGTTACCCTAATTCAAGGGTTATCTATATACTAATGTGTTCTTTATTGTGTGGATGCATTTAATTATTTGTAAATTTATATTTTTACTTATTATATTCTATCTACTAAGGTTCACGACAATATATGTGGTCTTATGACTTGCATGTATCCCATTATTTTAGGGAGTTTGAGATCTACAATTGGGTTTAACCCACTAGGGAAGTAATCAAGCTATAGTCCTATTAAGAGTAGTAGAAAGGGGGCATCTAGTAAGTCTTAATTGGTAAGGACCATAACCACTTGGACTGTAATGAAATCTAAACTGTGCATTTCTTAGAAATCAACAAAGAAAAATGAAACTTGTGGATTGGGGGGATAGATTACAAGTTATTTAAAAGGTAGAGCGAGAGGGAGAATTTAGGTTTATAGATAATAATAAAATGATAGCGGGGAATAGGCTTGCAGCATTGTATGTGCACATACCTTATTGAGGATGTTTTTTCGTGAATGAATGAGATCATGCCCATGGATCTTGATCAATGATTGTAATTGTTCACGTGTGTGGTAAAATGTAGGATAGAGAGAAAAATAACCTTGTTGTGAATGGATAGAATCTTACCTACAAATCCACATTGATTCATACCTAGATCCCATGAATGTGACCTTCTCTCATAGTGTAAAAGGTTGTGACTAGGATAAGCAAAATGGTGGGATCTACGATACCATGAATAGAGCAAAATGTGCCATGTAGAATACTTGAAATAAAAGGCACAAAAAGACCAAAATGATCACAATTTAAGGTGAATTAAATTATCATTCAAAAGACACATAATTACATGATTGGATTTGGAGGAAATAAATGCATTTCTCAAGGGATATCAAATTCTAACAAGTGTTGTGCATGATGAGTTTTACGTCAGAAATTGGCTATGCTAATAACAAAAGAGATGGAAGACAATTATGTGTACCCTTGGAATAATACTATGCAAAGTCAACTATGTTTCACAAGGTACAAGACAAAGAGGGAGGTCAAGACATAGCCATTACAAATCAATATACAAGGCATTAAAGCAAACCTAGATTGGAGAGTGTTGAGATTTAACCATCTTTTCAGCTTCTTAAATACATATTTTATCATTTAATATATATCTCAAAACACTTAAAAAACAATCACTTTAACAATGGGCTTCATTTTTATTTGCTTGTTAAAAATGCCCATCACTCGAGTTTAGTGCATTTTAACCATTGGCTATGAAACCACAACCCATGGGCATCTAAGCCGTCAAAATCATCCAAGGATCGCACATGGATTGGGCCACACCAACCCTTAACATGACTGGATTTTTGGGTGTTTCCTCCGAACTAAGTCACCATAAGGGTATTGAACTTGGGTGGCCTGGAAAATGAAACCCAATCCTTAACCAATTGAGCTAGAGGGAATTGACCCAATGAACTTCATTAAAGGAATACAATAAATTCTATTTATCATTTTCCAAAAAAACATTTTTCTAACAAATTTTCTATGCTATTATAAAATTGTAGCCAATATTTTTTTTTACTAGAAAAGATATTAGAAACAAGAAATAAGATGGGGATATATCATATGGTGCAAGATATATATAATTTATGTCACCTAAAGAAGTAGGGAAAATATTGTCATTTGTACATTCATAAATTTTGAAAGAGAACTATCTTATTTACATTTTTTAAGTTATAATGGGGGATGTGATGGGCTACTTACACCAATCGTACTATTATGTCTACATTTAATGCCCTTACACGGTAACATACTATGCACAACTACGATACTAGCATTTAGCAAGGGTATAAAGATTAATGTCCTTACAAAGTAACATACTAAACACAAGTACTACAATGACATTTAGCATAGGTACAAGGATACCCTGGACATAGTTGTCCTCCCATCCAATAAATCCCTTACTACTTCATTACCAATCATATTTATCATCTCACGTGTAAAACAAAGAATTCCCTGGCCATGTATGTCCTCCCTTCCCATAAATCCCTTATTACTTCATTACCAATCATATTTATCCTCTCACATGTTAAACAAAAAGAATAGTCTACCTGCCTTTCCAATTGGAATATAATTTGCAAACAAAAACACATTTTAATAGTAAATTTTTACTTATGTTTTCAAACATATTTAAATTTTTGTATATTTATTTTAATCTATAATTTATTAAAAAACACTTAGAGAAATATATACACAAATTAAACTTGGATTTCACTAAATTTTTTAAGCTTTTACAGGATTCAAATTTCTTTTTATTGATAATAAGAAGAAAATTAAAACATATTTTTAATAGTTATATCCATTTTCATAGATATAAACTTCCGTTAGGGGTTGAGTGTATATGGGTGGTTGTTGGAAGGAATAATGTTGTTGTCCTTTCCATTGGAATTCAAATCTCGCTTTGTGAGAGAACACTTGCTCTTGAGGGCAGACTCTCTATGTAATGATTGTAATGCTGACCATACCTTAATTCTCTCAAATAACAAGTGCTATTCTCCAAATAACAAATGCAGTAAATTTACTGATGGAGTAGTTATTTTTATTTTATTTTTAATAAAATACCATTCTCAAATTAATGGATATCAATTTTAATTTCTACTTTTCAAATCACCAAGTTGCGACGAGTACAGGAAGATT
Source organism: Larix kaempferi (assembly GCA_027924585.1). Lineage (NCBI taxonomy): Eukaryota > Viridiplantae > Streptophyta > Pinopsida > Pinales > Pinaceae > Larix > Larix kaempferi. Next base: position 65,960,958 of record BSBM01000753.1, read on the forward strand.
ATTACAAGATAAACCTACTGCAATTGCAATTCCTTTAGTATGTGCCTGCTACGCAAGGAACACACACATTTTGTAATATGTTTTTTCATACAAATTTACATTGCATAACAATCTCCATACCTAATTTTTTACATTTTGTAATATGTTTTTTCTTACAAATTTACATTGCATAACAATCTCCATACCTAATTTTTTTTTGAATCTTATTTGGTGCAATCAACGAAGAACTTACAGTGATCACGACAGACATGTGAAATGTTTGTTGAATGCTTTTTTCTGGTACATAGGGTGGCGAGCACTGCAGTATTCGGAGATTCCATTACTGGACGCCCTGTAATCGTTTTCTGTAGTTAGCCATTCATATTTCGCAAGAACGAAGAGAAAGACAAAGATTTCGCTATTCATTGCCAGCGGCTGGCGTTACGAAAAAGACGAGCGCAATTAAAATTCAAGTGTCGTTATTGGCATCAAAAAAATTAATAAGACATGTTGCCCAATGGCCTCGACTTTTTATGTTAATTATTCACAGAGTAGTCCAGTGACAGTCGCGTCATGTGTTAGGAAGTCTATTTTACGTCAGACAGCTTTACTGGAGTCGTCGGAAGAATCTTGGAAGTGTCATTCCTGTGTGCGCAAGGATGGGAACACAAGTGCTCTCCAAAACATTTTTAGTTATTTTTGCTGGTATTAGGTCAATGTTATAATAAAAAAAATACTCCATATACCATTGCCTTTTTGAGTGAATTGACCAGACATAGAAGGTAGGTATTCATGTCCTTTTAAATCTTACCTACTATCCACTTTATGCCTGCTTGCCAATCGTATCTAATCCGATTTCCACTCTTAAGGCATTGCACATGGTAATAATTGTGATAGATGTAGTACAGCAGGACAAGGATGAAAAAATCAAATGCATTCTAGAATTTAAGTTATCTGTCCAATTTTAATTTAGCACTGTGTTCTAGAATATAAGTCATTTAACAGTACTGTTTTTTATTGAGATAATCTTAATGTTGTTAACATGTTTTTTGATGATGAAACAGTACTGTTTTTTATTGAGATAATCTTAATGTTGTTAACATGTTTTTTGATGATGAATAATATTTACTGAAGAACATTGCATTATTACGATAACAATGTTATCAAATTATGATATACATTAATACAAATAAATTAAAATAAATATTATTTATATTATTAATTATTAATAATACAATCTTAAATACAAAGTTAATCAAGTTAATCCGAGCAAACATTTATATGTTAATCAATATATTTTAAAAAAAAGCTTATTTATTAAGTCATATTATTGTCTTGAGAGTCATCCCAAATTCATTTAACATAATAAAATTTTATTGTAATTTTAAGAGAAACCATATACAAGGTTTTAATAGAAGTATAATTATGAATATAAATGTAATTTTAAGAGAAACCATATACAAGGTTTTAATAGAAGTATAATTATGAATATATTTATATGTTTAAAGAAGGTTATTGATTTAACTATATTATTGTCTTTCAGAGTAATGGTTCCAAATTTATTCAATATAATAAATTTTTATTATATAATTCTAACCGAAATTATATACAAAGTTAATGAAAGTATAATTTTTATATAAACCATATACAAAGTTAGAGAAAATTTTGAAGATCAATATTTAGTAAATTAAAATATTTTTATTATATAAAATATGACTAGTCATTTTATAAAAAAATCAAATTTAGTTAATATTTTATGAGAAAAATATAAAAAATTAACCTATAACAAAATTTAATTTTCTAAATTTTCTTTATCATAAAAAATATACTATATACTGTAAATATCCCCTAACCCTTTTAAAACCATATTAAATATTTAACAAATAACTGAAAATTATAAAATCCAAAAAATTATATATATATATATATATATATATATATATATATATATATATTCTACAAAATTCGATCCTATAATTTTATATTATTATTAAGCTTTTATGATTTTATAAAAGTTTATATATTCTATAAAATTGGATTTTATAATTTATATCATTTATTAAAATGGGCTAGTTATTAAAAATATATATTTCATTTTAAGAAGTCATAAATTGAAATCCTAAATTATAGTATAAATAAGAGAATCTCATACACCAATTTTATCTATTTATAATTAATTATGTATTTTTTAATTTATATTAAAATTATCACAACCATTTAACTTACATTGATAGGCTACAAGTTAAGTGCCATGAATAAGTTATCTATTACTTGTTCTCTATGCTTAGTTGTAATTTCATCTTGTCTATGCCTCAGTTATGTATTCTATGTTTTGAACTTTACGGTATGTTTTAGTACGTATTTAAATTGTATTTTGGAATTCATAAACACATTCAGCATGCTCAAATAACTTCATGGAACCTTAATTATGCAATTTTCATAGCTAATATATGTGATTCTAAGGTATTTTAAAGATTTCCAACTTGAATAGGAACAAAATTAGATGGAAAATATGCTCACAATATTTTGACTACACCCATGTGTTATCCATGCACGAGTTACTAGTTATACATGCATCAAATGCCATTTTAATTTTTATAATTGTTTATTTTGAATTTTGAACTATGCCCGTCAAATCAATTTGGACAGTACACTTGTCCCATCAACCTTCAATCTGGAAAAAACTTGGATGATAGTCCACACCAAATTCTAAGATATAAACATCTATCCATATAAATATAACAATTTAATTTTATTATTAAATTAAATTCTAAGATATAAACATCTATCCATATAAATATAACAATTTAATTTTATTATTAAATTAAAGATATTAGATTATAATTAAATTACAATCTAACTTATTTTCTATAAACATTCAAATAAAATAAAATGTTGTATATAATTTTACACCCTTCAATACTTTTTGTGTCTTAGATCCTAGCACCTAGCTAGCATAGTTGTCCTGACTTGCTTCAAGAAGCTTTCTGGTGCTTATAGTCATCATCCTCTGTAGGATTCCTCATTGTGAAGTTTCTTTAGGAAATTCGTTCCATATCACACAAGCTTATCTGCTTTGGTGCATCGAAATCGTCACAGTGATAAACTTGTTCTACAATCTCTTTATATGAACAGCAAGCAATTCCAAGCAATTCCTGTAAGCAAACCGGCAAGATTTTCGCTCTGGTAACTGTGGATTCTAAAGTACCGTTGTCTCTACCGACTGTCAATTGAGTTACGTATTTAAGTTTGGATTTTTTCGTGCGTTTCTTAAGGAATTCAAGCTTCAAACCAAGAAACGTTTTGCTGAGAATGGTGCAGACAGGCAAGATGAACAAGATCAAGAACATCCTGAGGAGATGGCAAAGCTTTCCCAGGGTGGGACGTTCGTACAGTAATGTCCGTTCAAATCGTGATCCATTTCGTAATCATGTTCATGACTGGAACGAAGTTATTCCACCGGTTTTTTCAGAAAAGAGACCATCGAGCCTCGTCCACGCAGATCATCACAGAGTAGACGAAGCACCGGAGGGATCTAAGATGGTTTATGTTGGAAAGTGTAGGAGACGATATTTCATAAGTGGGGAGTACCTGAACCATCCGTTGTTAAGGGCACTGGTCGTTGAGGGACTCGGGGATGGCTTTTCAGTTGCCTGCGAGGTAGTGCTGTTCGAGCATTTGGTATGGATGTTGGAGAACGCTGATCCAGAGGCCATTAGGAGCGACTCTAGCTTGGAGGAGTTGGCCCAATTTTATTCTTCTAACTAATGTGGGTAAAGGGACTGCTTAGGGTTTGTGTTATGTACTTGTTCTAATCCTTGAATTTTACAAAGTCTGTATAAAATGATAGTTTATGACTATTCTCGCAGCTACATCTGTAATGCTCTTGATAATGATCATATATTCAGAGCAGCAGTAGCTTGAGGACCATATGTAACTTCTGAACAGTATATAGATAATGATCATATATTCAGAGCAGCAGTAGCTTGAGGACCATATGTAACTTCTGAACAGTATATATAACTTTTGGTTTCACTTTTGCTTCCCATAGATTTCATAAGGATCCTGGAGGATGTTCATGAGTTTTTGAGTAGTATGTTGTATGAGAAAAGGTATCGAGAGACAAATTTCCATAAAGGTAATGAGCTAACAAATTGGTTAATGTTTTAATGACTATTCTGGAAGCCAAATCTCGTTGTACCCAATAATGTTCACATATTGCAGAGCAGCAACAGCTTAAGGAGCATATTTCTGAGCATATAGCTTTTAACGGTATATGCTTGTTTTCACTTTTGTCCGAAAGATGTCATACGGACCCTTATGATGTTCAGAATGCTTTATTATGTTACATGACAAAAACATAGCGAGCGTATAATGCCAACATAGCACCGAAAGCAGAAATCTGTGTCTTTACCTTCCTGCCAAATGGATTCTGACCTGACTGCTCATATAACTTGACTTGTTCATATTATAACAAATATATATACATAAAGTACTAGATACATACACATTGAATATGGACTACTGAACATGCATGCATATTGATTGGCTCAAGAAACATACACATTGAGTCAGGAGGACTACTGCACATTGAAGATTCTTTAGATAAGGAACGTCCTACTGAAATACACATTGAATAAGACTACTCATATATCTCTAAGTTCCTATACACAGTGAATAAGGACTGCTCAAATATCTTAAATTCTTAGTATAATACCAAACAATATTTTTAAAGTGTCTCTGTTAATTAATCAAATAACCAAACCTATCTCATTCTACCTAGAGATGTTAAATTCTACACATATGCTAATCCAATATCTAATACTTGTGTTTGAAGGAATCAAATCCCTGAAGTCTAATTCTTTTTTGGATCATTTATGATTGATCTAAGCTAATTGTCATCTTACTCAACTCACTAATATCTGTAAAAATAATTTGTGTGTGTGTAAATATAGTTTTGATATAGTTTAAAAACATAAATGCACACATATATCAAAATTATATTTACATGGGTGTGTGCAAGAAGATGAGGGTCACTTTAGATGCAATGCTACTTTTTCAAAACTCGTTCGTGATACATAAAAGCATAACGTGTTTCTGATACTTAGCACCTGCCATGGTAAGACCTGAGCCTGACATGTCACTGGACATGTAGGATAGGTAACCATAACGCGTACGCATTATAGAACTACAAAACGCGTACGCGTTATGTAGTTACAAAACGCATACGCATTATTGAAATCTAAAATCAATTTAAAAACACAGTCCCGACCATCCCCGACCACCCGCGGCGCTCCCGACCACCCCCGACCACCCGCGGTGCTCTTCACGCATCAAAAACGCAAAATAGAGGTTGGACGAGGACGGTTTGTGTGCCCTGAAGTATTGGTGGAGCTCGATTTAGCTGGAGGGGAGGCAAATTCACCGGTGGATTGTCATCTAATTAGGTAATTCATTCACCCATACCATTTTTTTGTCATTTCTTAACCTAAATTACTATTTTTTTATTGTTTAAAACAACCTAGTTTTGTAATATTGATAAAATTGGGAATAACCCAATCTCTAATTAAATTCACATCTCCCTCAACCAAGATGAGTGAATAATTAAAATGAATCTCTTTTCAAAAACTCAAAAATTCCTAATCCAACCAAAAATTGAAAAAAATAGAACTCCCCCCTTTCTACAATGTATCCATCTAAGTCACCTGACACGAAGACACGGGACACGAGTGTCCCCACAAGACACGGTGACCCCCGAAATTAGGACACGTTTTATATACATATATATATATTTTTAAAATATATTAAAATTTAAAAATATAGACATATAGATTCAATAAAATTTAACATTTACAATTACAAATATTCAATAGAAATTACAGTTACAATTACAAATATGAAATATTCAATAGAAATTAGATCATTCACAAATCACAACACATTTTTCATTCACAATCACAAATCACAACGAGACATTGAGACACATAGATGCATGTCAGAGACTCGGAACCATATTTCTCATTAAGTCATCAAAGTCAAAATGTATTACATAGATGTCAAAATGCCACTGGGCACTGAAAAATGCCAAATAGACTAATAGACTAATAGTCTAATAGTCTAATAGTAAATACAAAAAAGGAGTGGATCAAGATGGAAGAATTCCATCTATCAATGACTCAATAGTCCTCCTCCATGCCTGAATCAACAAACTCATCACTACCCTGATCCTCCTCCTCCTCTTCCTCCTCCTCCTCTCTACCAATTTGACTAACTGCATCTACTGGTGTGGAGGATGACCCCTCCATACAATCCCCCTCATCAAAAGTGACCGGCTCTAGCACTAGATCATTAAGATCCATGTTGGCTAATGCCAAATCATTACTGTTGTCCAAACCCATCTCATCAGGAAGGACATCCCACATCCATGTCTTTCCCTTCTCCCATTCCTCCCTCTTCATGTAAATAAGATGAAGGTTGGAGTGCACATACACCATCGTCTCTACCCTACACTACTCAAGCCTACTTTTCTTCACACTATACAAGTTCCCATATGTGCTCCAATTACTCTCACAACAAGAGGATGAAGTAACTTGAGAGAGGACCCTCAAGGCTATATTTTGTAGAAGAGGGCATGTTGCCCCATGAGTTGTCCACCAAACAAGGGGTTTCTTAACCCCCATGTCTCTAACCACCTCATATCCTCCAAATCTCCCAGTGCCACTAGAAAACTCATAAAATTCCTCCTCCACCACCTCAAGGTGGTCTCTATCCTGAAGTAGTCATCTAAATGCTATCTTCCTCCCCTCTGATATCTCTCAATCCATGTGAGGCGGGACTCTGGATGAGGGCCCCGACCCACCACTGAGCCAATCCTAAGCGTAGAACCTGGGGTTCAATGAGTGGACCAAGCAATGCAAAGGTGTGCAATTCTTATCCCACCTGGAGATAAGAATGCCCTGTATGAGGGACCATAAGTTCTGTGCCGATGTCTCATACTCAGCACACTCATTCTTAATAACAATGGTCCTCATGGACTCAATCATGGAATCCCAACCCTCATAAACATCTCCTAGGATGGGCTGGTCCGTGTCTGCAAACCGCAACAAAGAAATGATTGGCTCCATGATCTTGATGCTAAGGACTACCCTATCCCACCAACCATCATCTAAAACCGTGTCCCACAAGACACGGGGACCCTGTTGGACGTGTCCGATTACTTAGGTATCCATCCACATGAAACCCAAATTTTCAACCCTCAAAGGCCATTTCCCATGATACTAATTAAATAAGTTTCCTTGGTAATGGCCATAACAAGATGAAATGCATGCACAAGCGTGAATAAAAAAATGCAAAAAAAGTTAATAACTTGGTTTCTCAAAATTTCATCACAATTATTTGTCCATGAACATAATCAAAATTTCATCAGAAGTGTATGTAGCTATGCATTGCCTCTTAGTTAAGCACCCTTGACTAAATGCCAAAACACATTAACAAAGTGTCTCTTGGGCTTGCCCTATCCACACCCTCCATCAATCTACTCAACGCTCAGGGACCGTCGATTCAACTGAAAGACTTCATATAGAAAATCACTATGTTTTTTATTTAATTTTCTGAACTTGCCATACAATGTAGAGATCGATTTTGTAGAGAGAAATTGTCTCTATTTTGAGAAGTTGACATTGTTGTTATTGTCATTCTAGTCACAATCTCTAGTTGATTATTCAACATCTTAATCATTGATAGTCATCTCACGTACATATGTAATCATATTGGCAAGACAAACTCATACATATCCATTTCATTCCATGCCACTTTGTCCTCCCCCCCAACCATAAGGTGTAATATATTGAAATCAATAAATTTAATGTTAGCTTATGAAGTTGATGGAAATATTGTTTTCTGCAATGGACGTAAAGGGCAAAACATGTCAAAATAACACTCCTAAATTCTAAGAAGTTTAAACCCAAGTTTGCATGGAAAAGTCACCAATGAGGGTTAAGAAGTGCCTTAACTTCTAGAAAGAAGTTGAACGAAACTTACTTTTTAATTGTTAAATGTTTAGTTTTAAGTTTTAAATGTATGTAAGTGAATGCCATTAAATTGCTTACTTGAGTTTGATTTAATACATTTTCAATTTTGAAGAGACGTCATTATATACCATGTATATGTTTCTAATGATTTTCGTATTGATGTCTTTATTGCAGTTGTGGCTATGGACACCAATGCCGAGATACTGATTGAGCTTTCCCATTTGAGGGGCATTAGTGCAGCTTTTAGTGGTGGTGACAGGATTCGCCGCTCGCTTGCATCAACCTTGGATGTAATTATTGACACCATTTCACAGTCTAGCAATGTACTATATGATATTACATCATATAGAGAAAGAAAAAGACAACAATATGCTGATGGGCTAGACTACAATGCAATGAAAAAGTTGAAAATATCCAAAGAGCTCATATTTGCATTGTTTAGGGACCCTCGGACGGGGGAAATCCCAAATGCAAACAGGCCACATATCTCCATTGAGTGGTGCACATTTCAACCATTTGTTGATAACTAGATGGACAGATGGTACATGGTTTTTGATATGCCACCACACAACAATAGGGAAATTCCCTTGTATTTCCTTCGAAAGATGTACGCAGAGTTCGTGTTACATAAACACGTAAACTATTTTGACATCTTGCAGTTTCAGGGGATCGGTGGGGGGATGCCCCAAAACCAATCCAATGCGAGGCTTCAAGACCAGGATCGCCCTATCCCTGCACCTCGGAGGTAGTTGCCTGGGCCAGATGTCCCACCTGCACATCGTCTTATTCCACAGACATGGGATGCATTTTTGAGTTTGGCACGGACGGTTGTTCGCCATGGCACTATGGTTCAACATATGGGTGAAGAAGGGACATCTGTCCCTGGTGTGGTACATACACCAGCTCATCACCATGCAGGACCATCAACTAGTGCAGGACCATCAGGACCATCCACTAGTGCAGGACCATCGACACATCCCCATCCTAGTACTGATCCTCACGAGTGCACATCATGTGGTCGTCCCTGCTATGGTCTTGCCTCAGATGTTGCCTTCAGTGCATTTTTGAGAGAGGTATGTTGATGGTTAATTATAATAAATTCTTCATTTATTTTCGTCTTTGTACACATATATATAGTTTGAGCTAATATATTAATTTTGTGAACTTGCAGTTGATACTTTATGCCAGCAGCAACACCCTAGAGCCGAATGTTCCAGACTCTACAGGGGGGCATGATGCTACCCATTTGGTAGGCCCATATTATATAGCACCTATTGCCGTATCTCACACCGAGGTAAACATTTTAAAATTTCAGTTTTTTAATACTTGTTAATTTGTTAATTTCCACATACTTTACATTTTAGTTCACTAATGTTATCTACGGTCTAATATTTACAATTATTAAAATTGCAGATGGCAGATCCTTCACTTGGGCAAGGTAATGTGGAGGTAGCACCCATGGTCATACCGTCCCATGAAACATCTGGGCTCCAGGTAAACAATTAAAAATGTCATTTTTTAAATACATGTTTGTTTGTTGAATCATGCATGTCTAACTACATGAAAACTTGCTGATTGTAGGCACCATCCGAGACATCTGGACCATTGCCTGGATTTGTATCTCCATCCAGGCCATTCGTGAACAAGGGTCTTGTGTATGTGAGGCGTTCTACTCCTAGAAAGACTCCAGCTGCCCACGACCATGGGCTTACTCACACCATGGTAATGTATATCCTTCGATGATATTTGTTGTTTAACTTGAAATCCAGTGCATAAATCGTTTTTGTTAATGTTTGAATTGCATGTTTACTGCATCAGGAACCCGAGTTGTCTACTGAAAACCTTGCATCGATGGTTGATGCAGCAGTCAGTGCCACATTTGCAATGGAAACTAATCACACACAGGTATGTAACTATTTCAACATTATCTTTACATAGTTTATTATTGTTGTCTATTGTTTATTCATGCATTTCTAACTATTTTAACATTTTTTCATTGTAGCCACCACTAGTAGGACCAGTTCTTGGCCCCCCTAGTTCGACCATCCTGGATGTTCAACTAACGGCTCCATCTGCTACACAAGCAATGCAATCTCCTTTGTCAGTTGATGTGAGATGTCCTTCAGTGACCAAGTGTTTCATGCACTTTCCATGCACTAGTTGATAAGTGTTGAGTTAATTGTTGAGCTAATGTATTAGTGTACATAGTTAGTTGAATTTAACAATTGATATTTAATTTGCAGGATCCATAGACGCACACTGATCCTAGAGATGTGCCTAGAGGATCAACGTCGAGTGTAGTGCTCTGGTTTTTGGCAGAGCACATGACAAGCTTCTGAACTAATTAATTTTCTGTACGGGTTTGTTTCTAGATAATAAATAAGAATATTATTTGATCATTTACTATTTTTCCTATTATCGTAGTTTGCATCAACATTCAAGAGTTAAAATAATATAAGTTTTCATTTACATGCATGTTTTAGTTCAGTGCATATACATGTTTTAGCATAACGTTTTATCATAACTATAAAATATGATTAATGTAATAATTAACAAGGAAAATACCTGTTGCCAGAAGATTGAAGTTTGTAGATTGTCTCAGAGCTTGCTGTAGATTTCCTTCCAGATTTTTGTCTTTAAATCTTAGCAATGGATTGAATGAACCACCCTACCGACCAGCTCTTATCATGCTGGCCCTAGGAAACCGACGGGTTTCCTAGCCCCCGAGCCCACAAACCGATAATCCCGAGAGCATCATTCCTTACTATATTTCCATAGGTGCAGTTTTCCCTATGATCTTTCCACCTCCTCCTTGGAGTTGGAGTTTACCCCTTCCTCAGCTTCACCTCCAAAATCACAGTTCTCCCGCAAAAGAAAACCTCCCCTTCTCCTCCCTTCACTCTTCCCTAAATACCTTTCCTTCCTCGAGAAGACTTGAGGCTTACTCCACCGCCCCAAATTCCCTCTCTCGAGCCCTTCAATCATTAAATCCCCTGACTTTAACATTCATACAAGTTTACAATATAATAATATATTTCTTCACTTAATGCACCGACAATTAAATGCACTTACAGTAAATTTATTGCACTTTAATTATTCGATGGTAAGTATTTATTATGGTAGGACATATTACCTATGGGTTCTCTATTCGAGATCTATTTTAATAATTCTCCATTTATTCACCATATTTGCACTTAGTGTTTTTTAGAATAAAATAATACAATAATATATGTTATAGTTTGACTTTTCAGTTTGGGACAAGGCATGTCTTAATGGTTTACCAATCCGACAAGATAACTTATCATGTAACTTAAACTTTAAGACTCATACTGAATAAATAAATAATATTTAAAACCTATTCCATCACATCACATCCATTCAAGAATGATTATCCTATTATGGCTAACTTTTGAAATGGAAATAATCACACAATATTAATTTATAAATCAATATTTTAAATCTTACTTATATTGCAATTGTTACGATAGGGATATAAATGTTGCTAGAATATTATTAATTAAGTAATAATAATAATTAGATCACCATTTATTAATTAATAATAATAATTAAATCACCATTTAACAATAATAAAAGGTGAATTAATCATAGTATTCTTAATTATTTGTTTATCACATGAGTACCCTAACATCAACATAGCATCCTTGTTCTTATAAACAAAGCACTTGTGAGGGCTTAAACAATTTTACTAATTAATTAGACACTATCATTACCCTATTCACAACAGTTCTCGTATGACAATGTTAACTGACGACACTTGTCTTAATTTATTATTACAATGTTTTCATATAATTACTAATTCACTTATTTACACATTGACAACCTAACCATTCATTACCTAAGTTGATTGATGTATCCTTAACTGAGTTATCTATGACATTTATACTACTATTCAAGCATGACAAGTATGTTATACACCTGTAATATTGTACACGTACAAGGTGTGCATGCATGGCCAGTGTATGCACATGTCGGATATGTACTATAAACAAACCACATTTCTCCTATGCATACCTGCTAACTAATAATAGTATTTACCCCCATGCAGAAGAGCAAGCATAATATATAGTATAATAACTTTAACATCCTCGGTTATTTAACAGTTAACCCCTTTACGATTTAACATCATTGTCTTTATGTTTACATTAGTTTAATCAATCAAGTACAAGAAGGGTATCTACTTCCACTAACTAAAGATCAAGGAATATCCAACCCTCAATAGTACTAACTAACATATCCTCCCATCATAACCTACGTCCTCCATCCTCCCTATCCTTCCTCTGCTAGTACAAAAGTGGATGTCGGACTCACCGACCTGACCACATAGAACCTGAGAGCGATAGCGTCGGTTGAACAGCGGACCTATCCTCCCCTAGCAGGCATCCGACCATCGTCATCACAACAAGATGGGGAGCGTGTCTCAGCACGGCCCTCCCACGACCTCGGGTATCATGGAAATCTAGGGTGGGAAACACATCCATCCCTCTCAACATACTGGGCCTACGCCCTTATCGACTCATACTTTGCTGCTATCGAGATTATCGGTTTGTGTCATCGTATCATCAATTTTGGTTGCTAAGTTTTGCTGCATGGAAAAGTTCTTATCCCATGTATTAGATCAAGTATCTCGCTATCCCATAGCCCTTGTATCCTGTAGGTTAGTATTTTGCAAAATACACATTTTATAACAAGCATTTCCATTCGATCGCAAATTGATCTATATCATCAACATCGTTTTATTTCACGCCACAATTTTAGCTCATCACAGGTATGCATGACATATAACAATTCAATCAATTTCATCATAGGATGGCATCCACGTATAACATCATATATTTCACATTCCATTAATGAAAACGTTAAAACATATATATCGTCATTATAAAAGAAATGAATCTCATGACAACCATAACCTATTAACTGCATGAACATAGTAAGATCATAATATCATAACATCATATTCATAGTGACAACATAACATAGTAACGACATACACATGGTAGCAACATATAATCGGGTGTATCGTGTCATAAGTATAGTTTACCCAGTCTAGTTAAGTCCAACAGATAATAAGAAAATAAAGTTCAATATGTGTCACGGATAAACCTGTCTAGTCGAAATATGGGGCGTTACATACACCCACCCTTTAGGAAACTTCGTCCCGAAGTTATGGTCATAATAATGCAGGGAAAATATTTATGCATAATCTCTCCATTCTTGCAAGTAGCAGACGCTGGACAAACTTTTCCTACTTAGCTTTGGCTTTACCGAATATGTCGATATTATCTTATGGTTTTACTTCTTTTATCCGCTGATATGTATTCTAATAATTAAAGAAACATTTAGATTAATACTTCTATTGAATCTTAATATTATATCTAGAATGCTTAAGGTTATAATCAAGTGTTATCCCCCTTAGTATCCTACTTCTTACCATTTAACAATATCCTTTAAGTTATAACATCAGAGAGGTTTACTCATCACAAAGATTAAATTGATCCAACTTAGCACGAAATAATCAACAATTTAACATGGAGGTCTTTAGAACTCATAATTTGTATTCACTCAACACGCAACTACCAAGGACCCTTAAGATTGGCATACCTCTCTTAGGGGAGAAGGTTCATGTCCTTTAAATCCTAAGGTCCTACATTATTATTCCCTTATTAATAATAAGCAATAACAAAAGTATTGTAACATTCACTAAACTAGGAGAACTATTATTGTTACAAGGCTTTTGGGACTATACTATATTAGAATGCAAATGTTATCAACTTTAACCATTGATCTCTCCTTTTCCATGTGATATAATTAGAAGGGGAACCATTACTTCTAATAAATTTATAGGTAATTTGTTTTCATAATCTAAGATTCCTATACATACGCTTATTAATCTACATGGATCTTATTGATACTTACACACATTATGCACTATGACTACTTCATATGATACTAATGTGAATCCAACCTATTTATGTGGCATCAAGTTTTGTTCCGATTTTGCGAGATGGCATCAAGTTAACTTCACTTTGGCTTACACCAATTACTATTCAATGAATTACATATTCCCGACAATTCTGAGGAGATCTTGACTCACGAGTCTCACGATATGCCCATCCATAGATATGGTTTTAAATTTGACACAAACTTTCACCCTATGTGGAATGCAACCAACTTATGCCCACCATGAAATTCAACCTACCAAGCCTATACACATACCTTGTAGGATTTGTACTATCTTGCAAGCCTACGGTATTGTTAATCATTATCTAGCCTATCCTTACAAGGTGAAAACATGGCTTACTAGTATCAATCGTATAATTCTCACTTTAACTGAAATCTCTAGAAATTCGTTATGCGTACTTATCCTACTCCTTTCACTGATTTTGTAAAGACACCCATACTCTCTCATGATTATTTCCATCGTAAATTCTCTTGGGAAGTATGTTATTTCACCTAGGACGCAATCCTATTATATATAGTGTTCGTTAGAGATGCTCAAATATGCCTACTAGCAAGGGTAATATAAGATGCCCCAAATGTTTTTAAATTTTTACTTCCTACAAGGGCCATCATTACAATCTATAATACTACCATGCAATTCTTACTCTTATAACTATAATTGTTCTTATATTATTTTCTCAATTTATACTTGGCAATATTAATAGTTATACACCATGCCTTCACTGATATTATCCATGGTGATTTCTAACCACTCCTACATATCTCTAGCTCCCTCACGGCTTTCCTCTTTGCTAAGCCATCTTAGAAGTTCAATAATGGATCAACTTACCCCATGCTCACCATATCATTTGTTATAACAAGATTGAAATGTCATTTATCCATTCAACATACTTCTACACTAGTTCTTTTTATTGGGCTTGAAAGACCTCTTCATTTGTGCACTACTCCTTCTATCACTAACACTGGCTCTTATGGTAATTAAGTGTTATTTAAACATATTTCCTTTTACATATTTTACTTATGCTCTGTTTACTCAAGTCACATATATTTACTTATTGATATCTTTATCATTTTCAAAACTCTCACTCCCTTCGAAGTTACATGCCTAGGCATTAGATTGCACCATTTCTCTTTAATGTTCTTCAAAATGCATCTATAGTACCTTTAATGTTTTCATTAGTCGCATATTATCTCACATAGAATAACGAAACATATGGCCTCTCTCTCATCCTATGGAACTTGGGATTTTAGGGACATGACCTAGCTTCATCTTATAGTATCATAGGAAAACCAACATATAGAGACTCGTACCCAACCTAAATTCAATCTAGTCAAAGTCATCACCTAACCCTATATCTAATTCAAATTACTTTGCAATTTAACCCTACAATGTCATAAGGTTATTTAACTAATTACTTAGACTTATTGCTAACCCTATGTTTAAACCTAAATTTAAATTAATCTTAGCACATAAGTAAGGAATATAGAATTGAAAATAAATTATACCTTTTAATTTTATAATTCTTTATTTACATTTGAGAATTTGACTTTAAATGTACTCCAAATAATCAAAATTCAAACTATATGGACCAATTTAAATAAATAATTTAATTTATATATTAATAATAATTTAATAATATAAAAATAAAATAAAATAAAAGTGATTTAAATAACCATTTTCATAATGCGTAGAACAATTTACAATATATAAATATGTTAAAAACAATTTCACATAATCAAATTTAAAAACATTTTTAATAATTTTGAATAATTAGAACATATTCCGATAAGCAGTCTCTTGGGACAAGGAGTCACTCTACCTGAAGGCCACACGGCCAACATGCAATAAAAAATAATTATACGACAAAGACCTAAAAAGGGTAAACTTTTCCGAGGCTCTCATTTTCCTCACTGTATTTTCCCCACGCGGGCTCTGCAACTCCAAGCAGCTGCTCGGCTAAATTTTCAGGCCTTCGCCATAGCCTCCCTCTTTGTTGATTCACCATTAATGTTTTCTTTTACAGCTTCACGGCGCTAAGGGGCATTGGCAACGCCTCAATGCTGGGAGGGAGAAGTTTGATAGGGTTCATAATGGGGATACTGGAGGGCCCCCGGTTTGCTTTACAACTCAACTCTGCAACTCAACCTGTTGGTAAGGTTTCTCCCTAGGGTTTTCAAATTTTAGTGGGTATATTTTATTTAGTGATTAAATTTTAGTGAGTATATATATATATATATATATATATATATATATTCTTCATAGTTTGACTGGTTCAGGGTTTTCCCTTATTGCGTTGCTTGGCTGGGTTGTCTCCTAAAACCTGGGCATCCGGTTGTGAGGATTTCTTATGGCAATATGTGACCCTAGTGCTCCTCCTGGGAAGTATCTATGGTGTTTCTAGTTAAAAACAAGGTGGTCTCCATCGGTTTGTTCGGCCTTCGCCTCACGACCTCTGCCTTTGTTGATTATTTACCTTGAAATGTTCTTTCAGGGATTGGTTGAACCAGTGTAGATTATTTGACAGTTTTCTTTTGATAATGCACTTTTGAAATGCTTGTAGCTGTTGATTCTGCTACAGCAGATCCATAACCACCACTAGCAGCATCCGAACCATTCCCTAGTCTTATACCCTACAGTATAAGGCCCTACAGTATAAGATCTTACCCGATCAATATAAGCACGAGAGAGAGTAACTGACCCACCACCAGTTGGTCGGCTGTTATTTGGATTTGGTATAGGTTTGGCTATGTATGCAGCTCCCTTATACATTTCTGAGACTTCTCCATCTCAGATTCGTGGAATGCTCATATCCTTGAAGGAACTTTTCATAGTTCTGGGAATCTTGCTTGGTTACTTAATGGGTAATCTTGAAATTGATGTGATTGGTGGCTCGCGATACATGTATGGGTTGAGCATGCCGATTACTGTAATCTTAGGTATTGGCATGTGGCGGTTGCCACCATCCCCACGTTGGCTTCTTCTCCAGGCTGTGCGGGGTAAAGGCAATCTGCAAGAACTGAAAGAGAGAGCAAATTTTGCATTAAGTAGATTAAGAGGTCGGCCTATGGGTGACACAGCCAGTGATGTGCAAATAAAAGAAACTTTGAGATCCTTACAATATTTATTTGACAATCAAGATCGGGAAGCTAATTTCTGGGATATTTTGAAGGATAGAGTTTGAAGGAGTTCATAATTGGAGGAGGTTTGGTTTTGTTTCAGCAGATAACTGGGCAACCAAGTGTGCTGTACTATGCAGCATCAATTCTTCAGAGGGAAGGATTTTCTGCAGCATCCGATGCTACTCGGGTTTCTGTAATTCTTGGTGTTTTCAAAGTATGTTCAAGATGCCCATCCTAATTACCTTTTTCTTTTCTACTTTCATTTTGCAATAGTAATCTTAAGCTCCCATTTTCATTGTTATATCTGGATATTTTGTTGTTTTCCATCTCCAAATTTATGATAACTTTTTGAAATTTATGTTTTCGAGCATAAACGATGATTTACTAAATGGGCTGATATGATCAGAGTCACAACAATGCAAATATACGCACATATAAGTTTACACAAGAGAGCAAGCATGTAAGCATAGAAGAGATTGCCAAAACTGTACACTCGTTATACACTCTATTGTTTTAGATATGCAGAGAAGTAGAAAACTGTTGGAGAGGGATTATCTTTGACCAAGTCACCAATAAAATACAATAAAGTAGGTGAGAGATCATTTTGGACCAAGTTACCCATACAAAAGGGTTAAAGTACAAATATAATACATATTCACAGGTGTTCACTAGTCTAAGTCTGATAAATTCCTCTCCGATAAATTCTTCAAACTCCAGAAAAGACTTCCATTCATATTTAGGTGGTAACGGCATGAATCACACTGTTATCTTTCTTAAATCATTGTGCCTGAATATCGCATTAGGGTTTTTTTTTTTCATCTGAATTTCATCTTCAGATAATATCTGCTAATGTGTCCAAAACAAAATCTTAAAATTTACTGTTTCACACCTTTGTTTTTTTTGACGTTTCACTCTTTCATTGTTTGAACCATGATTCTATTCTTCGTATCTGCATGGCTCTTTCTAAGCCCTACGTAACCTGTTTCTTCTCTTCATATTCAATTGTTTTGTTGGGAGTGGCCGTTTGTAGCCTCTAGGTATGGTTCTGTGTGCTGGTGTTTGCGTTCTCTATCTGTTCTCTGTAGGATCAGGCGGTGTTTTCTCAGATTTCTGCTACTGTTGGGGCAATTCAAATTCCTGCTTTTGTTACTCTGGTACCTGTGCACGTTCTGGATTCATGCTTTTCTGCTTCTGTTAATTTGTTGCCCGTGCATATTATGGATTCATTGTCTCCCTTGTTCTTATGCTTTCCCCGTTCTGCAGTTATTTGCGTTGTGCACTATGGTGACTCGTGGACTTGGGCTGAATGACGATAGGGTCTAGGGTTTTGTGAGGTCCGCTGGGCAAATATGTCAAAAAGTTCCATCCATCTGTCACGGTGATATTAAATCCACCCTGCCTCCCCTGCACGAACTTAGGTTTGTGAACTCCGCTCTATAAATCTGAGACCTTGGAGTAAGGCTGGCATCCTTTGAGCTGCGTTTCTGGTTTTGTTAAAAACCAAAACCATGCGCCTTGTGGGGATCCTGGCTCGGCGTTTAATGCTGTGCGTTGGGAAGATATTGTATGGTAATCGATGTCCAATTTCAAAATGTAATTTGTATGCTATTTACGCTAATTGGATGTTGACTATTTGCTGGTTATATAATAATATAAAAAAAATTAAATCCTTTGCGCGGATAGTTACAATAAGTGTAATTTGTTTTGCATAGAGGCTCCAGTCATTTTTAGGATGCGTAGCAATGACAGCGGCTCTAATATATTATATATTAGAAGATATTTAGCACGCATCAAGAGCATAGACACAGGAAGTAGCAGGGATAGCAGGAGCAGGAGGATCGGTGAGCTGGAGAAGCATTCATTTTCTAGTCATACCGAGGAAGGCTGCTATCTATGCTATTAGCCATGGATTGTTATGGCTGTCTTAGGATTTTAATGCTCAGCCAAACCCTAAAATATATTATTAAATTCATAATTAACTACGAAAGGTACAGGTAATTTTGTCATAAGAAGAAAAGCTACCCACGTTCTCTCTCTTCTTCCCCAAACAAGGGAGTGGAGGCATGCAACTCTTTTAAATGGGATTTTTCCTGTTTACAACTTAGTGATATTCATTTTTGGCTTTTGCATTAAACTTTACAGCGATGGTTTGTGATATCGAACATCATCATACCATGGCCCTCTTTTTGTTTGTTTGTTTGTTATGATCATGAGTGGATTTTCGTAGCTTGTGATGCGGATTTTCAAGAGTGCATTGCCATCTTAAATTTCTCCAGTGCTTTAAACTTGTAGTTGACCATATATTTTCAAACGTAGGAACCTCATGTGAAAGTTCTGGACGACTGTGAGTAAAAAAAGATTCAAATTATATAGTTTTATAGGTGAGCTTTCGTTAATTGATTTTGCCTCAGATAGCTCTTACTGTAATTTAGGTTGTTCTTCTTTTTTGTCGCCCCCTTTTTTTTTCTTTTTTACATAATGAACTGTATACATGCTATCTCTAGGCAGGGAACACTGTATATTTAGTTTGTTTATAATCATGCGTACCATTAATTTGATTTGAAAGTGATTTCAGATTAGGTTTAGTTAGAGGCTTTGATATATGTTTTCTTCCTCGGTGGTTATCTTACGAGGAATAAGAAACCGGCAACATTATCACAATTTTAATAAATAAAAAAATTATCACACATAAATATTTTAGGAGAAATAGTGTGAAACTCTATATGCTTGTTTATATTTACACTTAACCTACTCAATTTTCCGTTTAGATCTCTGTACATGTTTGCATATTTTTGTATACTGTAAATATTTCAGTTTAAATTTAGCTGAGTTCACTCTATCATACATATGTAATAAGTTTACAAATAATATATAGGAAACATATTACCCTTCGTTTGTTTTCAAGAATATCTACTTCCTTACAATATGGAATATAAGTTTTCTAATTGTTTCTTTCCCTACATTCCTCTACAATAGTGTCTCTT
Source organism: Larix kaempferi (assembly GCA_027924585.1). NCBI lineage: Eukaryota > Viridiplantae > Streptophyta > Pinopsida > Pinales > Pinaceae > Larix > Larix kaempferi. The sequence continues at coordinate 65,981,053 of BSBM01000753.1, forward strand.
TTATATAAATTTAGTGCAAGTGTTGCATATGAGCATTTGCGTTTATTGGAATAGTATTAGCAATGTGTTTATTAAGGGGCCCATTTTTCCTTAAACTTCCCATATGCTCAATATCATAAGTTTTCATCCAGCGATTTTTATTTCTCTTATCCAAAATTCTTACAGGGGTTTTCTTACACAAATTTTTTTTTGGATATGAAATCTTTTTTTTTCAAACGTATATTAAAACTTATATTCAATTGCATGCTCCTACTCCATTCTGGTTTATTCTCCTGAAATGCATCACTTGTTCCTTCAAAATTTCTGGCTTGTGCATTAGACTTTACTATGTTTAAAAAGTAATATGATGTTAAACCACTTTTTTTTTCCATATATATATATTATCATAGTATTAGTTAAATATAGAACATTATTTCTACTTGTATTTTATATTTTTGTCGAGGTTTGCTAATGTAATTCGTGTTTTGTGTGTTTTGCAGGTTGTGTAGATGCTATAGCTAATCGGGCAAAAGGTTTAGTGTTGTTCAGTTTATCTATTCTATTGATAGATTTCTAGTTAGTCATGTTTTAGTTTAGCATGAAAAAGGCCCTTATGGTCCGCGTGTTTGAGCCAGTGGCTCTGATACCAAATGTAGTGCTCTGGTTTTTGGCAGAGCACATGACAAGCTTCTGAACTAATTAATTTTCTGTACGGGTTTGTTTCTAGATAATAAATAAGAATATTATTTGATCATTTACTATTTTTCCTATTATCGTAGTTTGCATCAACATTCAAGAGGTAAAATAATATAAGTTTTCATTTACATGCATGTTTCAGTTCAGTGCATATACATGTTTTAGCATAATGTTTTATCATAACTATAAAATATGATTAATGTAATAATTAACAAGGAAAATACCTGTTGCCAGAAGTTTGAAGTTTGTAGATTGTCTCAGAGCTTGCTGTAGATTTCCTTCCAGATTTTTGTCTTTAAAGCTTAGCAACAGATTGAATGAACCACCCTACCGACCAGCTCTTATCATGCTGGCCCTAGGAAACCGACGGGTTTCCTAGCCCCCGAGCCCACAAACCGATAATCCCGAGAGCATCATTCCTTACTATATTTCCATAGGTGCAGTTTTCCCTATGATCTTTCCACCTCCTCCTTGGAGTTGGAGTTTACCCCTTCCTCAGCTTCACCTCCAAAATCACAGTTCTCCTGCAAAAGAAAACCTCCCCTTCTCCTCCCTTCACTCTTCCCTAAATACCTTTCCTTCCTCGAGAAGACTTGAGGCTTACTCCACCGCCCCAAATTCCCTCTCTCGAGCCCTTCAATCATTAAATCCCCTGACTTTAACATTCATACAAGTTTACAATATAATAATATATTTCTTCACTTAATGCACCGACAATTAAATGCACTTACAGTAAATTTATTGCACTTTAATTATTCGATGGTAAGTATTTATTATGGTAGGACATATTACCTACGGGTTCTCTATTCGAGATCTATTTTAATAATTCTCCATTTATTCACCATATTTGCACTTAGTGTTTTTTAGAATAAAATAATACAATAATATATGTTATAGTTTGACTTTTCAGTTTGGGACAAGGCATGTCTTAATGGTTTACCAATCCGACAAGATAACTTATCATGTAACTTAAACTTTAAGACTCATACTGAATAAATAAATAATATTTAAAACCTATTCCATCACATCACATCCATTCAAGAATGATTATCCTATTATGGCTAACTTTTGAAATGGAAATAATCACACAATATTAATTTATAAATCAATATTTTAAATCTTACTTATATTGCAATTGTTACGATAGGCATATAAATGTTGCTAGAATATTATTAATTAAGTAATAATAATAATTAGATCACCATTTATTAATTAATAATAATAATTAAATCACCATTTAACAATAATAAAAGGTGAATTAATCATAGTATTCTTAATTATTTGTTTATCACATGAGTACCCTAACATCAACATAGCATCCTTGTTCTTATAAACAAAGCACTTGTGAGGGCTTAAACAATTTTACTAATTAATTAGACACTATCATTACCCTATTCACAACAGTTCTCGTATGACAATGTTAACTGACGACACTTGTCTTAATTTATTATTACAATGTTTTCATATAATTACTAATTCACTTATTTACACATTGACAACCTAACCATTCATTACCTAAGTTGATTGATGTATCCTTAACTGAGTTATCTATGACATTTATACTACTATTCAAGCATGACAAGTATGTTATACACCAGTAATATTGTACACGTACAAGGTGTGCATGCATGGCCAGTGTATGCACATGTCGGATATGTACTATAAACAAACCCCATTTCGCCTATGCATACCTGCTAACTAATAATAGTATTTACCCCCATGCAGAAGAGCAAGCATAATATATAGTATAATTACTTTAACATCCTCGGTTATTTAACAGTTAACCCCTTTACGATTTAACATCATTGTCTTTATGTTTACATTAGTTTAATCAATCAAGTACAGGAAGGGTATCTACTTCCACTAACTAAAGATCAAGGAATATCCAACCCTCAACAGTACTAACTAACATATCCTCCCATCGTAACCTACGTCCTCCATCCTCCCTATCCTTCCTCTGCTAGTACAAAAGTGGATGTCGGACTCACCGACCTGACCACATAGAACCTGAGAGCGATAGCGTCGGCTAAACAGCGGACCTATCCTCCCCTAGCAGGCATCCGACCATCGTCATCACAACAACATGGGGAGCGTGTCTCAGCATGGCCCTCCCACGACCTCGGGTATCATGGAAATCTAGGGTGGGAAACACATCCATCTCTCTCAACATACTGGGCCTACGCCCTTATCGAATCATACTTTGCTGCTATCGAGATTATCGGTTTGTGTCATCGTATCATCAATTTTGGTTGCTAAGTTTTGCTGCATGGAAAAGTTCTTATCCCATGTATTAGATCAAGTATCTCGCTATCCCATAGCCCTTGTATCCTGTAGGTTAGTATTTCGCAAAATACACATTTTATAACAAGCATTTCCATTCGATCGCCAATTGATCTATATCATCAACATCGTTTTATTTCACGCCACAATTTTAGCTCATCATAGGTATGCATGACATATAACAATTCAATCAATTTCATCATAGGATGGCATCCACGTATAACATCATATATTTCACATTCCATTAATGAAAACGTTGAAACATATATATCGTCATTATAAAAGAAATGAATCTCATGACAACCATAACCTATTAACTACATGAACATAGTAAGATCATAATATCATAACATCATATTCATAGTGACAACATAACATAGTAACGACATACACATGGTAGCAACATATAATCGGGTGTATCGTGTCATAAGTATAGTTTACCCAGTCTAGTTAAGTCCAACAGATAATAAGAAAATAAAGTTCAATATGTGTCACGGATAAACCTGTCTAGTCGAAATATGGGGCGTTACATCGAGAAAGAACAAGAGGAAGCTTGAGCTTTGATGTGTCTTATGGGATATATGTACATTTGGATACATGAACATGTGGCTTTGATAGTTTTGGATAGTTTTGGACACATGTGCTTTTGGATACTTTTGCATATATATGTACTTTTCGATACATTCACTTTTGGAGACATGTACATTGACTTTATTGAGCATGTAATTTTGGAGACATGTACATTGACTTCATTGGATACATGTACTTTTGGAGACATGCACATTGACATTTCACTTATAAATGAATGATACATTTCACTTTGTATTTGTTCTTCGGTTTCCACGTGTTCTTGTGTCAATCTAATGTGTTGATTTGTCTGGATTATCTATTACTCATGAATGCGCTATGTCAAAAGAACAAACTATTATATTTAAAGGTTTCAACGAACTCACTACATGCGTGCACTAATTGGTATCTAATTAAAATTTATGATTTTCGATGATCATTACAAGTTATGTCAAAGTTCTTGCTTGTGTAATTTAATCAAACTAAATGCAATACAATGTTTTTCAAGGTTTCAATGAACTCACTCATGCACACTAATTGGATAGGTGTAATTAAAATTTGTGAGTTTGGATGATTAAATTACAAGTTAAGTCAATGTTCAAGTGTAATTTAATAAAAGTAAGTGCAATACAAGCTACACATTTCATCAACGCCCAATATTTGATTGTACAATTAGATTCAACACTACATATGAGTAACTACATACAAGTGCTCAAAGCAACATTGGTGAAAGGAACAAATGTTATCTCAGGATTCGAGAAATAAAGTTCCTTCTAATGTTGGTTGGGAAGGATATGCTTGGTTATCCTTATGGCTTGGAGGTCATCTTCATGTAGATAAGTACTCTTGTTGTCATGTGTCATTAAGGTTTTTTCATGTGGTAAAACCCTTCAGGGTCAGGGTTTGTTGATGGTTTCATTGTACTTGATTTCTAAACATATAATTATTCTAAGAAAGGTTGCTAGGTTTTCTTCCCCATGAGGGTTTCCCGGGATAAAATGTTGTGTCTCTTGTCCCTAAACAACATTTTCATGCGACTTGCAACTCGACATAGCCTAGAAACCAGATGTCGGACCGACGAACTGTCGACTCCATTGGTCCCCTAGCATGCGATTACCTCTAGGGGGCCCTCTCCCTTGTCTCCCCATGGCCCCGTGGATTGATTGTGCATTCATTTCGTAAACTAGGGTTTTGCTCAATTTCATTACATGCAATCTCGCATTGGTGGGTCAACTCTGTAAAAACCTCCCTCGAGCCAGTGTTGGTAGTGTTCTCACGTCAGCATTGCCCGCACACACTTTTAGGATCCAAAAACATGCAATCTTCTTGCTCTGTTTGCTTTTTGGCTCCCGGGCGGAAATTCACCAAGTGTCCCTGAATGGCATTTTCATGCGACTTACAGCTCGACATAACTCAGAAACCGGACGTCGGACCAATGAACTGTCGACTCCATTGGTCTCCTGGCATGCGATTACCTCTAGGGGGCTCTCTCCCTCATCTCCCCATGGCCCCGTGGCTTCATAGTGCATTCATTTCATAAACTAGGGTTTTGCTCAGTTTAATTGCATGCAATCTCGCATTGGTGGGTCAACTCTGCAAAAAAATCCCCCGAGCCAGTGTTGGCAGTGTTCCCATGTCGGCATTTCCCACACACACTTGTAGGATCCAACGACACGCAATCTTCTTCCTCCGTTTGCTTTTTGGCTCTCGGACGAAAATTCACCAAGTGTCCCTGAAGGACATTTTTATGAGACTTGCAACTCGACATAACTCGGAAACCGGACATCGGACCGACAAACCGTCGACTCCGTTGGCCTCCTGGCATGCGATTACCTCTAGGGGGGCCTCTCCCTCATCTCCCCATGGCCCAGTGGCTTCATTTTACATTCATTTCGTAAACTAGGGTTTTGCTTAGTTTAATTGCATGCAATATCGCATTGGTGGGTCAACTCTACAAAAACCTCCCCTGAGCTAGTGTTGGCAGTGTTCCCACGTCGGCATTTCCCACACACACTTGCAGGAGCCAACGGCACGCAATCTTCCTGCTCCGTTTGCTTTTTGGCTCCCGGACGAAAATTCACCAAGTGTCCCTAAACGACATTTTCATGCGACTTGAAACTCGACATAACTCGGAAACCGGACGTCGGACTGACGAACCGTCAACTCTGTTGGTCTCCTGGCGTGCGATTACCTCTACGGGGCCCTCTCTCTCGTCTCCCCATGGCCCAGTGGCTTCATTGTGCATTCATTTCGTAAACTAGGGTTTTGCTCAATTTAATTGCATGCAATCTCGCATTGGTGGGTCAACTCTGCAAAACCCTCCCTCGAGCCAGTGTTGGCAGTGTTCCCATGTCAGCATTGCCCACACACACTTGCAGGAGCCAATGGCACGCAATCTTCCTGCTCCGTTTTCTTTTTGGCTCCCGGGCGGAAATTCACCAAGTGTCCCTGAACGACATTTTCATGCGACTTGCAACTCGACATAACTCGGAAACCGGACGTCGAACCGATGAACCGTCGACTCTGTTGGTCTCCTGGCATGTGATTACCTCTAGGGGGCCCTCTCCCTCATCTCCCCATGGCCTAGTGGCTTCATTGTGCATTCATTTCGTAAACTAGGGTTTTGCTCAGTGTGGGAGTGTGCATTTTTTGCACACGGGGGTCAACTTTGGAAAATCATCCACCGGGCAAGTATGGCTAGTGTTCCTAGCCCAAACCTGCCTAGACACACTTGCAGGACTCCCCGGAACCCGGTTTTGTTGCACGGTTGGAGTTCTATGCCCCCGGTCAGTATCCAGCAGGTGTCCGTGAAGGCCTTCTGGCAGCGAGACGGGACGAGCTATAGAATGAAGACCGTGCCTCGAATCGACAAACCCTCAACTCCGTTGGATTCAGCACACTGGGATAGTGCCAGGGGTGCCCCTCCCCTCCGGATTGGTGGCCCATGTGTCACCTTGCAGGTCCATCTTGGAAACTAGGTTTTTGCTTAGTGTGGGAGTGTGCAATTTTTGCACACGGGTGTCAACTTTGGAAAATCATCCACCGGGCGGGTATGGCTAGTGTTCCCAGCTCGAACCTGCCTAGACACTTTGGAAACTAGGGTTTTGCAGGTCCATGATGAAGATTTTCATGATGATGATGATGGTGATGATGATGAAGATGTTGATGATGATGAAGATGTTGATGATGATGGCTTGGTCTAAGGTGGTGCTCTCAAATAGCTAATTCATTATGAAATATTTAACAAGACATGAATTAAATTTAATATAAGTGTATTGTTTAATATAGTGAGCATGAATTGAATTAATTTTTCTGGGTGAAGCCAATAACCAACATGATGAACATAATATAATTTTAGGGTTTACTGATCATATGTAAAAAATGGCATATTCATAAACTTGACATACAAGAGAACTTTTGGCATATTTATAAACAACGTAAACGTAAATTTGGCATATCAAGAACACAAAATTGACATATTCATATGAAACATACATGTGAAAATTGAGCATATATCAATATTCAATTACAAATAGTATAAATAGTATAATATTAAAAGTATGTAACGTACCTCATCATGCTAGATCCCACCTATTATCATACAAACAAGCCCTCCGGATCATCTCTTATACTGATGGTCTCCATTAGTCTCGCGTGCTCTGTATCCGGTAAGAAGTAGCGTACCTTCGATGTATTTTGACTAGGCATTGTTCATACCTGAAGGTTTGTGCCAATGATTAAGTTGGTAAAGTGATACACACTTACACCTGGTTTGTATTCCCTGTAAACATATCCACCCTTCTTTCTTCCATTGTTGTCCCGTGTCAAGTATTCACCTTTAACAACCATAGACCCAGTTGGAAAGTGGTTGTTTTCATCGTCAGTCATGGACATAATGAGGGTTTGCTTTCCATCTATATAGCGTGCCAACCAGTATTCATCACCCCATTCAGTATCTTTTGAGCCAACCACTGCGTATATGTGCCCTACATTATATGATTGTAGGTATATGATCAAAATATTATTCGTGCGATACAAGGCCATTAATGTGCATTTGAAGACTACGTAAACAAACAAAAAATGTTAAGGAAATGCATCATACTGGGTTGTACAAGGTCTGAGACATGATCAAAATCTGCAGAAATAGATGATTGGTCTTCTTCCAATGGAGTTAACTCAACAATTGCACGCTGATCAAGTGGAAGTGATATGCAATCCCATCCATCAACCCAATCCAATGATTCACACCCATCCCAGTCACCATCACAACAAGGCGAGCAAAAACAAGCGAGTTTTCTGGTCCAAATTTCAAATACTGGGTTATCAGAGCTTCAAACCGAATGAAAGCCATGAGTCCTAGGCACAGTCTTGCATTCCCATGCATGTTAACGATCTATGTCTACCACCTACCAAAAAAATATCTCCACATGTCTCTTTCTTGTGGATTCTACTTGCATAGTTGATTCCTCTCCCATTACTGACGTGCACCACCTAACTGTAGATTGAGCATTTAGAATAGTAGATTCTGTAGATACTTTCAATTCATCTCTTCATAGGGATTTTTTGACACATGCTCCAGCTCCATCATGCTCTCCTTTACCATGCCGAGTCTCAAAATAGTTCCACATATGTGGCACTTTGTAGTTTTTATGCAATGAACACAACCACTGAAATATGCATGCATTTTTTAACTGACCAGCACACCCATCAGACCAAATCCAGTGTCGATCCATCTGTATGTTCCTTCCCTTCAAGTGATCATAGAACATGATGAAGCAATGACGTACATAGTGGAAGTCGTGGCACCTATCATCACTCATGTAGAAGTGATATTCCTTCCGAATTTCTCTTTGCTCTTCAATGCTATTTGGGCCATGCCTATATGTGATATGGACCATCAAGGAAACCTGCTCAGAGTGATAATACTGACTTTGGATCTCATTTTGAGGTTGCAGAGTGTAATTCTCGGCAAAATCAACAACTGAAAGTATAGTACCAAGGGGAAATGTATCTCTGCATATTCTAAACTTCTCATCCTGCCATCGTGCCACGTGGACATGCTGAACATATTGATGTGTCTTTTCAATAAATTCCTTGATGAAGTCACTAACTTGTACCTGGTGACACAAAATGATCTCAATGTCAGTTTTTTGTTGTAAGTAAGGATTGAAATGTAACCGTTACAACATAATTTTATAGATATAAATGCATACCTGAGATGTCACCAATTGTATTTTTTTGCTTTCTTTCCCTGGGACTATTTCATAGTTGATATATTTGAAACTTTTCATGTCTGTAACCATTTTCCCAAATTCACTGTCTCCATTCTCGTGCATACATTGGCTCAATAATGCCATTCCAGCATGGTTGGAGCATGTTCCATCCAAACAAGATTTTGCATAGTATGTTTGCCCCTCGGGCCTATTGCACATGATGCTATGAATGAATTCTCTTGATGAAGTCGGTGGTATTATCATGGAGCAATCCTGCACATGGTTAGTATGCAACACACGACGAATGTACAAAAATGTTTCATAGTAATATTCATATTCTACATGGTATCTACAACAACAAGTGTTCCGAAGAGTATTTATTCTAACATACCATGGCTTACATTTCTCAAAAGATCTCTGCCCCAAGTTCAATTGTCTATGCTCAATCCTAAATTTCTCGTAAAGTTATGTCTGTGTTATATCAAGAAGATGCTTAGTATGTGGTTCACGATCCTTTGAACCCCTTCTTAGTTTTAGTACATCCTTTCGGTTTGAAGAAGGCCTTGTGTGATCATGCCAAAAACTGTGCACTAGTCCCTTTACTGCATCAACTAGCTTCATGTCACGACGTGGCAACCGACCAACAAAGGCCCAAAAAATCTGTCTGATCAGTTGTGTCAAGATGTTCTCTTCTAATAGAATACCTATAGAGGGTTTTTACATTCAAATTAACTAGTTCGGATGTAGGCCTGAGAATACGAAGGGCCCTGGTGTTCTTATTTGCAATTGCTTGTGACAACACACGATGAGTAGCATTGTGGTCCTTTGAATGTGTGTTCTTACCAATTTTACCAAATGCATCTACTAGGCTTTTAACTATATGAGAACTTGGTTCATAATTCTTTATCATCTTTATCCATAACTTTTTCCTAACAACATTCATGCTCCTAGATTTTAACAATGATAAAAATAATCTACATTTATCTCCATCACATTTAGAAACAAAATATTTATCAAGTATCTATTGAGTTTGATAAGCAATACTACATTTAGATAGCGTACCTTCAATGGAATTGATAAGACTTTCATCAACTTGTATACACTTCGTAGTTCTTCGACGTGTGCTCGCTAATGGAGGTAAGGGAGTTGGAATTGTAGCATGTAGCGCATCACCAAGACGCTCTGGTGTTTCGGTAGTAGCTTGGTGTCCTTCATTCTCTTCCTGGTAGTTGGATGGTGGAAGTCCAACATCCTCATCGATGGTCTGTGGAAGTCCAACATCCTCATCGATGGTGTGGATAAAATTCTCTTCTTCAATAGTAGGCAAAATGTCCAACGCCTCTCTGACTTCATCGCTTGTATAACCACATCCGGATAGAAAATTGGGTGTTTCTTCGTGAGCTTCATCTTGAGATGGTAACTTATCACTTTGACTTGAAGTGGGAATTGAAACATCCCCTAATGAGCACCTACGTTTTGCTTCTTGATTACTTCCATGGGGTGCTTGTTCAACAACTATTGTGGAAATTGAAGGTCCCTCTTGTCGTGGATTAATAGGATGAATCGTGGTATCCTCTACAATTGGATTTGGATTAGTTTCCAAAGAAAGCCTCTGATTCATCATGTATATTCTTTTCTTTTCTTTCTCTTCTTCAATGACTTCTTGAGGTCTCTTATTTCTTGTTGATTTGTTTACTCAGTTACGTGCATTCCCCATCACCACAATGATCAATTCAATATAGTTTGTTTTTATTGCTCCTCAATTACAAGCTCTTCAATAATAAGCAAATGGAAGTTAAATCATAAATTGTTTGGGCTCTTTGATTCTCTTGTACACTTGTGTATATCCACCATCACCATGAAATGGTCTTGAAGCTTGATAGCTTATCTTGTGTGCTCCTCAAATATAGGCAAAACTAATCTTTCAAAGGCCTTATCTTTGGTGTTATTCAATTGGAGATTCTTCAAGCTTGTTGATTATCTTCTTCAAATATGACCATATAACCCAACACCACACTAAGCAACCATGAAAGATGTCCTCAATGCTGCACCTGCATAAAAAAAATAATGATGGAGTTGGTGTAGAGTGTGAGAATTTCCAATGGCGGGCTCGTGCTATTTGAAAAATCACGGGAGTGTTGTTTTGGCTCGGACAGAGTGAAGTTGCTCTCGGACAGGGACAGTCCACTATTTATGGAGTTACAAAACGCGCATGCGTTATATAAAGAAAAAACGTGTGCGTGATATGTAGTGCAAAAATGCGTACGTGATATTGTCAAGCACAATAAATAGGTTAGGTGCACGGCTTGGGCAACGAACAAAATCAAAAGAAAACTAATAATTCATATGGTTACATACAAAACAAATGTTTTTAGTGTGGGGACAAATGTTTTGTATGGTTTAATACCCCCTAGCTCTCTCCCAATAATCCCTAGATACCCCCTATCTCTTTCTAAATATCTGTCCCTCATTATCCCTACATCCCTCCCTACATGTTTCTTTCTCTCCCTTACTCCAGCCATGTCTCTACCACCCCACTCTCCATCTCTCCACCTTCTCTTTATCTTCGTCATTATCTCTCCCTATAGCACTCTCTCCCTTCTTCTCCCTTAATCATTAACCCTCTACGCCTTTATCCCTCCCCCCTACCCTCTCTGTCTTACCTTGTTCCTAGAGCCCCTCCCCCATAAAGGCCTTCAGACCCTCTTCTAAACATTAATCCCTAAGTGCATAAGTGCACAAGATGATGAGGAGGAGGAGGGTGATGACAATGAAGATGATCATGATGTAGATGAAGATGATAAAGATGATGATGAGGAGGAGGGTGATGACAATGAAGATGATCATGATGCAAATGAAAATGATAAAGATGATGATGTTGATGAAGATGATGGTGATGATGATGAAGATGTTGATGGTGATGGTGATAGTGATGTTCGGATGATGATGATGAAGATGATGGTGACATGATGGAGATGTTGATCTGATGAGGAAGATGATGATAATGATAGTGATGATGATGAAGATGTTAATGATGATGATGATGGTGATGAAGATGATGATGATGAAGAAGATGATGATGATGGAGATGTTGTGTTGATGGGAAACCTAGAGATGACAATGATGATAGATGGTGATGGTGATGGTGATGACGATGAAGATTTTGATGATGATGTTGATGGTGATGATGATGAAGATGTTGAAGATGATGGTGATGGTGATGTTTAGATGATGATCATGATGATGTTCAGAAGATCATGATGGTGATGATGATGGAGAAGATGACGATGATGGATATGTTGATGAGGAACCTGCAGATGCCAATGATGATGATGATGATGGTGATGAAGATGATGATGATGGAGATGTTGATGAGGAACCTACAGATACCAATGATAATGGTGATGATGATGAAGATGTTGATGATGATGGTGCTAGTAATGCTGATGAAGATGTTGATGATGATGGTGATGGTGATGTTCGGATGATGATGATGATGATGATGATGATGATGATGATGATGGTGACATGATGGAGATGTTGATCTGATGAGGAAGATGATGATGATGATGGTGATGATGATGAAGATGTTGTTGATGATGATGATGATGATGAAGATGATGATGATGAAGAAGATGATGATGATGGAGATGTTGTGTTGATGGGGAACCTAGAGATAACAATGATGATGAAGATGGTGATGGTGATGGTGATGGTGATGGTGATGACGATGAAGATTTTGATGATGATGCTGGTGGTGATGATGATGAAGATGTTGACGATGATGGTGATGGTGATGTTTAGATGTTGATCATGATGATGTTTAGAAGATCATGATGGTGATGATGGAGAAGATGACGATGATGGATATGTTGATGAGGAACCTATAGATTCCAATGATGATGATGGAGATGTTGATGAGGAACCTACAGATGCCAATGATGATGGTGATGACGATGAAGATGTTGATGATGATGATGCTAGTAATGATGATGATGATGATGATGATGATGATGATGATGATGAAGATGATGGTGACATGATGGAGATGTTGATCTGATGAGGAAGATGATGATGATGATGATGGTGATGATAATGAAGATGTTGATGTTGATGATGATGGTGATGAAGATGATGATGATGAAGAAGATGATGATGATGGAGATGTGTTGATGGGGAACCTAGAGATGACAATGATGATGAAGATGGTGATGGTGATGACGATGAATATTTTGATGATGATGCTGATGGTGATGATGATGATGATGATGATGATGATGATGATGTTGATGGTGATGATGATGAAGATGTTGACGATGATGGTGATGGTGATGTTCAGATGGTGCTGATGATGATGATGATGATGATGATGGAGATGTTGATGAGGAAGGGGGAGATGACAATGATGATGAAGATGTTTATGGTCATGAAGATGATGATGATGGTGATGGTGATGATGATGGAGATGTTGAAGATGATGGAGATGGCGATGAAGATGATGATGATGATGATGATAGTGAAGATAATGAAGAAGATGATGATGATGGAGATGTTGATCTGATGACGATGAAGATGATGATTATTGTGATGATGATGAAGATGTTAATGCTAATGATGATGGTGATGAAGATGATGATGATGATGGAGAAGATGATGATGATGGAGATGTTGATGAGGAACCTACAATTTCCAATGATGATGATGATGATGGTGATGACGATGAAGATGATGATGGTGATGGTGATGGTAATGATGATGAAGATGTTGATGATGATGGTGATGGTGATGGTGATGTTCAGATGATGATGATGATGACGATGATGATGATGGTGACATGATGGAGATGTTGATCTAATTCAAGTAAGATGATGATGATGATGGTGATGATGATGAAGATGTTGATGATGATGATGATGATGATGATGAAGATGATGATGATGGAGATGTTGATGTTGATGGGGAACCTAGAGATGACAATGATGATGAAGATGGTGATGGTGACGGTGATGGTGATGACGATGAAGATTTTGATGATGATGGTGATGGTGATGATGATGAAGATGTTGATGATGATGGTGATGGTGATGTTTAGATGATGATCATGATGATGTTCAGAAGATGATGATGATGATGATGGAGATGTTGATTTGATGAGGAATATGATGATGATGATGATAATGATGATGATGAAGATTTTGATGATGATGATGATGGTCATGAAGATGATGATGATGAAGAATATGATGCTGATGGAGAATATGATGCTCACAACTCCCTCTAGAGTCTCTCTCCCCAACCATCAATCTCTCTCTCTCACACACTGTATGTCCCTTCCCCCTCCTCTCTCTCTCTCTCTCTCTCTCTCTCTCTCTCTCTCTCCATCGCCACCACTCCCTGCATGTCTCCCACCAACACTTTCTATCCCTCCCTTGCTATCTCTTTACTTCATTCTGTCCCCATCTATCTCTCACTCCCTCCAAATCCATTCCTCCCCATTGTCCCTCTCCCTCCCTCGCTCTATGTCTCCCCCCCCTTGTATTCTTTATTTCTCTCTCACTTCCCCCTTACCTCCATCCATTCCCCCTTGTCACTCAAGTCTCACTTTCAACTTCTAACCCTATACCTCTTCAGAACCTATTCTACTCCTAATAGTGCTCTCAAGCTCCATTTCCCTTCACCCCCTATAGCCAATCATGTTCTCATTCCCTTCATCTCTCCCCACTCAAACTTCCAACATCCTTCTAAGCCCTTGACCCTGTAACGTCTCCCTGATATAATTTTAGTATTATTTTGAGTAAATAATATTTTCTTGGAACATACCCAATTCTATAGTACATATTTGAGTGAAATTTTGGAAAGAGACCATGCATAAATTTTTAATGCAGCCCATGCTTATCTTATAAGATTGTCTTACCTTAACATTTGATATATCTTAACTACCTTATGTCCATGCCCCATCATTAAAAATAATAATGTAATCATATACTCGAATGTCGCCATCAATACTTTTAAAATAAATCTTCATACAACTCATAAATATTTGTCATATGTCACATTCCCAGATGTTCAAGTTAGAATGTTGTTAAAATAAATTAAATTTTCTTTTAATAAGGATCTATTCAATAAAAACATTGAGATAAGAAATAAGATCCAACACCCTTGATCTGAACAAGCAGGTGAACCCTAGCTACTTCCCCATTTGATTTGGTACTAGACTAAATCTTCATTTGCTTATTCCTCATCTTCAACATACACATAATATAAATCAATCCATTTATCTAACAAGGTTGTATTACGTACTTTACCATGAACCTTCCCATGACTGTCTTACTCATTAAGGATAACATAACCATACTTAAACACCAAATATGTCTATAAGACAATGACATTGTCAACAAACGCACTTCCCTACCAAGATCTACATTGGTACACTGGTATAGACATTCAACCTTTATAAATTATCAAGGAGAATTAAGGCACATAAGAAACATATCAGAAAACAAATAATAAGCACATCATAAAGAGAGGCAGATATAAGTGGTTCACCCAAACCTTTGGGCTACGTCCACGAAGCGTGTTATCTTATTATTCCTCAACCTCGAGGGTTGCATCATGCAATAGTAATTTACAATATGAAACTCCACTTCTCATTGCTTAACTCATAGAGAGTTTAATTCTCCTATTTATGATAACATCAATCAGATTTACAGGGGATCCTGTCCCTGTATTATCATAAAAAAATGATTCAGATCTTCATAACCTGCTCGTATTTCAATACCATTTTTCTGAGATCAACAGAAATATACCAACTTAAGTATTAGCATCCTGCGACCAGGGGTCGGCACTAGTTTCCTGCAACGTATATAATTCTTAACATACCTCTTGCAAAAGTAACTTTGAGATGATAATTATAAACAAATTTCAACTACAATGAAGTACTTGGTTCAGTATACAGGACCCTTACAGTCAACACCAAAGATCACAAATGGTCTCCTCAAATTCGCAGCAGCACAGAGATCCGTGATTCCAACGAAACGAGATCCATAATTTCAACAACGAATCTATAACTACAATTTCAGTATACACAATATAGATAATTTCATTTCTCATGGATCAGTCAAGTCGCAAAAGTCTTACTCTATTATATATATATATATAACAATTTTAATTACTTAACTATATAGAATTTTATTTCCTCACGCTAATATCTATCACGGAGATGT
Organism: Larix kaempferi; assembly: GCA_027924585.1. Taxonomy (NCBI): domain Eukaryota; kingdom Viridiplantae; phylum Streptophyta; class Pinopsida; order Pinales; family Pinaceae; genus Larix; species Larix kaempferi. Next base: position 65,997,011 of record BSBM01000753.1, read on the forward strand.
CTCATGTAAAATATATCAAAACTTAATTATGTCGAGCTTCACGATCTTACGCCAATTCTCTTACTTAAGGAATATAATACACATATAATATAGATGAACTCTTGATTACATGGCACTTCACAGCCTTCCATAAATCTTTATTACAGAGACCGATATATATAACAATTTCTTCATTACACTAATTTTACTATGAAGTAATGCACAGATATTTTATCATAAGGTTCCTCGGGGATTAAGCGACTAACGCTGTCCCCTTCCTATGACTTTACAACCAATACAGAGAATAACAAAAATATTTCTAGGGATCAGCCAAAGGCTGTCCTCTCCTACTGTTGATTATGAAAACAAAATAGAGATTTGTCCCTCACGGACAGGGATCATCTTCCTAAAGCAACCAGCCAGCATTAACCTTAAACCCCATAGTTTAAGCCGTGCGATGATAGGAAATCGTTCTTCTAAGTTAACCAACAAACATTAATATCTAAGAACGAGGATTAATTCCTTCGATGACAGGGATCACGATTTCAAACCAGCATAAGGCAGAGATAATGACGTTTTCATCCAACAATAGTAAAAGAACAGATCTCATAACTACGGTCTCAATCTAACACAAGATCAATAGTTAGTAGGCATTCAACCTACTTCAGAAATGGTGGTAGCAGTCTAAGACATGCAAAGAATCCACATAAGCAATGTCGGCTTCCTGAATGTCAGTTTTCTATCATTTGTATATTGCCAATACAATTGGCTATTTGAAAGGGCGAACTCTGTAGGAACCGATCCCGTCTTTCATTGATGTTCACGCTGGAAGAAGGTTAGTTTTGTCGGGGTAGAGGCTGAGATCTATGCCTTTACAATTTATTTTATCTACGATCTGGCTTCATCAATAATGATCTACGTTTCTGCAGTATATATATAATTCACAAACTGAGATCTACACTGTGTAATCTATACATCTACGATCTGGCTTCATCAATAATGATATACGTTTTGCAGTATATATATATATTTCACAAAACTGAGATCTACAGTTTGCAATCTATTCGTCTAGCTGCATGTTTCCAGAATAGATATATATATATAGTTAGGCAGAGATCAGTCTAAAAAGGCAAGGTATTAAATACTTACCAGGAACTCTGTTCTTTCGTGGAAATAAAGGAGCTGGGTACGTACTCCTTGGTCTCATCCAACTCGTCTCGCAGAGGTCAACTTCCTCTTGCATAGATTACATCCTTCCCAGAAATCCTCAACGCCCAGTCCGCACTCCGCTGAGATCTCCATTTCATAACTTCAGATGCCCCCGTAAACTCGAACTCGATTTTCCCCATTTCTACTCCCCCTCATCTCAGTGTGTACCCCCCCATATGGAGAGCTCCGTCCAGCATAAGAAATATCGCTTAACCACAGCCTCCCATCAAGAACGCATGAGTCATGCCTCATAAGTCGACAAGTGGAACAAAAATATGCATTGCAGTTGTCGTCCGTGCCCTCTAACTAAATGTTTCGATGCTTCTTAGGAAAGAAGACGAGTCCCTCCTAAGTTAATCAGACTCCACGTGTCTTCTATTTCCTATAACCATAAATTAGGTGGAAAAATGCTAATACGCACAGGCTATGGTTATTTTGATGATAATTAAATTATCACTCTTCTATCCTATAAGGGGAGAGTTTGGCTTCATTCATAAAAAGGGAAGGGTATTTCTATCAAGAAGGAAAAAGGTGAGCGGTCCTTCCAAATACTACCCAAGGTCAACTAATTACTATAATTAGTATAACCCATTAAGGTTGGCGTATAATGTATAAGAATTTTACTTCTCCACTGTATAACAAGTATACCATTAGAGTTCCTCATAAGCGAGGTTAACATTTTTTTAGAATTAAGGGCAAGGTGTAAAGAGATATATATATATATATATATTTATCTATCCCTTCTTTCTTCTAAAGGTGTTAAGTGAAATACCTGGACTCTCTTACAGAAATAAGATAAAATCCTCGCTTATTTCATCTTAGGATGATAGTTAACTTTGCTCTTAAGGAAAGTTACCCGGAGGAACACAAATGGTTAGCGGCTAATAGCCCTTGTCGTGAACCTAAGAAAATGACACATGTTACTTAAAGTGACAATTTAATCGCCTCCCCAATTATCTGAGGCAATAAGGTGATTCCCCGCCCTCTAATACTAGTTTTCTTAGGAATGGCTTGTAGTTCTTATGCTTCCCACTATCGTCAGCCTCTGACAACGACATAAGTTATTTAGTCTCTAAGTTTCATAATTTCCAACTTAGTAATTGAGCCTTATATATTCCAGGGTTTTGCTGGTGAGTCCTTGACCTTGAGCTTCACCAGTAAATCGGATACAATATTTAATTACATCTTAAAATAAAAAGGGAATAAAAGGAGGGATATTACATCCTCCTCTCCTTACAAATAACACCGTCCTCGGTGTTCAATAAATTTGTCTCTTGTTCTTGCTTCCACTTTCATGACTCTTCTTCAAGTCCCTCTCGATCACATCTGCACTTTTCACTACACAACCAGAATTCAAAGAACCGTAAAAAAAAAACTTATCATTAATTCCACAATCGAACTCATAACTATAAACAATGAGCCATTTTATTGCAGCGTATCATTTGTAATTCATGGAATATCATTAGTCTTTGCTTGTGCTTTTATTATCACAAACACACTTACATCCAGTTCTCTAAGAATTGTAGACTGTTTAATTTATTCAACACATCAATCATTTGATCCAGGAAATTCTTGTCTAACACCCGAGTGCTCACACAACAATTCTTTCGAAATTCTTTCCTAACACTTCAGTGCTCACACAGCAATTATTTCACAGATTTCTTGCCTAACACCACAGTGCTCACGCAGCAATACTTTCTCTCATGCATACTAAGCAGCGTCCTGCCTCCCGCATATGCATTCTCTTATAGTTTGCCTAGGTCTTTACCGCTTGTTGATTCCTTCAAGAATCCTAGCGGGTGTCAACTCCTTGATTTCTCGGGAGTGTTTCAGTGCCTTTAACGCACTCTCGCATGATTCCCCTCAAGCCTTCTCGCTTGAGTCCAGGAATCTATTCCCCTCAAACCTCCTCGCTTGAGTCTAGGAAAATCTCATTCAAATTCATCAATTATTTCGTCATATTACATTTTATAACCATACAATTTCTCTGACCAATTTGGTCTAGTGCTTTATTCAACAATAATTAACAATAATAAAAGCTGCAGTGTGGATCCTTCATCCTCACCCCTTTATTGTACCATGCATAATATATTACGCTTTTGTCTTTCGACAAGTTCCTCCGAGTTTTGGCCATCTGCCCAAATTCAATTGTTAGTAACACTTTATATAACAAAATCAAATATTTGTAAATAAGAAAATCATTCGTTCTTCATACTACAATATCCATACTTGATCATCTGAAGTAAACGTTTTTCTCCTTCCAAGCATATCTAACTTACTTAATAGGATTACATAATTCCTTGAACACGAAATAATATTCTTCTTATGATGACTCATGGACATGATGATTTCTTAACCTCGAATGTTATCCTTCACTATTTCAAACACACTTCCTATTTTAGTTATACAACCAACATCACATAGAAATCACCAATTTTCTAAAACATACTTGCATACCTTATAATGACAACCATATACCTTTGTAAGGGTGGCCGCATATCTTCTTATTATAAGATCCTCATATGTCGATGGTACCAGTTTACCTATATCATCACACATTAGTATTACACTAAATATCACCTGCATCTATATATCCCATTTTACCTCTTGACTGTTGTAGTGATGTGTGGGAATATAGCATTCCACTCGACCACAACATTAAATGTGTTAGTCGTAAGAGAAAAACTGTAATTAAATCATAAGAGCAATCATGCATAAAACATATGTCAATCATCACCTTGACTTATTTCATAAAAGCTTATACATCAATTACTGTTAAATATTACTTCTGATCTATCATGGAACTTCCATGATATTAACGGTTTTTCCTTAACTCCTAATGCGGATTTAAAACAGTCATTATAAAAACATCAGAGAATTTAAAGTGTCATGTATTACCATTCCGTGGCGGTTCTCATTTTGAGATACTTTTATTCATACAATAACACATACTCACCATTAATTACATTTATGCATTCATTATGTGAGCAACATGATTAACTATAGTTTTATTTCTTAACCAAACAAAATCATTTTGACACCACATATAACATATGTATAAAGCCATTTTGAATGATAAATTTACGATGTTGACATAACTAGGAAGTTCTGGTAACATACATACAGCCGAACTAACCTTCCACAAGAAATGTTCGGCTTTATATATGAAAGGAACTTGACAGTTCCTAGCACAATCAAAACATTAGACCATCTTCTTTAGTCAGGTATTAGAATATATACTTACTTTATAAACGAATTAACAGATATAAGTTGCTTATTTTATCTATCTGAATCTCATATTCGGAAATCCTGACGAATTGATCAATAGAATTCGATTAGTCAGAAACAATTAACAAAATGTATCAACCCTATTCTCCCATATGACACGTTTACTGAAACTGAAAGATATCCACTCCTAAGAGTAACAATAAAGGTAGAGAAGGTAATAAGTATTTAAGATGAATTATCCAATCAACAGATTTAGGAGAGCTCCTCCGTTTAGCACATTCACAACTAGGATGACTTTCAATATACGAAGACTCATTCCACAAAACCATAACCGTTATCATGCTAACGATTATTTTTCTCGTCATCCAATGAATTCTAAAAAATAGGAGGATATATTCATCAACTAATATTTACCAATAATAGATTGTTCATCTCCATAATGAAACATATACTATCCTTACCTACAAACAATGTTGCGCCATTATAATGCTTTCACCAAATGAAACATACTTACTTGCAATTCAATGACGACTTGTAAGCTACCTGTTGTCGATCCGTTGAAATGAAATTTTCTATTGCGTCTTGTGTCGCCAGTTCGACTAGCTCATATATGTTTCCCCGACTGAGCCCAAATAAGCCCGAGTGTTTGCAACCTGCGCTCTGGCGGAAGAAACTTGAAGTCAAGTTCTGAGATTCATTTTCCCTCCTCCGGTACAATCCATGCATCCAAAATGAAACAAAAACAATTGATTAGTAAACTTAACAACCTTCATACTCACTTATCGCATGTTGAGCTCATTAGGCCCTAGTGTTGTAACCTAACGCTCTGATACCATATGTAACGTCTCCCTGATATAATTTTAGTATTATTTTGAGTAAATAATATTTTCTTGGAACATACCCAATTCTATAGTACATATTTGAGTGAAATTTTGGAAAGAGACCATGCATAAATTTTTAATGCAGCCCATGCTTATCTTATAAGATTGTCTTACCTTAACATTTTATATATCTTAACTACCTTATGTCCATGCCCCATCATTAAAAATAATAATGTAATCATATACTCGAATGTCGCCATCAATACTTTTAAAATAAATCTTCATACAACTCATAAATATTTGTCATATGTCACATTCCCAGATGTTCAAGTTAGAATGTTGTTAAAATAAAATAAATTTTCTTTTAATAAGGATCTATTCAATAAAAACATTGAGATAAGAAATAAGATCCAACACCCTTGATCTGAACAAGCAGGTGAACCCTAGCTACATCCCCATTTGATTTGGTACTAGACTAAATCTTCATTTGCTTATTCCTCATCTTCAACATACACATAATATAAATCAAACCATTTATCTAACAAGGTTGTATTACGTACTTTACCATGAACCTTCCCATGAATGTCTTACTCATTAAGGATAACATAACCATACTTAAACACCAAATATGTCTATAAGACCATGACATTGTCAACAAACGCACTTCCCTACCAAGATCTACATTGGTACACTGGTATAGACATTCACCCTTTATAAATTATCAAGGAGAATTAAGGCACATAAGAAACATATCAGAAAACAAATAATAAGCACATCATAAAGAGAGGCAGATATAAGTGGTTCACCCAAACCTTTGGGCTACGTCCACGAAGCGTGTTATCTTATTATTCCTCAACCTCGAGGGTTGCATCATGCAACAGTAATTTACAATATGAAACTCCACTTCTCAATGCTTAACTCATAGAGAGTTTAATTCTCCTATTTATGATAACATCAATCAGATTTACAGGGGATCCTGTCCCTGTATTATCATAAAAAAATGATTCAGATCTTCATAACCTGCTCGTATTTCAATACCATTTTTCCGAGATCAACAGAAATATACCAACTTAAGTATTAGCATCCTGCGACCAGGGGTCGGCACTAGTTTCCTGCAACGTATATAATTCTTAACATACCTCTTGCAAAAGTAACTTTGAGATGATAATTATAAACAAATTTCAACTACAATGAAGTACTTGGTTCAGTATACAGGACCCTTACAGTCAACAACAAAGATCACAAATGGTCTCCTCAAATTCGCAGCAGCACAGAGATCCGTGATTCCAACGAAACGAGATCCATAATTTCAACAACGAATCTATAACTACAATTTCAGTATACACAATATAGATAATTTCATTTCTCATGGATCAGTCAAGTCGCAAAAGTCTTACCCTATTATATATATATATATAACAATTTTAATTACTTAACTATATAGAATTTTATTTCCTCACGCTAATATCTATCACGGAGATGTCTCATGTAAAATATATCAAAACTTAATTATGTCGAGCTTCACGATCTTACGCCAATTCTCTTACTTAAGGAATATAATACACATATAATATAGATGAACTCTTGATTACATGGCACTTCACTGCCTTCCATAAATCTTTATTACAGAGACCGATATATATAACAATTTCTTCATTACACTAATTTTACTATGAAGTAATGCACAGATATTTTATCATAAGTTTCCTCGGGGATTAAGCGACTAACGCTGTCCCCTTCCTATGACTTTACAACCAATACAGAGAATAACAAAAATATTTCTAGGGATCAGCCAAAGGCTGTCCTCTCCTACTGTTGATTATGAAAACAAAACAGAGATTTGTCCCTCACAGACAGGGATCATCTTCCTAAAGCAACCAGCCAGCATTAACCTGAAACCCCATAGTTTAAGCCGTGCGATGATAGGAAATCGTTCTTCTAAGTTAACCAACAAACATTAATATCTAAGAACGAGGATTAATTCCTTCGATGACAGGGATCACGATTTCAAACCAGCATAAGGCAGAGATAATGTCGTTTTCATCCAACAATAGTAAAAGAACAGATCTCATAACTACGGTCTCAATCTAACACAAGATCAATAGTTAGTAGGCATTCAACCTACTTCAGAAATGGTGGTAGCAGTCTAAGACATGCAAAGAATCCACATAAGCAATGTCGGCTTCCTGAATGTCAGTTTTCTATCATTTGTATATTTCCAATACAATTGGCTATTTGAAAGGGCGAACTCTGTAGGAACCGATCCCGTCTTTCATTGATGTTCACGCTGGAAAAAGGTTAGTTTTGTCGGGGTAGAGGATGAGATCTATGCCTTTACAATTTATTTTATCTACGATCTGGCTTCATCAATAATGATCTACGTTTCTGCAGTATATATATAATTCACAAACTGAGATCTACACTGTGTAATCTATACATCTACGATCTGGCTTCATCAATAATGATATACGTTTTGCAGTATATATATATATTTCACAAAACTGAGATCTACACTTTGCAATCTATTCATCTAGCTGCGTGTTTCCAGAATAGATATATATATATAGTTAGGCAGAGATCAGTCTAAAAAGGCAAGGTATTAAATACTTACCAGGAACTCTGTTCTTTCGCGGAAATAAAGGAGCTGGGTGCGTACTCCTTCGTCTCATCCAACTCGTCTCGCAGAGGTCAACTTCCTCTTGCAGAGATTACATCCTTCCCAGAAATCCTCAACGCCCAGTCCGCACTCCGCTGAGATCTCCATTTCATAACTTCAGATGCCCCCGTAAACTCGAACTCGATTTTCCCCATTTCTCCTCCCCCTCATCTCAGTGTGTACCCCCCCCCCATATGGAGAGCTCCGTCCAGCATAAGAAATATCGCTTAACCACAGCCTCCCATCAAGAACGCATGAGTCATGCCTCATAAGTCGACAAGTGGAGCAAAAATATGCATTGCAGTTGTCGTCCGTGCCCTCTAACTAAATGTTTCGATGCTTCTTAGGAAAGAAGACGAGTCCCTCCTAAGTTAATCAGACTCCACGTGTCTTCTATTTCCTATAACCATAAATTAGGTGGAAAAATGCTAATACGCACAGGCTATGGTTATTTTGATGGTAATTAAATTATTACTCTTCTATCCTAGAAGGGGAGAGTTTGGCTTCATTCATAAAAAGGGAAGGGTATTTCTATCAAGAAGGAAAAAGGTGAGCGGTCCTTCCAAATACTACCCAAGGTCAACTAATTACTATAATTAGTATAACCCATTAAGGTTGGCGTATAATGTATAAGAATTTTACTTCTCCTCTGTATAACAAGTATACCATTAGAGTTCCTCATAAGCGAGGTTAACATTTTTTTAGAATTAAGGGCAAGGTGTAAAGATATATATATATATATATATATATATATATATATATTTGTCTATCCCTTCTTTCTTCTAAAGGTGTTAAGTGAAATACCTGGACTCTCTTACAGAAATAAGATAAAATCCTCGCTTATTTCATCTTAGGATGATAGTTAACTTTGCTCTTAAGGAAAGTTACCCGGAGGAACACAAATGGTTAGCGGCTAATAGCCCTTGTCGTGAACCTAAGAAAATGACACATGTTACTTAAAGTGACAATTTAATCGCCTCCCCAATTATCTGAGGCAATAAGGTGATTCCCCGCCCTCTAATACTAGTTTTCTTAGGAATGGCTTGTAGTTCTTATGCTTCCCACTATCGTCAGCCTCTGACAACGACATAAGTTATTTAGTCTCTAAGTTTCATAATTTCCAACTTAGTAATTGAGCCTTATATATTCCAGGGTTTTGCTGGTGAGTCCTTGACCTTGAGCTTCACCAGTAAATCGGATACAATATTTAATTACATCTTAAAATAAAAAGGGAATAAAAGGAGGGATATTACAGACCCTTTCCCACCCCTATTAAATATTAACCATAGATTCCCTTGACCCTTCCCCACCCCTTCTCAAATATTAAACAAAAATTCCCTTGAGTCTTCCACACCCCCTCTTTCTCAAGTATTAAACATGTATTTTATGATTTGCATAACGCAAGCGCGTTTTTTAACTATATAACGTGTACGTGTTATGTAGTTATATAACGCGTATGCGTTACGTAGTTATATAACGCGTACGCATTATGTACATCTAAAAGCGCGGAAATATTTTTGAATTTAAACAGAATGCGCTCATGTTTTGTAGAGCCTAAACTAGGCCGAGTCACATGCTCACATGTCAACAATAATCCTATGTGTATGCTTTGGAATTTGCTTCAGTAATTCCAAACCTATGCTATGTTAATGAAAAACCAAAGCTAATTGGGTATTTCTTCCAGTTTCTGGAGAAGCCTATGCTTAGCCACTCATTACAATATGCTACACAGAGTCATTTTTGATGAAATCTTAGATACAAATAGCATTTTTTTTGCAGATTCCAAATATGTAACTTTTATTTTGAAATATTAATTTTTCCTATTTTCTTTCAATTTCTCTTCTATCCCACCTCCTTAACTCGTGAAACACACTGTTAGTGTTTCTTCCATAACTTTTTCAATTCTCAATCATTTCAAAAAAAAATTGTATGGTGCACAAGAGGACACTAACCTCCACGTTCTATGAAAAACCCATTTCAAGATTTTTGCATTAAGACCTCCAAAGGCTCTACCCACAAAAGAGGTACTATTTTCGAGGTTTGGTCACTTAGACAATTATAAAAAAATTATAAAATTACTAATTTAATTTTCTAAAAATAATGGTGCACAAGTGCTATGTGTTCTCTACATGCATGCCGATTTTTGTAGCTTGATTCCATCATTTAGGCCCTCAAAGGCTCTACCCACAAAAACATACACCTTATCATTTGCCTGAAAAATAAAAAGTGTCTATTAGGAAAAATAAAACTTGACATAGCTATGCAAATTTTCAATACATAAAAGTTATATATTCAGAAATGTGATTCAATTTCCTACATTTCATCTTTTTTACTCAATGCAAGATATTTTGCGTAAATAGCTCAAAAAATCCAAGTAAGTTGAGGGATGCCTGCTTTTTCAATTTTCTATTGCATCTAACGCACCAAAAGTGACCCTCATTAGCTTGCACTGACCCACATATATTAATGAGTTGAATGAGATTGCAACTAGCTTAGATCCATCGTAAATGATCCCAAAAAATTTCAACTATAAATCTTAGATAAACATAAATCTAAGTTTTTAAATAAATTAAAGGATATGTGAAATGTCTATAACTATATATAAATACCAGATATTTAGAAACATGTTTTTATTTTAATTAATAAAAATAATAATATAGTTATTATTTTTTATAAATACTATATTTTTTAAGCCAATAGATAATGGTGTAACCATTATCTACTTAGTGAAATACTTAGTGAAAAACATCTCTATTATACTTTGTTGAAGATCTAACAACTAGTAAAGAAACTTTCCTAAAATTATTTGATTCTTATAATGTTAATGTTATAATACACGGAATTACAAGATTTTTTTAGTTACTAGTAGTGAAACAACGAAACATAATATGGAAGTTCACTAATATACAAAAGTATATACACATAAGAGGGAAGGAGAAAAAAAGTAACTATATATTCCATAATTAATCGAAATTAATATTTAAAAGTTCTCTCTTCATGGGAGGTTATTCATGGGAGGTTATTATAACTTCCATAACTACTATGATCATAGACTTAAGGTTTACCACACTTTTTGCTTCAAATCAACTCATCCCATATCCTAGTCAACTACAATTTATGCTTCAACTTAACTCATCTTATTATATTACTTAGTCATGTTCTTGTCCTACTTGAATACTTTCTCCTCAAAAACTCAACTTTCTTTGTCTCCAGAAGGAGGGAGATGAAAACAGAAAGATGTAAAAAATATGTTCATTTGAAAGCTACCAGTATATGTGGTGTTTATTATGATCACGGGTAGGTTGTTGACTAAATGATACGGATTAAAGAATCCAAATATTGGTTGAGAAGGCATTAGTTACTTGAATCCTTGTTGCAAAATATTTATACAAAATAAGTAAATACATGGAACCATGTGTTTCAACTTATTCTCAAAATCATGGCATTCTTCTACGGCTTAAAATCATGGCATTCTTCTACGGCTTAAGTAGTTTCTATATAAGCATGTTTCATTTAGAATACATATTACATAGTTTTTTTGTGAATCATAACTAAATTAGGGTTAAAATATGTATACATGTGTTTGATTTATAAGTGAGTACTCCAAATGTGAGAGATTGATTCTTGGAACCATTCCTTTTTGTATACTTTCAATTCTAACTTTTTTTTCCTTCCTGATTAAGCTGCATGCCAAAAGCATCCCAACTACATGCATCAAGTATTTAGAGCATTAATAAGGGCTTGTGTAAATGTGAACTTGATGTAAACTTGATGTAAACAGTAACATAACAAGATGGTCAAGTGTCCACCACTATATTACTCAATCTCGCAATGTTCCCTATTTCTTTGAAGAGTTTGATTAACATGTGAAAGAAAATAAATACTACTAGAAAACACATAAAATAACAATGTTGCACGCATACAGTACACAAATATTTATTCTAGGAACGCTTAACTCGGAAAATTAACCTAATTGAGATTTGATACTCTCTACATCTCATTATATTAAATTCGTCTTTTAGAATAAAATATTTAGGTAGTCTACAACATTCAAAACCCTAATATGTTAACCTGGATGAGATTACAAACCTAATTCCTCAAGAAAAATTAGCTTAGAATTGTATAAGACCATTGTCCAAAATAATACAAAACGGACTAGAAATTTTTTCTCCTTATGGGACTAACCTGTGAACCCTCGACCCCTTTAATTTATGGGCCAAACCTAAATCCTTATCGAGATGTGACTAATTCTATCTGCAAATAATACAATATATATTCAAAGTTTACCCCAATGTTGAATACTTTGTAGAAAATTGGGTCAATGGGAAGAGATCCATATAGTGCACTACTAGGGGAAACAATGTTCACTAATTATCCACACCAAGAGAAATTTCAATATTAACAAAATTTGTCAATGAATCTGTGGCATTCTTCAAGGTATCAAGATTCTCTAGAAACGCATTTTCGTTCTCAACCATGTCTAACAAAATGGTTTCACATCAATATTCTTTGTCTTGGAATGATAAGAAAGGCTCTTCGCCAAAAAAAAATGCACCTAATCTGTCACAACCTATCCTCGTTACTTTATGAGAAATAAAAATAGCCGAGCACAATCTTTGCAACCAGACTCAAAGACCTTGGTTTTGACATATACCTACTCAAAGCTCTCGCTACATGGGCAATATTTGGTCTAGTATAAACCATATAGCATATACAATACTTCCAAAAACACTAGCATAGGTAACACATGGCATGTCTTATACCTGTTTTGAGCCTTGGGACATTGATCTATAGATAACTTTGCACCTATAAGGAGAGGAAATTTCACGAATCTACATTCCTACATAGTAAACATCTACAATATTGTCTTAACATATTTTATCTAATTCAATTAATGTTTCCTATTTACTCAAGTTCTTTTAATTTCCATGCCCAAAATAAAATTTGGAGGACGATCATCTTTCATTTCAAACTTTAAAGGAAAACTAAGGTTTGACATCATTGATGGTTTCCTTGTTATTTCCAACCAACATATAAGATCACATAAATAAAATTATCACCAACCTACTTGGAATAGACAAGGTGATCAACTTTTATTCTCAAGAAATCGAGTGGAATCATGTAATGTCCCTTGTTAGGAATTTTATTAAAATTGCAATTTTTCACTTTTTTCCTTGGTTCGACCTTTGCCTAGTTTCGATCTCTAGGTCCCAAATTTGCCCCAAATGAACCCAAATCTTATGAGAAGGTATATGAATGATATTAGAACATAAATATGTGTTTCAGGGATGCCTTTGTACCTTTAAAACACTTCTGCAAATACTCTTTCAATTCTGGTCAATGTAGGTAACTTTACTAGTGATTTCCCTTTGACTAGTATTGGTCTCTAGGTCTCAAATTGAATCCAAATGCCTTCAAATCTTCAAGGAAGGTTTATGAATGATATTAGGAATTGAATATGATGTTCAGGGACAACATATGTCCACCAAAAGACCTCTTCAAACTCTCTTAAGATTTTGGACCAAGTATGCAATTTTACTAGTAATTTGGGGTTCAAATCCCCCTAAGGTAAGTACTGAAAATGGCTTCCCAAATGCCTCCAAACCCATTCAAATTTATGAAAATAGGTATGTAATGTGTTAATTATGTTATTAAGGTCTCATATGCACCATTAATGGTTTATTACAATTGTTCTCTCCCTCTCCCATTCAACTGCAAAAATCCCCAATTCAACCCTTGGGGAAATGGCACTATTTCACCTCCCAATACAACTAAACTGAGTAAAAATGCTTCAAATGCTCAAGTACAGTACATGAAACTTGTAGAAGACATCCATGGAATTATATTTATCACAAATATATTAGATAATCATCCATTCATTCGAAATCATCATCAATACATTGGTTCACAACAAGGTAGTGGGGAAATGGCATTGTTCTTCCATTAAAAATGAGATTTATACATTTCTACTTGGAATTTCGACCTGAAACTTTTTGGAGATGAAGAACAGAGTATTTAATTCATGTTACAAAATAAATGGGTCATTAAAAGCTTCCCCAAAGAGTACAATAGCTCACCAAAAACGCCCTCCCTCAAGGATCAAGAATATGCCATCAAAACTGAAAATGGTTGAAGGAGTGAGCTGCAATAGAAGAAACCATGAGATGCCCTATAGCTTACACCTGCAAATAAAGACTCCATTAACGCTCCAAATGAAAGGTCTGAATGGCCTTTCCAATTACCAACTTGGATGGGAATCTTTCACCCTCGAAATTGGCTAAGGCAAGAAACTAGTCATCCACTAGCTCTCCCTCTTCACAAATGCAATTGCAAATTCTACAAATGATCAAAAGATGGTTTCATTCTTTGTTATTGACATTTATAAAGTTCTAATGTCCTCCATGGGTCGAATTCCTTCCAAGAGACTCATGCCAACTCAAGTTGGGAAGAGATTCCAAAGAACGCCACTTGTACAACAATTCCTAGTTTCCCACTTCCACCAAATCACATGTGGAAGCATCTTAGCTTCCCTAAAACCCTTGAGTGCCCTCTTGGAGTCTATTTTTATCCCTGACATGTCATATATGTCATATGTCAGCCTTCAGGTCTGATTTGTGTCATAGGTGTCATAGCATCTTCATCATTGTTGTCATAGAGCTAGGGAATCTAGCCCAAGTGTCTCACTAGCTCCAAATTGCCTCTTCCTCTTCCATGGGAGTTACTCTTCCTCTATATTTCGAACTTGGATGAGTCATGCCATGAATAATACCTTTTGGACTCCCCCAAGTATGTTACCATTCACCTTGAATTCGAATTGGTGAGAGAATGATGCCAAATGTAGTGGGGAAATCTAGCCATATGTGGGTCCCACTTCCTCCATGTGTCTTCATGATGAAATGCCACTTTTATTTTAACTTGTATATATTTATTTAGCTCCTTTATTAAATATTTATGCCATTCTAATGTTCAAACATCATTTATTATCCCCATTATTCCAAATCCCAAAGCTTCCACCCCAAACCTAGGAAACTAGTAATTTTCCTCCTTGGCAATTATTTGACCTTTAGCATCAATTTGACAAACTCTAATGAATAGGGCCAATGTGATTAGGCCATTGTGACCCAATACCAAATTTGGGACATGACAAATCCTCCCTTCCCAATATTTCTTGTCATCAAGCAATTTTAAACATGGGTGTTGAAGAACCTGTTTTCTGTATAATTCTTTGAAGTTGCCATTGAATTGCCCAACCTTGAGTATTTGAGTTTCCATAAAGATTTTAGAGAGGAACCACCATGCTTGCTGCTGCACTACTCTGATAAAAATCACTTTATTAAGTGGGGAAATCCATCTCCCATACTGCTTGTTTCCCCAAAAATTTGAAACCAATGAGATAAAAATTATTCCAGGGTCCCATTGCTTGTATTGCACTCCAATAATTAAGAGTGATCTCCAACCCACACCATTAGTTAAGAGGATTCATGGATCCCATTTTCTTGTATGCATCCTTCCAAACATCATGAGTACCAAATATATATCATCAAAGTACATAACAACATAATCAAAATGTACATCAAGGATATGCTTCACCAAAGAGTCATGAAAGTGCTTATACCTCCAAGCAAGTAAACCACCATTTTCCAAGTGCAGACAAGCTTCAAGTGACCAATCAAATCTGCTCCAATGACATAGGTGAAGATCCCATGTCCTATAATTCTGCTCCAAAAGGATGTGATATGCATCAAAATATTCAACCATGTATTCTTTCATCCAAGAAGTGAATGAAGAATCTCCACTAAAATCTGAACCAAATAATGAGTAGAAAAAACAAGGAGACTTCAAATGACTCAAAGAAGTCTCACCCATACATCCCTGAATGTGAGAGTCATAAAGATATAACAAAGTATGTGTCTTGCAACAAAAATTTTCTCCAATCATAAATCTATTCACCCAAGTGTTGGATGAAGTTCCTCCAACATCAAATGAATCAAGTGTTGAGCAAGAAAAACCATGAGTCTTCAAGTGACTCAAATGCATATCATAGGTGCATTCGTGTAGATGTGCATCATCATAAATAAACAAAGGATGCTGCTGCAAATGTGAATAAGAATGTGCTCCAACCATGTCATCATAAAAGTTAAATCTAGGAGTTCCATACTCCTCATGTGGCACCATCAAAAAGAACCCTTTCACCCATACTTCATTGAGACTAATGCTGCAAAACATGGAATTGTAGGATGTAGAATAATGAACTAACTTACCCAAATGATAAAAAAGTGCAGAAGTTTCATCATGGGAAGGATCCATATGGGTAGTATCATGCAGCTCCTTCAAAAGTGTGAAACCTTTGTCATAGATTGGTTCCAATGTAGAGGAATCATGCTCTTCTTTAAAAATTGCATAACCTTCATCAAGAGACAATTCAAGTTCCTCTTCCACCACATCAAGTGTTTGGATATCTTCAAGTTCATCTTCAAACACATTAAGCACATTCAAATTTCCACATTTCTCATGATCCACCATGTCATGAGAATCCTCCAAACAATCTACCATTTGACAATCTGAAACATAGGAGGAAAAACAAGTATCTTGCAACTTTTCAAGAAGTTTCTCATTTTGAATTGTGAGCTTATGAATATCCTCATTATTCTTCAAGTATGCATCATGTAACAATTCATTAAGCTCAAACAAATGGTTTCTATCAAAAAGCAAAGACTTGAAATTACCTTTGATGTGGCACATTGCTCTTTGAATCTTCTCCATGTCTTCAAGGAATGATGTTTCCTCCAATGAAGTAGCTCTCCAACAAGAATTTGACACCAATGCTTGAGTGTCATGGAGAATGCTCATGGACTCTTGGATCTTCTTTTCATTCATCTTTAAGGACCCTTCAAGAAAATGAGGCTCTTGCAAACAAACCTCCTCATCTTCTTCATTTTTGCTTGGACCAACTTCATGAAGCTCAAGTGGTGATGGGGAAGTTGATCTTGGTTCTTCTTCAACTGCTACAAGGTATTCATTATCATGCTTAATGGAACTTGGGCTTGCAGCAATACTTTCAAAAGTGATCTCTATGTCACCAACATAGAGGTGTGAGCACCCATCAGTAGGTACTCCTTCATAGTTTAAGCATCCATCAGTAGATGCTCTTTGGTTCATGTCTAAGCTAGAAGGTGTCTCGAAATGATCTTCCATATTTTCAATAGAATCTTCTTCATGCTCTTGTGATGTCTCTTCATTTTTCTCCTTCAAGAAATATGATGCATTTTGCCCCTTGTTTTCTTTAGGATCAGTATGTTTGGAAGCTCTTCTTGAATAAATATCAAAAGCTCTCCTCAAGGAGGACATGATTTCATGCACACATATATGATACTCGCTCCAAGGGTTTTTACAAGAAGGGCATAAACCTTTCTTCACTAACTCCACATCTTCATTTTTGGGCCTATTTTCAAAAACATGTTCAGCATAGTACTCAAAAGACATGGCATTTTGTGTATTTTTGCTCGAAGCAAGATATTCTTGATATTTTTGATATTGTTGGGGCAAGGTTTTATATTTTTCTCTCCATCTTTGGAACTCGCTCATAGAATTATCCTTGGTTGGTGTGACACACTCATATTCATCAGATCTAAATTCATAAGAATAATCTTCATTTCTCTTGAAATTGTATGAAGTGTTGCATGATGGCACCTCTTCCTCATACCATTCACATTCTGCTTCATATTGCTCATAAGCATCTACATATTCCTCATAAGAATTGTACTCATAGGATTCATCATAATAGTAAGACATGGCTGCCAATTATTCTTGAATGTATGTACCTAATACACAGGTGCAAGGACCATGCTCTGATACCACTGTAATGTCCCTTGTTAGGAATTTTTTAAAATTGCAATTTTCCACTTTTTTCTTTAGTTAGACCTTTGCCTAGTTTCGATCTCTAGGTCCCAAATTTGCCCCAAATGATCCCAAATCTTCTGAGAAGGTATATGAATGATATTATAACATAAATATGTGTTTCAGGGATGCCTTTGTACCTTTAAAACACTTCTGCAAATACTCTTTCAATTCTGGTCAATGTAGGTAACTTTACTAGTGATTTCCCTTTGACTAGTATTGGTCTCTAGGTCTCAAATTGACTCCAAATGCCTTCAAATAATCAAGGAAGGTTTATGAATGATATTAGGAATTGAATATGATGTTCAGGGACAACATATGGCCACCAAAATACCTCTTCAAACTCTCTTAAGATTTTGGACCAAGTATGCAATTTTACTAGTAATTTGGGGTTCAAATCCCCCTAAGGTAAGTACTGAAAATGGCTTCCCAAATGCCTCCAAACCCACTCAAATTTATGAACATAGGTATGTAATGTGTTAATTATGTTATTAAGGTCTCATATGCACCATTAATGGTTTATTACAACTGTTCTCACCCTCTCCCATTCAACTACAAAAATCCCCAATTCAACCCTTGGGGAAATGGCACTATTTCACCTCCCAATACAACTAAACTGAGTAAAAATGCTTCAAATGCTCAAGTACAGTACATGAAACTTGTAGAATATATCCATGGCAGTATATTTATTCAAATATATCATAGAATCATCCATTCATTCGAAATCATCATCAATACATTGGTTCACAACAAGGTAGTGGGGAAATGGCATTGTTCTTCCATTAAAAATGAGATTTATACATTTCTACTTGGAATTTCGACCTGAAACTTTTTGGAGATGAAGAACAGAGTATTTAATTCATGTTACAAAATAAATGGGGCATTAAAAGCTTCCCCAAAGAGTACAATAGCTCACCAAAAACGCCCTCCCTCAAGGATCAAGAATATGCCATCAAAACTGGAAATGGTTGAAGGAGTGAGCTGCAATAGAAGAAACCATGAGATGCCCTGTAGCTTACACCTGCAAATAAATACTCCATTAAAGCTCCAAATGAAAGGTCTGAATGGCCTTTCCAATTACCAACTTGGATGGGAATCTTTCACCCTCGAAATTGGCTAAGGCAAGAAACTAGTCATCCACTAGCTCTCCCTCTTCACAAATGCAATTGCAAATTCTACAAATGATCAAAAGATGGTTTCATTCTTTGTTATTGACATTTATAAAGGTCTAATGTCCTCCATGGGTTGAATTCCTTCCAAGAGACTCATGCCAACTCAAGTTGGGAAGAGATTCCAAAGAACGCCACTTGTACAACAATTCCTAGTTTCCACTTCCACCAAATCACATGTGGAAGCATCTTAGCTGCCCTAACACCCTTGAGCACCCTCTTGGAGTCTATTTTTAGCCCTGACATGTCATATATGTCATATGTTAGCCTTCAGGTCTGATTTGTGTCATAGGTGTCATAGCATCTTCATCATTGTTGTCATAGAGCTAGGGAATCTAGCCCAAGTGTCTCACTAGCTCCAAATTGCCTCTTCCTCTTCCATGGGAGTTACTCTTCCTCTATATTTCGACCTTGGATGATTCATGCCATGAATAATACCTTTTGGACTCCCCCAAGTATGTTACCATTCACCTTGAATTCGAATTGGTGAGAGAATGATGCCAAATGTAGTGGGGAAATCTAGCCATATGTGGGTCCCACTTCCTCCATGTGTCTTCATGATGAAATGCCACTTTTATTTTAACTTGTATATATTTATTTATCTCCTTTATTAAATATTTATGCCATTCTAATGTTCAAACATCATTTATTATCCCCATTATTCCAAATCCCAAAGCTTCCACCCCAAACCTAGGAAACTAGTAATTTTCCTCCTTGGCAATTATTTGACCTTTAGCATCAATTTGACAAACTCTAATGAATAGGGCCAATGTGATTAGGCCATTGTGACCCAATACCAAATTTGGGACATGAAAAATCATATAAGTATAAAACATTTGATATGACATCATTGGTCATTGTTTTAATCTATACAAGGATTTCTTTAGGTTGGAAATCAACTCTTGATTTCCCTTCACTGCAAAACCTTATGGTTGTTTCATGTAGATTTCTTCTTCAACATCACCATGCATGAATATTGTCTTCACATCCATCTACTCTAGTTCAAGGTCAACAGCAACAACAAAAAATATGTATATATATATATATATGAGCAAATTTAACACCAAGAAAAAAAATCTTACAAAAATCAATTCCTTCAACTTGTTAGGATATTTAGACACTTAGGAGTTAGTTAAGATCAACTTGGTCTAATGTGTCTTTAGGTAAAGTGTGTTTCTTTAGTATGCATTAGAATGTATTTGTACTTATGCAATCCAATGGTCATGATATGTTCTAGACATAGAGTGCTCTGCCAATTCATCTTCACCTCGATCTTAATGGATATTGATCTTTGGTGTAACACCCAATCGGTCCATGACCTCTATGTAAGGAGAATGGTGGATCCTTTGCTTAATGATAAATTGTGAGCTCATATGTAAATTCCTTTTCCTTTTTCATTAATATATTTCCTCAAGTAGTTAGTTGGCTAGGGCCATAGATTAATTCTCTCTTAGGATTTTAACCACATGAAACATCGATGTGTTGATCTAAGATATGGTTGTGTGAGAGGTTGCTTAAGGTGTTTGACTTGTGTGGAAATAGATTGTTTTAGTCGAGGATGGTATCAAATTTCTTGTGAAGACCCGTTCTTATTGTTAATCGAGACATTGAACCAATGTAGCTACGTGCATCAAAGGATTTATGAACTTTTCTATTTCTATGCATTTTTGGGTTCGTAAAGGCCTTCCATTACATATGGGATGCTATTTTCAGTTGTAAATGATTTTTATCCCACTCAAAAAGGTTTTTGTTTACCCAAGATATGACAATTTTACCAGATTTGAAGGTATATTGTTTACATTTCAAGCTTTCCTTTTAAATGTTTCTCATATTGTTCATATTTAATTATTATTTCTTTGTTGTTACCATTTCAACAAGCATATTCTATTTTCAATGTGTTCTATGTGAGATTGGAAAATAAAAAATGGACCAAAAAGTGTTTTCATGACTACATATGCTCTTTTCCATGCACCTTGTGTGAACTTGGTAAACCATAATTAGGGAGAAAACTTGAATTTTCTAGGTAAGCTAACAAATTTCTAACTCCAAATATGAGAAATTTTGGTTTCAAAATTTCCCTTTTTTTTTTGGTTGTCTAAAATTGTCTTGCATGGCAAAAGAAAGGGTTTTTCCATAGGTACACTCTATAACAACACCAATAACTCCATTCTCCTTCATAATATTAATAAACCTTTTATTTAACCAAGTTGGTTGAAAGTTACTTTAAACTTTAATTTATGAAGTAACTTCATTGTAAAAGTGTTTCTCATTTTTTTATAGACGTATGACACTTATTTTAATAAATAACTTATTTGTAAAAGTAAGCTTATAGGAAAAATTACTAAGCTGGGGAATTTTTTATTACTTTGAGCACCCATCATCACATGGTTCAACCTTTGCTTTCCACATGGATCCTTGGTTCCATTTATGCCTTGTTTATATAAAGGGAATAACTTTCACATCCATAGTATGTTTCTAGTGCCATTTTTTTAACTCGTATTTTATCAAGATATTTGTATCTAGAATATCGTTTTCTTCATTTTAATAAATATTACTTGCATATTATAATATAGCTAGTCCAAGTGATATTATGCTTACCAATACCAACTAATTCTTTTGGAGATCCCATATGGAATATTTCCTATGAAGTAGGGGACTTTATTGAATTACCCTAGGAAAATAAATTATCCACATTGATTTCCATAAGAAATTAAAATGTCATAATAAAAACGATGAATATTGTGAATTAATAGACATGTCCATCTCTAATGACTTACGATTCCACCTTCAAGGATTTGACGCACTCGATGTGGCTTCAGAAAAATTTGAAACCATATTTTGTAAACACAATGATATTTTAGTTCACCATATTGAAAACCAATTGGATACTTTAAAATGAAGTGGCTTCTCTTGCATTGAAGACTATCAAGCACTGAGAGGGATCCAATTTCTTGAGGTGTATTTTTTTTTTTTTAATTTAAACTCAAGAAATTTGATCTTTCTTGATTGATAGATCCGGGTTTAAGTTTTAAGTTTTTATTTTATTAAGGAACATCTATTTTTAATTACTTTTCATAATATTTTATTTTATGAACCAACATGGATTTTTTTTTTTAATATTTTCCATAATTTTTTATTTTATGAGCCGACATGAATTTTTTTAATTATTTTGTTACTAATGTTGAAACGTTATATCATGTTGGAGGATCTCTCCCAAGGAGGTGCTCTACAACCCAATATGGGAGAGATCCTCTAACGTGATATAACATTTCAACGTTAGTAAGAAGATAATAAAAAAAAATTTGGCTCATAAAATAAAAAATTATGGAAAATATTTATAAAAAAAAAAATCCATATTGGTTCATAAAATAAAACATTATGAAAAGTAATTAAAAAATAGATGTTCCTAACTTAAACCCAGATCTATCAATCAAGAAAGATCAAATTTCTTGAGTTTAAATTTAAAAAAGAAATACACCCCAAGAAATTGGATCCCTCTAGGTGCTTGATAGATACGAGTTTAAGATGGATCTATGTTAAATTACAATCTAACTTATTTTCTATAAACATTCAAATAAGATCTAAATATAAGAATTTAATTTTATAGTTAAATTGATGATGTTACATTATAATTAAATTACAATCTAACTTAATTTCTATAAACATTCAAATAAGATATTGTATATACTTTTACACCCTTCAATACTTTTTGTGTCTTGATCCTAGCACCTAGCTAGCATAGTTGATCAACACATGAAACATCGATGTGTTGATGTAAGATATGGTTGTGTGAGAGGTTGCTTAAGGTGTTTGCCTTGTGTGGAAATAGATTGTTTTAGTAGAGCATGGTATCAAATTTCTTGTGAAGACCCACTCTTATTGTTAATCGAGACATTGAACCAATATAGCTACATGCATCAAAGAATTTATGAAATTTTCTATTTCTATGCATTTTTGGGTTCGTAACGGCCTTCCATTACATATGGGATGCTATTTTCAGTTGTAAATGATTTTTATCCCACTCAAAAAAGTTTAAGTTTTTGTTTACCCAAGATATAACCATTTTACCAGATTTGAAGGTATAGTGTTTACATTTACAGCTTTCCTTTTAAATTTTTCTCATATTGTTCATATTTAATTATTATTTCTTTGTTGTTACCATTTCAACAAGCATATTCTATTTTCAATGTGCTCCATGTGAGCTTGGAAAATAAAAAATGAAAGTGTTTTCATGACTACCTTGAAGAAGCTTTCTGGTGCTTATACTCATCATCCTCAGTAGGATTCCCCATCGTGAAGTTTCTTTAGGAAATTCGTTCCATATCACACAAGCTTATCCGCTTTGGTGCATCGAAATCGTCACAGTTATAAACTTGTTCTACAATCTCTTTAGATGAACAGCAAGCAATTCCAAGCAATTCCTGTAAGCAAACCTGCAAGATTTTCGCTCTGGTAACTGTGGGTTCTAAAGTACCGTTGTCTCTACCGACTGTCAATTGAGTTACGCATTTAAGTTTGGATTTTTTCGTGCGTTTCTTAAGGAATTCAAGCTTCAAACCAAGAAACGTTTTCCTGAGAATGGTGCAGACAGGCAAGATGAACAAGATCAAGAACATCCTGAGGAGATGGCAAAGCTTCCCCAGGGTGGGACGTTCGTACAGTAATCTCAGTTCAAATCGTGATCTATTTCGTGATCATGTTCATGACTGGAACGAAGTGATTCCACCGGTTTTTTCAGAAAAGAGACCATCGAGCCTCGTCCACGCAGATCATCACAGAGTAGACGAAGCACCGGAGGGATCTAAGATGGTTTATGTTGGAAAGTGTAGGAGACGATATTTCATAAGTGGGGAGTACCTGAACCATCCGTTGTTAAGGGCACTGGTCGTTGAGGGACTCAGGGATGGCTTTTCAGTTGCCTGCGAGGTAGTGCTGTTCGAGCATTTGGTATGGATGTTGGAGAACGCTGATCCAGAGGCCATTAGGAGCGACTCTAGCTTGGAGGAGTTGGCCCAATTTTATTCTTCTAACTAATGTGGGTAAAGGGACTGCTTAGGGTTTGTGTTATGTACTTGTTCTAATCCTTGAATTTTATAAAGTCTGTATAAAATGATAGTTTATGACTATTCTCGCAGCTACATCTGTAATGCTCTTGATAATGATCATATATTCAGAGCAGCAGTAGCTTGAGGACCATATGTAACTTCTGAATAGTATATATAACTTTTGGTTTCACTTTTGCTTCCCATAGATTTCATAAGGATCCTGGAGGATGTTCATAAGTTTTTGAGTAGTATGTTGTATGAGAAAAGGTATCGAGAGACAAATTTCCATAAAGGTAATGAGCTAACAAATTGGTTAATGTTTTAATGACTATTCTGGAAGCCAAATCTTGTTGTACCCAATAATGTTCACATATTGCAGAGCAGCAACAGCTTAAAGATGTCATACGGACCCTTATGATGTTCAGAATGCTTTATTATGTTACATGACAAAAACATAGCGAGCGTATAATGCCGACATAGCACCGAAAGCAGAAATCTGTGTCTTTACCTTCCTGCCAAATGGATTCTGACCTGACTGCTCATATAACTTGACTTGTTCATATTATAACAAATATATATACATAAAGTACTAGATACATACACATTGAATAAGGACTACTGAACATGCATGCATATTGATTGGCTCAAGAAATATACACACTGAATCAGGACTACTGCACAATGAAGATTCTTTAGATAAGGAACGTCATTCATATTATACCAAATATACTTAGTGAAATACACATTGAATAAGACTACTCATATATTTTATTTTAAGCTCATGTGCACATTGAATAAGGACTGCTCAAATATCTTAAATTGTTGGTATAATACCAAACAATATTTTTAAAGTGTCTCTGTCAATTAATCAAATACCCAAACCTATATCATTCTACACGGATGTTAATCCAATATTTAATACTTGTCTTTAAAGGAATCAAATCCTTCGAGTCTAAATTTTTTGGATTATTTATGATTAATTTAAGCAATTTGTTATCTTATTCAACTTATTAATATCTATAAAAATAATTTGTATGTGTAAATATAGTTTTGATATAGTTTATACATAGAAATGCACACACATATATCAAAATTATATTTACATATATTAGTGAGTTGAATGAGATTGTAACTAGCTTTGATATAGTTTATACACACAAATGCACACACATATATTAAAATTATATTTATATATATTAGTGAGTTGAATGAGATTGCAACGAGCATAGATCCATTCCAAAAAATAATAATTTGAAGGATTTGATTCTCTTACACAGTTATAGATCTTGGATAAACATGAAATATTTAGAAGAAAAAAAATTATGTTTATTAATATAAATAGTAATATAGTTATTATTTGTTATAAATACTATATTTTTTAAGCCAATAAATGATGGTGTAACCATTATCTACTTAGTAGAAACATCACTATTATACTTTCTTGAAGATCGAAAAACTAAAGAAACTTTCCTAAAATTATTTGATTCTCATAAATTAATGTTCTAATATAAGAAATTACAAGATTTTTCTAATTAATAGGAGGGAAACAACAAACCATAATATGGAAACACTAAGATACAGAAGCATATACACATAAGAGGGAAGGAGAAAAAAAGTAACTATATATCCCATAATTAATCTAAATTAATATTTAACATTTTTCTTTTCATAAAAAGTTATTATAACTTCCATAAAAATTATTATGATCATAATTGACTACACGTTTTACTTCAAGTCAACTCATCCCATATCCTAGTCAACTACAATTTATGCTTCAATTTAACTCATCTTATTACATTACTTAGTCATGTTCTTGTCCTAGTTGAATACTTGCTCCTCAAACATTTCCCTCAACCTCAACTTTCTTTGTCTCCCAAAAGGAGGGAAATGAAAATAGAAAGAGATAAAAAATTGTGTTCATTTGAAAGCTACTAGTATATGTGGTGTTTATTATGATCACGGGTAGGTTGTTTCCTAAAGGATAGGGATTAAAGAAACCAAATATGGGTTGAGAAGGCATTAAAATATTGGTTGAGAAGGCATGAGTCACTTAATTCTTGTTGTAAAATATTTATATAAAATAAGTAAATATGTGGAACTATGTGTTTCAACTTATCTTCAAAATCATGGCATTTTTCTAAGGCTTAAGCAATTTCTATATAAGCATATTTCATTTAGAATACGTATTACATAGTGTTTTGTTTATAGTGAATAATAACTAAATTAGGATTAAAGTCTTTCTACATGTGTCTGATTTATAAGTGAGTGCTCCAAATGTGAGAGAGTGATTCTTGAAACCATTCCCTTTCGTATACTTTCAATTCTATTTTTTCTTTTCCTTTTGGATTGATATACATCCCAAAAGCATCCCAACTACATGCATCGACTATTTAGAGCATTAATAAGGGCTTGTGTAAATGTGAACTTGATGTAAACAGTAACATAACAAGAGGGTCAAGTGTCCACCACTATATTACTCAATCTAGCAATGTTCCCTATTTTTTTGAATATTTTGATAAACATGTGAAATAAAAGATATTTTACAATAATCTAAAACACATGAAATAACAATGATGCACACATATAGTACACAAATATTTATCCGAAGAACGCTTAATTGGAAAAATCAACCTAATTGAGACTTGATACTCTCTACATCTCATTATATTAAATTCATCATTTAGAGTAAAATGTTTAGGTAGTATACAACATTGAAAACCCTAATATGTTAACCTGGATGAGATTACAAACCTAATTCCTTAAGAAAAATTAGCTTAGAATTGGATAAGACCATTGTCCAAAATAATACAAAATGGACTAGAATTTTTTTTCCTCATGGGATTAATCCCTGAACCCTCGACCCCTTTAATTTAGGGGCCAACCCTAAATCCTTGTCAAGATGTGATTAATTCTATCTACAAATAATACATTATATATTAAACGTTTTTCCACATGTTGAATACTTTGTAGAAAATTGGGTCAATGGGAAGACATTCATATAGCGCACTACTAGGGGCAACAATGTTGACTAATTATCCACACCAAGAGAAATTTCAATATTAAAAAAAATTGTCAATGAATCTGCGACATTCTTGAAGGTATCAATATTCGCTAGAAACACCTTTTCGTTCTCAACCATGTCTCTAACAAAATGGTTGCACATCAATATTGTTTGTCTTGGAATGATAAGAAAGGCTCTTTTCCAAAAAAATATGCACCTGATCTGTCACAACCTATCCCCGTTACTTTATGAGAAATACAAATATCTAAGCACGATCTTTGCAACCAGACTCAAAGACCTTGGTTTTGACATATACCTACTCAAAGATCTCACTACATGGGAAATATTTGGTCTAGTATAAACCATATAGAATACAAAATACTTCGAACAACAGTAGCATAGGTAGCACATGACATGTCTTCTACCTCTTTTGGGCCTTGATACATTGATCTATAGATAACTTTGCACCTATAAGGAGAGGAAATTTACCAAATTTACATTCCTACATAGTAAACCTCTACAATAAATTGTCTTAACATATTTTCTCTAATTCAATTAATGTTTCCTATTTACTCAATTTCTTTTAATTTCCATGCACAAAATAAAAGTTGGAGGGCGATCATCTTTCCTTTCAAACTTTAAAGGAAAACTAAGGTTTGACATCATTGATGGTTTCCTTGTTATTTCCAACCAACATACAAGATCACATAAATAAAATTGTCACCAACCTACTTGGAATAAACAAGGTGATCAACTTTGATTCTCAAGAAATCAAGTGGAATCATATAAGTGTAAAACATTTGATACAACATCATTGGTCATTTTTTTAATCTATCCAAGGATTTCTTTAGGTTGTAAATCAACTCTTGATTTCACTTCACTACAAAACCTTATGGTTGTTTCATGTAGATTTCTTCTTCAACATCACCATGTATGAATTTTGTCTTCACATCCATCTACTCTAGTTCAAGGTCAAAAGAAATAACAAAACATATGTATATGTATATATATATGAGTAAATTTAGCATCAATAAAAAAAATATCACAAAAATCAATTCCTTCAACCTCATGGATATTTAGACACTTAGGAGTTACTTAAGATCAACTTGGTCTAATGTGTCTTTAGGTAAAGTGTGTTTCTTTAGTATGCATTAGAATGTATTTGCACTTATGTAATCCAATGGTCATGATATTTTCTAGACATAGAGTGATCTACCAATTCATCTCCACCTCTATCTTAATGGTTATTGATCTTTCGTGTAACACCCAATCGGTCGATGACCTGTATTTAAGAAGAATGGTGGATCCTTTACTTAATTAAAAATTGTGAGAAACTCATATGTAAATTCCTTTTCCTTTTTCATTAATATATTGCCTCAAGTAGTTATCCAGCTATGGCCATAGATTATTTCCCTCTCAGGATTTTAACCACATGAAACATCGATGTGTTGATCTAGGATATGGTTGTGTGAGAGGTTGCTCAAGGTGTTTGAACTATGTGGAAATAGATTTTTTTAGTTGAGAATGGTATCAAAGTTCTTGTGAAGACCCGCTCTTATTGTTAATCGAGACATTGAACCAATGTAGCTACATGCATCAAAGGATTTATGGAATTTTCTATTTCTATGCTTTTTTGGGTTCATAATGGTATTACATTACATATGGGATGATATTTTCAGTTGTAAATGATTTTTATCCCACTCGAAAAGGTTTTTTTTTACCCAAGACATGAAAATTTTACCAGATTTGAAGGTATATTGTTTACATTTACAGTTTTTCTTTTAAATGTTTGTCATATTGTTCATATTTTATCCTAGTTTTTTTTCATTATTATTTTTGGTTTGTTACCATTTCAGTCAACATATTCTATTTTCAATGCGCTCCATGTGAGCTTGGAAAATAAAAATGGACTAGAAAGTGTTTTCATGACTACATATGCTCATTTCCATGCACCTTGTGTGAACTTGGTAAACCATAATTAGTGAGAAAACATGAATTTTCTAGGTAAGCTAACAAATGTCTAACTCCAAATATGAGAAATTTTTCTTTCAGACTGATTTTCCTTTTTTTGTTTTTGTTTGGTTTTCTAAAATTGTCTTGCATGGAAAAAAAAAGGGTTTTTAGGTAGGTACACTCTATAACAACAACACCAACAAATCCATTCTCCTTCATAATATGCCTAAACCTTTTATTTAACCAACTTGGTTGAAATTTACTTTAAACTTTAAGTTATGAAGTAACTTCATTGTAAAAGTGTTTCTCATTTGTGTTTATGGAAGTTTGTCACTTATTTTAAGAAATAACTTTTTTGTAAAAGTGAGCTTATAGGAAAATTTACTAAGGTGGGGAATTATTTATTACTTTCAGAACCCATCACCATGTCATTCAACCTTTGCTTTTCACATGGATCCTTGGTTCCATTTATTCCTTGTTTATATAAAGGGAATAACTTTCACATCCATAGTATGTTTCCAATGCAATTTTTTAACTCCTATTTTATCAAGATATTTGCATCTAGAATATAATTTTCTTGATTTTAATAAAAATTACTTGCATATTACAATATGGCTAGTCCAAGTGATATTATGCTTTCCAATACCAACTAATTCTTATGGAGAGCCCATATGGAAGATGTCCTATGAACTAGGGGACATTATTGAATTACCCTAGGAAAATAAATTATCACCATTGATTCCAATAATAAAGTAAAAGGTCACAATAAAAACGATGAATATTGTGAATTAATAGACATGTTCATCTCTAATGACTTTCAATTCCAACTTCAAGGATTTGACGCACCAGATGTGGCTTCAGAAAAATTGGAAACCATATTTTGTAACACAGTGATATTTGAGGTCACCATATTGAAAACCAATTGGATACTTTAAAATGAACTGGCTTCTCTTGCATTGAAGACTATCTATCTAAGTTCAAAATCCTTAGACTCCTAGTTGAAGAATGAATGATACCTAAGTAAGGAAATAAATGTATTTATATATTCTACTAATGTTGTTCCTTATTATTCTATTTTAGTATATAATTTTTAGTCCATAAAAGAAGATCTACGGACTACTAATAAAGAACCCTCTCTTGAATATTTTTGTGAGTCTTTGATTATAAATCATGATAAGATATTTCATCTTGTAGTGATCAACATTGAAAGTACATCTAATAAATCCTTAGTGCTAAAATAGAAGGATAAACAGAAGCATCCAAAGAAGAAAAACCCTTGCAACAGTAAGAAATGCAAGGGTTCCAATCCATCTAAGAAAGATCCTATGCCCAATGGTGATAAAGCCACTAAATTGAAAGTTAAGAAGATTGAAAAACATTGCAATTTTTATGGGCGATATAGTCATGCGGAATCTAAGTGTTTCAAGAAGATGGAATCCTTGTAAGTAGTAATGAATAAGCATAACATCAACCTCGACCCTTTGTCTAGCCCTTCTTCTCACGGACATGCAATTTCTACTTCTATTTTTTTCTTAAATGCAACTTCTTCTTCTTCTTCTTCTTCTAATGAGTGACTCGTTGATTCTGGAAAATATTATCATATGGCTAAGGATAAATCCATTTTCTCTATTCTAAATGAATGTGACACCAAACATATATTTATTAGTGATGATATATCTCTTAGTTTCATGGGATCTAGAACAACTTAGCTAGATGATGCTCATTGGAAAGATGTATTATGTGTTCCAAGTAAGTCATTTTGGTGAAGGTGATACTATAGATTTTACATCTAACCAAGTCGTAATCAAGGATTTTAAAGATATTAAGAATGTCCTAGCAACCAAAATTGTTGAAGATATTACCAAGTTGTATAGATTTAACAATTTTAGGTTATCACCTTTTCCCTCATTTTTTATTCCTCTCGTTTCGTGCAAAGATGGTGTTTGTCCAAGGTGTGTTCTCACCCAACATTATTCAGATAGTTTTGACAAATGGACCTCTTGGCACGCATTGACCCCATTATAGCTTGTTCATGGTGATTTGTGTGGGTTGCTTCCTTCTTTTTATTTCTGTATATTTAAGTACTTTTTTACTTTCATTAATGACTTCTTGAGATGCACTTGGGTTTACTTTCTAAAATATAAGAGTGAATTATTTAACATGTTATTGGCCTACAAGGCTCTTTAAAAAAAGCAATATGGACCTCAAATAACGAAGTTCAGAACATATAATCGAGGTGAAAATGTAAAGAATAAATTTACAAATTAATATACTTCATAGGGAATTCAAATGCAACATACTATTCCATAAACACAAAAAAAGTGGTGTTTCTAAGAAAAGAAATCTAAGGAAATGGAAAATTGTATTATCCAATATAAGGGATTATGCCTTACTTTTGGGAAGAAGCCATTAATTGTGCCAATTATGTAGTCAATTGCAATTCCACAAAGGCTCTAAAATGTATAACACTAGAATAAGCATGGAGTAAAATTAAACCTAATGCAATCCACTTTCTTGTTTTTGGTAGTGAAGTATGGGCTCACATTTATAATGAAAAATGGAAAGCATTGCAGCCCGAGAGTGAGAAGTTCATTTTTTTTGGATTTCCTAAATGTGTTAAAGGTTATAGAATTATTCAACCTAAATACATTTATATTATTATAATAGATATTTTGATGAAAATATTTTGGCTTGTGAAAATAATTCAACATGGGTGCCATCTTTGGTCTTTGATCCACGTTTGGCTATTTTGCCACATTCTATTCCCAAATCCTCTAGTTGTGATCCTACTTCAATTTCTTCTTTAGATGATCACAATGAGGATGAAAATCGACCTCCACCTACCAATATTATTATATGTTTTGTGCTAAGAATTTGTAGGGGTTGTGAGTGGAATGAAGAACCGAAGATTGCACTGTGATAGAGTTCAACATGTCTATCAACGTTTTGAGCACACAGCTATTGATCTTCATTGAGATAAGGAAAGTTGTTGATTTAAGAATGGAGTAAGATTTTAGAAATAAATATGAGATGGGAACATAGTGTTGATGACAACCGACTTCTTAGTATACTAAATATCATTTTTTAATTACTGACATTATCACCAAATATCCAATTCAACATTATCCCAGAAAACATACTAACATGTAGATGTACTTCATCAAAATTCTTATTCATGATCACATTATTGACATAATCCTTTTCCCTACATATGAGCAAGTTGCAAACATGTTCACAAAGTATCTTTCAAAAGTGAAGTTTTCTCAACTTCGATCTATGTTAGGAGTTTAGGAATTTTCCATTGAGGAAAAATAGGCTCTAATTCCTCCTTCATTCTCTTATTGTGTCACTTTTGTAAAATTATATTTCAATCCTATCCAAAGTTCTTCTTAAGAGGGGATGTTAGGATATTTAGACACTAAGGAATTAGTTAATATCAATTTGGTCTAATGTGTCTTTAGGTAAATTGTGTTTCTTTAGTATGCATTAGGGTGCATTTGTAGTTATGTAATCCGGTATTCAATATATGTTCTAGACATGGAATGATTTAAAGGCTCATCCTCATCTCATTCTTAATGGATATTGATCCATGGACTAACACTCAATTGTTCGATGATCTATATTTAAATTGTGTGTCGGGTCATTTTATTAATCATAGATTGTGAGAAAATCATATTTAAATACTTTTTCTTTTTGCATAAATATATTTCCATGGGTAACTATTTGAATGGGATTATGAACTATTTCCCTCTCGCAGGGTTTTAACCACATGAAACATCGGTGTGTTGATTTATGATCTATTTATGTGAGTGATTTCTTAAAATGTTCAAATTGTGTGGAAAAACCTTATTTTAGTCAAACACCACCTAGGAATATCCCTTTGATTGAAGGAAATATTTGTACTCCTCTACCTTATGTTTTGGATTCAATAGTTTTTCTTCCAACTGACAACTCCACTATATCACAAGTATCATTTTTATCCAAGTCATTCATTTATTCAACCATGGCCTTCTTCCAAATTCTACTATATTTTGAATCAAATCTCTCCCTAATAGTACTAAGATTCATTAGTAGTAGATACAACAAAACTATAATGAAAATTAAGTGGGGTTTACCTTTATGTTTTTCTTATTTCGTGAATCAATTTTCTACATATTGGAGTTTGAGCTTTCTTCCTCTTTTGGTTCATATGGTTTTTCCGTGTCATATTATTCACCCTCGAACTAAAAATGTGAAATTCAAATCACAGTAGGATCAAATAGGTAAATATATCCTCACAATTAAGAATTTGACTAAGTATACAAGAGAAAACAATGTAAAAGAGGAACAATGAACACACAAATGATCAAATATCAGGTTATTCTATTACTTTCCAACCCATAAATGACTTGTGATCACCATTATATTACATTTGGGAAAAAATGTGAGCCTTTGGAGGCATCAGAATGAGCTACAAGTGGAGAGTTTACATTGGACCTCAATCCCCCCTAGGTTGACTAATAGTCTCCCAAATCACCTCAAATTATCACGAATTCCTAATATGAAAATTGGGATGGCATGGCAGGGATTTAATGATGATATCACATGAGTGGTGGAGGATTTGGTGGAGAGTAGGTGGCCAAGGATAGGACAAAACTTCCAAGGAGGGGGGAAAATGGTCACAATCAACGGATGGGCGCTTCAGTTCAAACTCAGATCCACAAAACATCGGATAAGGGCATGCCTCAAGAAATTAGTGCTAATAAATGATGGTGGTGGCCATAAATGAGGGCGCCTCACTGACTATTTGACCAAAATTGGGTGCTTAGGTGGTGGAATGTGTGATTAATTTCCTAACAACCTTGGATAATCATCATTAAACTTTGCTTGAACCATTTATCCATCAAATTAATCATTAGAATATGTTCCTAGGTGTAATAATGTTCTAACACCCCCCCTTAAGCTAGACTTATGTAGCCAATAAAAAAAGAGGCCTTGGCAACTAAGGCTCAAGTCACCTCTGTTACAGAGAAAAAATTCCTATGGCTTGGGGTAGACCACAACAAACAGATGACTACCAGAAATCAAATCAATTCCAAAATATATGCTATACTAATGTAAATGCTAAGAAGTGGAATAGAATACCAACCTCAATCTGGACGTTTGATGAAGATCCCCATTGAGCTTTCAAATCAACACACTTGAACTTGTAGCTTAGTCTCAACAATAAACACAAGCAAGTGCATATGATATATAAAAGATGTTAACATATACAATAGCATAATCCATGATATATATAATCGAATGTACCCAATGATAATAAACAATCATTCACAATACAAAATTGGACAAGAAAATGAGTATTTCTGTTAATATGAACAAGAAGTACATGATACAACCTTCTATCGAAAACTCATCTGAACCAAGAAATAGGTCCTTCCACTTGTGCCTCCACCACTTCAATCCCCCATGCAATGGAAAACTCATGAGTAAAGGAGAAAATACCTCACAAGATATGGAAGAGTTTGGTAGGTGAACATAAGAGGTTCACAACAGCTAGGATCAATGGATGATGGCTCAAGCTATGGAAAAATTCCAATAGAGTTTTGATGCTCTTCTCTTTCTTCTACCCTCCTCCCATGCATCATGGCTCAATATATAACCCTACAAAGGCAAGTGAAAGGTCGGATCGAGTCGTTTCAAGATACATGGAGGGCCAAAGGTCACAATGGCTGGCTTTTTGGAGTGAAAAAGTGACATTTTACTCATTTTTACCAATAAACTCGATGCACGCGAGATATAATGGTGCAGCCTGCATATGCACGAGTTGCATTGAAGCAGATCAAGTATAGGAGTAAAACTAGGGAAACAAGGGTTCCAGAAGGACAAAAATGTGGTTCTGAGTCCATAAATGGATAATGAAGGCCAATGAGTGCTAATGCTCACAAGGTGGAAAAATACGGTGTAACAGATGCCCCCTAATGTGTGAGGTTAGAGAAGGTACTACAATGGCCGAAATACATTATAAATCTCAAAAGTGGAGTGATGGAGCCACAAATGGAAGGAGTATCCCACTTGTCATAATATAATGATGTATCTGTATACATATCGGTACAATACATAGCAATCTAATACAATGGCCATGAATAGGAAGTATATAATGAATACATGTCATGAATGGTCATAGCCATGACCCATAAACAGTAAGATATGGTCTCATATTGAAGAGGAAACAATTGGTTCAAACTGATGGTACAAATTGTTGATGTATGAGAATAATCTCCCAAAGGTACAATCCTGTTCACAAGTAGCATACTAAATGCCACTAAAGTTTGGGGTCTTCTACACAAACTGTCTGTCGTGCATGTCCAATCAAGTGAATAAGGGTATTCATGTTGAACCTGATGTGACATCGTCTGATTACCAGTCAATGATGTATACCATTAACAAATGCGAGATAAACCACCAATAATGAAAATGGGCATCAAGGAACTGAGTACATTCATCAAAGTGTGACTAGAGGTGTTGAGGTCAAACACTCGGACGAATCCATTGATCAGGGAACATTGATGAATTCCCAACTGTCGATGGTGACAGGACCTACCACTAATGACTGCAAGTCTCAAGGTACTCAATACGACTCTAAATCTCGATTCCATAATAAATGAGTTGGAGTCAATGGAATGAGATTCGCTCGAAGGAGGGCATTAATGGATCCCTCATCAACAAGCATGGGGTACCAGCTAGGTCGGAAGATTTGGAAGAACGTGATCGAAATGGACTCATAAGGGATGGCTGACATGAAATATTCAATAGATATGAGGAGTGGCCGACTCTGCGTTCAATACTTCCTTTGAACAAGAGCATGAGTAGATGAAAAGACTCAGAAAGCATAGACTCAAGCACTAGATACAGATAATACTTTGTGACGCATGAGGCATCGAAAAAGGCTCCATAATGACTGGAATCTTAACCAGCCTGTGGAGTACAATCTGAGAAACGAGTACAGCTTCCTAAGGTCATAATAATGTCCTGACTCATGATATCTGGACTGGAGATGAATGCTC
Organism: Larix kaempferi; assembly: GCA_027924585.1. Lineage (NCBI taxonomy): Eukaryota > Viridiplantae > Streptophyta > Pinopsida > Pinales > Pinaceae > Larix > Larix kaempferi. The sequence goes on from BSBM01000753.1 coordinate 66,033,015, forward strand.
TGTTCAAAGGCGACATGACAACTGCCAAAAGAAGGTGGTAAAAATTTTCCCATCTGGATTTTTAAGTTATATGATTTTTTGGTCTTTTTCATATTACAAAGCTTGAAAAAGAATAAAATTTTTTTATGATACAAAAATGAGGAAACGAGTGTCATGGGAAAGCAAACTAGTTCCAGGAAATGGAACATACCCTCAATGCAAGGAATCATGTGCAAGATGTGGACACTCGAGGGAGTGTTTCCTCAAGGTAAGGGTCATCAAGCTGCAAAGGATAAATTATAGCTCTGTTTGGCTTGGAAGGAAAAGTTCTCAGGAAAATGGCTAATAACTGAGAAAAGAGGGAGCCGACACAAGGCTTAAAGGAAAGCAGGAAAATGCAATGCATTCACAACTCAACATAAACAAGGAGTGCTTATGGGAGATGGCCAAAATAAGAAATGAAGTAGAGTATGATTCTTCATCGTAATGTCATGGTGTGACTACAAAGGACTCCCAATGCTAAGGAGAACAACTGCATGGGTGTTGAAAGCCATAAAAGGATCTAACTAGGGAACCCATGGTTGGACAAGCGCTACTGCGAAATAACGACACTTCTAAAGCAGCTTGGAAGTTCATGTCAGTTATAAAGCAGGGTTGCACCTAGGGTTTATGAATGTGTTCATAAGGTCAGTTGGCACGAGATTAGTCTGCATGATGTGTGGAAGCCGAGAGCTGTGAAGAAGGACCATTCACGGAAGGAAGGGTCATTTGTGGAGAACGAGGAAGCGCGAGACTAGTTAGGTTGTTAGAAATGGGTCATTTGGACCATTTTGTAACCACCATAGTTGGCTATAAATAAGAATAGGAATGCAAGCCTAAGGGCATCCTAGATCCAATTGTAGAATGATATTCACTTTGATTATGCGGTTTGGTTGTGTTTTGATATGTTTTTGCATTCTAGTATGGATCTGCGATAAGATTTTCTTAATTGTTTCTGCGAAGGTTATACCACAGGGTTTTTATGAGTTAATGCATGAACATGTTCAGATCTTCTCTTTTGTCTTTGTTTATGTTCAATGGTGAATTTTGTGTTATGATTTCTGTTTCTGTAAGGTTTCATTGATGCAATCTCCAGTATTTCCTAGTTAATGCGAATGCCCATTTTGTATTGAATATGCTAATGGTGAATAGATGGCTAATGTGCGAATGATGAATGTATGAATGTATGCGAATATGAATCTCTGGTTTTTGTTGTGATAGACTTGAAGTAGTTGCATGTCCTTTCCCAACTGCAGAAACTTGGTTCCTGCACTCCCTTAACCATCTTGGGTGAGAATTCACTCGTTTCGTGGGTGTTACTGGAAAGGGTAAAACCTTTCTGGGTCTGTGTTTAAGGGAGTTTTGTTGGTGTTTGTTGACGATAGTGCAAAGGGAACCTTGTCGGCAGAACTATTTCAACAAATGGTTCCATTTTCGGGACCCTAAAGAAGAAAGATAAGGACATGTTCTAGCACCCGACGAAACCGGAGATTCAAGATTGGTTTGATAAGAAAGCAGAAGAGTTCATAGAACGAGAAAACTGAGACCCCAGGCAGACAACAAGCAGTTGGTTGGACAAGCATATTTATTCTGATATCCACAAGATATTTTTCCGCAAATTCCCGGTATTGTTGCATGAGTTGTTGGCGGAGTTGACGTTTCAAAAAAAACATTGCCAAAAGAGTGATCTTGATCACTAGACTCCAGAACTGATCCAAAAGCTAAAAGGGTCGACAACAAGGTATCAAGCGATGTTTCCTTTTGGGTAGATAGTATCTTAGAGGGGTACATCACTGAGTTTGTTGTGGACACAATCAAATCATACAACGACGCAGAAAGAAAATTTTTCAAAGGACCCAGAGAAGGATTCATGATGGTGTTGAATCTATGGATTAAGATGCTCGTCTGTGAAAAGGGGATACTGAGGATGAATTTCGACGAGTAGATGAATCAGTGTGCGGAAGTTATGGGTACTACGTGGATGCAGGTCCGATAGAAATAAGCGGTGTACATGGACATGAGTGACGACGAATTTTTAAGGGAAGTTGACAAAGAGTGTGGTACCTTGAGGAGTGGGGTGATATTCCGGCATCCCGAGAAGAAGAGGAGGACTGAGAGAGAGTCTCATGAGGGGATTAGAATGGAAAAATCAAAACAGGACCACAAGGGACGAAGTGACCTTATTACGACGAAGACGAAAGTTAACAGGTTACCCCAGAAGTCGGAGAAGGATGGACCCTAAGCCACAATACACCTCCAACTACGCACACTAATCAGAATTTGATAAAAGGAAATACAAGTTATTCGTGCAGTTGTCATACATGCCAGAATAGTAGTAAGAGTAATGCATTAGTAAATAATAATAGTAGAAGTACAAGAATGGCGGGTGACGATGCAAATATGCCAAGATTCCAAGGTAACGGGACCGAGGATCTCGAATAGTACTGGTTTTTGTGTGAAGCAATATGGACCGTGAAGTAGGTCCAGGATGAATACATAAAAAATGGACAGTTAGTGACAGCCCTTAGGGGTCATGTGCTAGATTGGTATATGAAGTTTACTAGGGTATCGATGGGAACTCCAGGTAAAACATTGCTATAGATCAAGGTGGGTATGATCGATGAATTTAGAAAACCAAAATCTGAGTCACAGTACATTACTGAGCTCAAAGAGATCAAACAGTTTCCCAACGAGTCAATATGGGACTTTGACCAGCGATACAAAACACTAATGGAGAAAGTGAGTTTCAGGATGAACGATATGCAACATAAAGAATGGTTTATCGTTGGGTTGGTGCCACACATTCATGGACCGCTGATGCAACAGAAGGTAGCGACCTAGGAAGAAGAGTTGGAGATCGTAATGAAGATGGAGGCTTCACCAATCGGTGAGATGTGCTTGGCAATGGATCGAATACAAGCGCAACTAGAAAACTTGACAATCCAGCTACAATACATGAAGAAAGGAAAAGAGGCCCGCGAAGACGTATGGTGCACTAGATGTAGGACAGAAGGACATCACAAGGCTTAGTGCCCAGAATTCCGAGAATATTTGCAATCGGGTGCACCGAATCCCCTTAGTCAGGGAGGGTCTCCTTGGTGTCACGTATGTCAGATGAGAGGACATCGACTAGAAGAATGTGTGTACATGTAGAAGATGGTGTCGAAACCAGTGAACTTGTATTGCAAGTTCTGTCGATAGGTTGGCCACGATGAGAAAGACTGCAGAGCTTATGACCTACTCCAAGAAAGGACTGCAGACACTTTCTTCATGAAAGTGGAGGAGAAACCATCGATACAGGAGCCGCAATAGTATAATCAACCATAACCTCAATATAATTTGTAACCACGGTATGAGCAACCGGAGTATGGTCAGCCACAGTATGGCCAACTAACATATCCTCGACCGCAATTTCAACAACCGCAATATGCTCAACTGCAATATCCGCAGCTGTAGTATGTTCAACCGCAGTACCTCACATACGGGCCATTGAGAGGAGGATTTAGAGGGGGGTTCTGCGGAGGCTGAGGCACTAGTGTCAGCCGAGGAGGAGCTGTTGGACGAGGTCGATGACCTATCATATGTTACAATTGTGGTTAGCATGGGCATTATCAAAGGGATTTACCGAATCCAACACCATAGTGCACTTACTACAGTGCTTTGGAGCATGGTGTTGAAGATTGTCCTCATCTCATCGCAAAATGGAAAACTAAGAACCTTCCCCCACCTCCACAAAATCAGAATCAGAATCCACCAGCGGTACAGAAGATATAAGCAGAGGTTAGAAGTTAAAATGTGACTATTAGAATAGTGACTTGCAGAGGAGCTGTGGCGAGGGTCGATAAGTCATAGGCTAGCATCCAACCAACAGTAAGAAAATAAGTTTCATTTCATGCGGAGGTGGAAAGGGATATTTTCTTAAAAGTGCAGGAAGCGATGAGGCAGCTAAGACAACCACTTGTTCACCCGAAAGAAGGTACTTACGACATGCCACCAATATTTGACATGATGAATTCGCAGAGAAAGGCCAACACCTTCAGAGCCTTTTTGGAGAGTTTCCTAGAGCTGGAAAAAGATCCGGATGCATTGGCGGAGATATACAACCTGCTGCATCAACAGGAGGGTGCATGATAGGAGTGTATGGTCAATCACATACATAAGAGGAAGACAGGACGAGAGATGCATATGTTTGTGCAAGTCGGGGCATTCGATATCGAATCCATCATCATTCATTTTGGGTCATATGTGAACATCGTGACGAAATAGACATGGGACACGATGGGGAAACTACAGTCGGCTTGGTCCTTAGTACAACTACAACTAGCAAACTAGAGTAAAGTCACCTCGATCGACTGACTATGCCAAGTTCCTATTGAGATCGAGGGACTCCGAACAGATGAAGATTTTGATGTGATCGAGATTGTTGACAACACAAGCCCCTATCCAGTGCTGCTAAGGATAGATTGGGCGATGGATAACCAGGCTATTATCAACTTCAAGAAGTGAACTATGTCATTCGAGAACCGCGAGATAAGGGTAGTTGCACCTCTTGATCGTGCGGAAGGGCAGAGGTATGTTGAACCAACAAGGGATGAATTCACTGAGGGATCAGATAATATCTACAACATTTATGAAGATTATATCAACCCTACTGCAGATGGAGAATTAGGATGGCGCAGTAGCAGTTCAACATCATTGGATTCTGATGAAGCACTTGAACTTTTGGAGAAAAATAGCATTGTGAAACTAGTTTATATAAAAAGATCTCAATTTATGAGTTTACAATATGCAAAGATAATGATCAAGAGCTCATATTTCTTGGTTAAATTATAATGACGATTTTTCCTGTCCAGCTACTTTTTGCCTGGAATTGGATGAATTTTTTATTGCAAAATTCGAAATATGTGTTGTTTGAATTGTTTTTTTGAAGGAATAAAAAAATTTAGCTTCTCCCAAAACCCCCAAAGCACCCAGATTATGCAAACCAAACAATGTTTTTTTGAGGTATGTAATATTTATTCCAAATTTCGGCTGGATTCCATTGAAGTAGGGCCAGAAAATCATGTTCTTTCAAGGAGAAATCATCTATTATTTAGACTAGCTAATTATAATTGTCTATGGAAAATATATTTCAAAAATGATTGCAGGATTTAAAAGCTTTAAATTGGCCTTGGTATCAGCCTCATTTTTTTTGTTTTAAAGTAATATTCACATTGAAAAAATGAACTTGATAGAAAGGAAGACCTACAAAATTCTATTGGACAGTAGTAGGAGAAGAATCAGCATGTGGTTTGATTAGTGTAGGAGGTTCAAAGTCTCCTCCAAGTATTCCTACCATCCAAGTAACTACCATCATGAGAAACACATTCTTCTCCTGCAAGGTTTCCATGCGATGCTTTAGATGACATAAATCATCATCCTTTGGTAGCACACCCATGGATGCCATAGTTTTGGTGTGCCAATACAACTCCAATGTTCTATAGAATTGAGAATTACGGGTTTTGGTGCAACCTAGATCCCAAGTGATTCCTTGGACAATTTGACCTCCGCTTCCAAAAAAGACATGGCCGCTTGATCTTCCTTAGGGACCTTGGCATGATAGAATTATGTGGCTTCCACAACAACTTTCGCTACTCGTGTCGAGCTAGTGGGAGAGGGATGGGAATTCCAACCACATGGAGCCATTGTGTTGTGGACAAGGGAGCCAAAGTTCCTCTCAACACAATACTCAAATTTGAATCAAGACGCAGGAGGGAGAGAGTGAGGCCACAGGAGGAAAGCCATGGATTTTGATTCGCTATTATTCCTCATTTGAACCATGATGGGATATTGTTGTAGGCATACCACACTTTCATTACCATCTTGGTCCATAAAGTGTAGTATTATGGTCCTTCGTGTGCCCTACTTCCTACTCATGCATTTGCAAAACCATCTCGCTCCAATTAAGAACCATCATTATTTTGCCTGAACTCATGCTTAGGGTGGTGTACTTTCCTCAAACCACGAGCCATTGCCTCCAACGCAGACATATTGGCGTCCCTACTATTAGACAGCCCATCCGAGAAGTATCAATGTCAATCTTGTATAAGGACGGTGCAAGGTAATGATACCCACTTATGATGCGTTAGTTGCAATGGACTTCCTTAAAAACAGAAATCCGATAATTGAAATGAATTTTTAGAGGTCTCTACATAGCTTTTTATAATATGGTGTAAAAATATGAAGCATAAACAATTGGATCACCTTCTAGAATATATAACTTTTATTTCTGGAAAATAGGTATAAATCCCAAAAAATGGTGTTCTTCTAAGATTGGTATGTTATTTTTTTCTAAAACATAATGCATATGCTTGCATTAGGCCATGGTTTTGGTATGTAAATAGTCCAAATTTGTGAAAAAATTATGTAGAGTTGTAAATAACAGGTGGTTCTTGTGCAACACTATTTTTCCAAAATTTTGAAACTTAATTTTATATATTTTTTTAAATTAAGGAAGTCAACAAATCCCTAAAATGACAAGGTCAGGTGTTAGGCTCCAGTATGAGGGTCTTAACGTAATCAATCAACTATATTTTATTTTAGTGTGTAGTCCTTTGTTTGTAGTTGTGCGTGTTCTTTCCCATTTTCAAAATAGCCGAGTCAATCAAAAGTTATAGTGAAAATAAAAGACCTACATATTTTTAAAAAATGACATATGTGCAAATAAAAATAAATAAAAAATAGAAAACAATATTTTATTTATCAAAAAATATATATATTTAGAATCTACGCACGGAGATCTATAAGTATGTATAGTTTCATTTGAAATGAACACCTAGAGCATATGTAGAATCGTCTTTGAAACACAAAGAGATGAAGAAATGGATGTGTTTTTGTTTATGCAATTTGAACGAAGAGGTTTGTCAATCCGAACCTAAAACCAAAGATACCAACTCATCCACCACGTAGAATGAAGAGAGGTTGTCTCGCCTTTTTTTTAATTTTTAGGAACACACATGTGGTATCAAAATGCACACAAATTAATAGCCCGCTCGTGCTATCAAAATGTGCATGCGCTGTCAAAATGCACATGTTAATAATGTGCACATATTATCAAAACGCACGCATGCGCTTTTATTACATGTAAACACGTATTTTCTATTTTTGACAGAAAGTTTGATCCAAAACTCGGATTTTGATGCCCCTTATACTCTTGGAAAGGTATTTTGGGTTCTACGCCTTTTTTTTTAGGTTTTGTACAATTCATCACCATTTTTCTATTATTTTTAAAATAATATTATGAATCTTTTGACCAATAGAATAAAATGTGTGTATGTCTTTGTTACATAAGAACATGCCTTCACTATTTTTTCCATAGAATTTGATTGAAAACTTTCATTTTGATTCTCCTTATATAGTTGAAAGTCTATCTGTCTCTCTCTCTCTGCATTGATCTCTCTCTTTCGCTACCTCAGTCCGTCCCTCCACCTGTACCTCTATCTTTACCTCTCTATATCCTTCCTTCCTTCCTTCTCTTTCTCTCCACATCATTTTCTATCTATCCCTCCCTCACTCTCTCCCTCTCACTCCCTCACTTTCCCACCATATGTCCATCTCCCTCCTTTTTCATACCTCCCCCTCTCCTTCCCCATACCTCTCTCCCTCCTCCTCTGTCGCTTCCTCACTATCCCTCTCTTTCCCTCACTATTTTTCTCTATCTATCTCCCTTTCTCTCCATCTCTCTCCCCTCCTCTCTCTCTCTCCCTCCAACTCTTTTCTCCCTCGCACTCTCTCCCTCTCTTTCCATTCCTCTATCCATATTTCTACCACTTTCTCTCGCACTCCCTCTCTCTCCCTCCCTCCCTTTCTTTGAAACTCACCCACCTTTCATCACACCCCCCCCTCTCTCTATCTATCTAAACCCCTAACCCCCAATCCCCTCTCTTTAAACCGCTAACCTCGAATCTCTATCTCTCTCTCTAAAACCCTAACCTTCAATATCTCTCTCTCTCTAAATACCTAACCCTGAATATCTCTCTGTATAAATCCCTATTATCCAACCTCTCCGTGTCTCACTAAATCTCTAACCCCTAACCTCCAATCTATCCCTTTATTCATCTAAACCCCTAACCCCATTTCTATATTTCTCTAAACCCATAGCCCCTAATCTCTCTCTCTCTCTCTAAATCCCTAATCTCTAATCTTTCTTTCTCTTTAAATCCCTAACCCCCAATCTCTCTCTCTCTCTCTCTCTCTCTCTCTAAACCCCTAATCCCCAATATTTCTCTCTCTAAACCCCTAACCTCCAATCTCTCTCTCTCTCTCTCCCTCTCTCTCTCTCTCCAACTTTTTCCCTCCCTTCGTCCCTCCCTATGACTCTCTCCATCTCTTTCCATCCCTCTTTTCATATTTCTCCCACCTTCTCTCACACCCCCTCTCTCTTCCTCGCTCCCTTTCTCTCAAACACATGCACCTTCTTTCACACTCCCTCTCTTCCTCCCTCCCTTTCTCTTGAACTCACCCACCTTTCGCCCCTGCCCTCTCTTTCTCTCTCTCCCCCACTCCTTCGAACTCTTTCCCTCCCTTTGTCCCTCCCTCCCACTCTCTCCCTCTATTTCCATCCCTCACTCCATATTTCTCCCATCTTCTCTCACACTCCCTCTCTCTTCCTCACTCCCTTTCTCTTGATTTCACCCACCTTCTCTCACATTCCCTCTCTATTCCTCCCTCCCTTTATCTCGAACTCACCCACCTTTAATCCCCCCCCCTCTCTCTCTCTTGCATACACACACACACCCTCCCTTCCTTCTCATGCTCCCTCTTCTCCCCCCCGTCTCTCTCTCTCTCTCACACACACACGCTCGCATGCTCCTTCCCTCACTCCCTCACTATATCCCTCCATCCCTCTAACACTCCCTTCCCATACCCTTGACTCTCTCCCTCCAACCCCCTGATCTCTATCTATATCTCTCTCCAACCCTCTAACTCCCTCCCTACCTTAGTCTCTATTCCGACCTCCATTCCCCCTTCTCACTCTCTCATTACTTTGATCTCTCTCTTAACCCCACCTTATCCCCCCGATCTCTCTCTCTTCATCCCTATAAATCCCTCCCTTCCTCACTATGTATTCTTTCCTTCCCATAGTCTTCTCCCGCCTCTTTCTCTTGATTTCTCTCTCCCTCATCCTCCCTTTCTCTGTACCTCCCTCCTTACATTGATCTCTTTCTAACCCCTACCTTGGTCCTTCTTTACATCTCTCTCTCTCTCTCTCTCTCTCTCTCTCTCTATCCATAAATTCCACCATATCTCTCATCCCCCTCCTCTCTCTCTCTCTCTCTCTCTCTCTCCCTCCAAGTCTCAATCCCTCCATCTTCTTCCATCCCTCACTCTATTTGTCACCCTCCCTTCTTCACTACCTCACTCCTACCCTCCCGCTCTATATTTTTTTCTCTCCATCTCACTATATTCCACCCTCCTCCACTCTCTCTCACCATCCCTCCCTTTTCCTTTCTCTCTCTCTCCCTTTATCCCCCACTCTTTATCCATTTCTCTTTCCCTCTTCCTCTCCATTCCTCCATGTCCCTCCCTCCCTCCATCATGCGCACTCCCTCTCTCTCCCCTTACTCTCTCTCTCTCTCTCTATATATATATATATATCCCCACTCCATCTCCATTCCTCTCTTAGTCTCCCTCCCTCCCTTGACTATGCCTGAGAGAGGAAAATGACAAAAGAGTCATAGATTTATTTTTTTGAAAATAGGAAAAAAATGATGTTGAATCATGAAAAACATATAACTACAAAGTTGTAGGTATTAGAAATACCTTTCTAATGGTATAAGGAGAATACAAATCCGAGTTCAGGAATAAAAGTATGTCCAAAATACTAATTTTATTCATTTATGTAATAAAAGAGCGCGCACATTTTTAAAAGCGTGCACACATTCTTGGAAGCGTGCATGCATTCTTAGATGTGCTCACATGTTTTTAACATGCATGTGTTTTTAATAATGCGTGTGCGTTTATAACATGTGCGTGTTAGTAGGGAGTGCATGCTTTTATTGCAACATGGATCCTTTAGTGGAGGTTCGACAATTGTCAGACCAAAAGCGCGTGTGAGGTATTGGTAGCGCATACGTGCTTTTGATTTTTACTGCCCGTGTGATCCTATTGCATTAGTTTTGGGGTTACCATATTTGTGCGAGCACCTATTTTCCATAGCTAATAATATTGTACTTAGGTTGCCTTGACTGTAATAATAGTAAAAATATGAATGCTTTATTTTATCTCGAAATCCTGTAAACTGGTAAATTGAATATGAATGAGATTGTAAATAAAAAACTTTTTTGAGTTAATTTAGTCACTAGTATTGATTGATATTAACTTTGGATCTACCAAGTGAGAGGGATAAAAGTCCTCGACGTGTAAAATTTTCTTCAAATTGTGCACTTTCAAAAAAGTTTGCACTTCAAGGGGTGATTCCTCTCAGAGTTTGCTAGATCCAGAGTTAAGGTGGATATATACTTGTTTATTATGTAAATATTCCTTATGTGCTCAAATCCCTCATATTTGAATCCTTGTTTAATGATGTTTCAACTCATAACAAGAAGTATCCAATTTTCATTTTTTTTTCGTTTTAATTAAATTAAATACATAACTCTTTGGTTTTGAGATTTAGGTTAGGGCACACATTGTAAATTTTTTAGTTAATTTAAGTTCTAAAATGTTTTGATTATTTAATCAAAACATTATAGAACTTTTTGGTATAAACACAACTAATTTGGTGTAAGCCAAACCATCTATTTGATGTAAATAAAACTATCTATCGAAACCAAAAGATATTTTAATCAATATAGATCCATCTTTAACTTGGGATCTATTGCATAGAGAGGTGCAAACTTCTCAAATTTTAAACTCTAGAAAATGTATTCACCTGAAGGGATTTACAATGGTTTTATATTCATATTTAATATGTAAATCCCTATTGCGTGCTCAAATTCCTAGTATGTAAACCATGATTTAATGATGAGATGACTCAACTCAAGTATTTAAGTTTTATTAATTTTTTTACTTTTAATTAAATAGAATAAATCTCTTTTGTTTTGAACTTTAAGTTAAACCGGACATTGTAAAAATCTTATTTACTTAATATTTTATTATTTTATTAGAGTTTCATGTGTCACACCTCCATGTTGAGTGCCGACAACAACACTGCCATTAAAAGTGAGAATTTCTAGATAAGTATACCCCATACAAGACTTGCATATAAAGCAATAATGCTAATATTTTCAGCATTCATTTCTAAGTAGATTTTTCGGAACCCAGGATGCATTCTCAATTTGTATTTGTCTTCCACAAAGACATTTGGATAAGTTCCACAATAATATCATGGATAATTTCTTCTAAAAGTGTCATACACTTAAGGTTCATCCTTTGTATGAGCATTATCTTCTAAAACTCATGAATACAACCTTTAAATTCTGTGAACTTCATTTAGTCATTGTTTTAAGTAAATATATTAAGAATGAATTTACTTGAAAGATTATTGAGTCTATGGGTGTCTATTTTCGGGGGTGCTATTAGAAAATAAATCTAGTTTTTTCATCTTTTCCAACTTCGGGTGAACACAAGTTATATTTGTGTTTAGAATGTCATTTTACAATAAAAACAAAACTTTTGGATAATTATATTAGCTTTCTATTCATTATTTTTCGATTTTTTTATTAATATTTGATATGTCAATTTAGCAAATGTTTGAACGTATTTTCTTATAAAATAAAAGGAGTAATAAATAGTCGTTTTTTTTTGCGTCACATGTACTCATTGTTAAACTTATCTTTATTAGAAACAAAATATCCTACAACAAACTATACAGAGTGTACTACTAGATGACCATAATTTTGTATCCAACATGTGAATATACTAATTATTATAATTTTTTGAATTTGATCGATGTGGAAAACTTGTTGAATATCAACATTCTTATTTTGAGTGGGCATTTCTATCAATTGCCACTAAAACTACACAATCTAAGAGTACGCTTTTAAAGTAGACACTCCAATGAACTATCCCTATTTTATTCAATTTTTTTTATTGCTTATTTTTGAAGCTATTGAATTTTCATTTCATTGCATTCTGAAAGAAATGAAACCAAAATAGACACATGTTGACAAAAAAAAAAAATTGATCATATCTCAACTAAATAAAACAAAATTTGTACTTATGGAAAGTAGATTCAATGACGAAAATAATGGGATCAACTTGAAAAGTCACTTTGCATTACTCCATATTTATTTTACCTTACGAAATTGGAGAAACATGAAAACATCGTTGTTTTTAGGTAGTAACAGGATATTGACCGAACTATTTTTCGGCCAAAAAATTGTTTGGCTAAAAAATAGTTCGACTAAAAAACACTTTTTCATTTAAAAACGTTAACATTAATGTCCAATTTTTTGTTCGAAAATTTGATCGAAAAAAAATTTCATCGGTCGAAAAAACGTGGGCCCACTTTTAATAATTAAGCTCTTTCAAATTGTATTTATAGACTAAGTAGAACCATAATTTCCCATGTCTCATTCTCATAGACATCTTTACGAAATATGTTTTAAGTTTTTTTTTCAAATGAGATTTTTTTCAAAGGGTTTTTTTCTAAGGAAATGTTTTTCTAAGGGACCTCTATAAGGAGAATTTTTTCTAAGGAACTTCTTGAAGGTAAGGAGATTTTTTAGTCATGACATTAATTGCTTCACCTAACTCATTCAGAGTGTTCTGGATCAACTTATTCCCAATGTGCACGTTCACTACCAGAATCCATGGATCGACATATTTCAGATTTATTAATTTCCTTACCATTAGGTCTGCTAATTGGCCTACTACGTTAATAGTGGCAAGATCCTTCCTTTTTCTGTGTGGTCTCCCGATACATATCTCTTTGATGTATTGGTTAAAAAATGGAACTTCCTTGATAGATTGTAGGAGCAGAATCTTGACATAGATATTTTTTAATTCCTCTAAAATTGGGTTTTCAGGTTTTGGTGTATTTCTAAGTTGTAATCTCTAGGGGTAAGGAGAAGTATGAGGTAAGCGATCCCCTATATCGTTTTCTTCATCCTTAGGTTATTCGCTAGGGGCTTGATTTTCCTCATGAGATTCATATTGGTTTATATGTTCTACGTTTCCATAGGTAGAAGGTCTTGTTATTCCTTTTCCATACCAAAGATTCAAGTCGTTTATCTCTACTATTTTCAAGGAATATGTCAGATATTTAGTTATCTCACTGTTGCATACATGCTGAGGTTTCCTATTATTGGGATTGGGTGTTGGTTGCATTGGCATAGGTGGCCTTGGTGCTAGAAGGATAGGATTTTGGGCTTGTGACTGATTAATTACTGGTTGATTCGGCCTCTATTTTGTGAAAGGAAAATTTTGATCATATATGGGAGGTACTGGTTGAGGGGTTTTCCATTCGTTTTGCATAGTTGGTGTCCAATCAGGTGTAGGATAAGTCGGTTGTCCATAAGGGTTCATCAAAAGTTGATGTCCATAGCTTTGTTGAAATGGTGTATGATTGTAGGACGAATGGTAAGGTGGTTGTGCGTATGGTTGATAGGATTGTTGTCTTTGGAAATTTTGATATTGAACCTGATCATACGGTTATTGAAAAAGGCCTCTGTAATACTGGTCTCCTAGGGTTTATGTAACATATAGGTTTTGAGGCCTCCTGTGGTTCGTAAATATTATCCTTAAGATATCCTAGGTGGGGATAGTGATCAATGGAGTGTTTATCAAAACAAATAGCACAACACTCAACCTTATTTGCACTAACTTGCATGAGGTTTAGTGGACACTCATTGTTCTTATGTTTTTTTCTACAATCTGGGAGAAGATGGCTAAAGCCCTATATGCTTCCTCTTTTTTTAATTTGGCTTGCATTTAATCCATTGTAATTCCATGGAATGAAGGATATATGAGTTCGTCTATTAAAGTAGATTCTCCAAGTCTGACTTGTTGATGGTCGAACTAAAGGGTCTAGTTGGTTGAAAGGAGAGGTCTCTCCCACTGGGTTTCTTCCCTGTAGACCGAGAGTGGTTTCTAAAGATTTCTTTGATCTAATCGTAATCATTTTGATAAATATCTCCATTATCCAAGAGGTTTAGGGTTTCTAGGAATTCTTCTCTCACCCCCCTAAGGAGTACAAGTTTGAGAGATTCGTCATCTAAAGTGAGTGAGTGGGATCTCTTGTAACTAATTTGAAACCACTCCTCACAGTTTTCTAATGACTCGTTGGGTCCTTGTACCATTCTAAAAATCTCATCCCTTGTTTCCATTGCTTTGTAGTAGTCCCTATATTTTTCAATGCAGGTGTCTTTCATCGGTTTATAGGTGAAAATACATATGTGGTCATGACTACATATGCTCGTTTCCATGCACCTTGTGTGAACTTGGTAAACCATAATTAGTGAGAAAACTTTGTGATGAACCTGCAATAATTAATTAATGCAAATACACGAGATATCAGAAATAACAGAACTCAGAATCACTTTTATATTGATCACAGGCCACTTCGAGGGGGTAACCTCCTTTGAGCAAGCTCAATACAAATAACTTCACGGTGCCTTCATAGGCCTCAACACACACTTATATACTAAGTCTAGGCACCAATACCATGGGTCAATACTATGTGTCAATAGAAACCATGGGCTAAGTCTAGGCGCCCGTACTATGAGTCAAAACCATGGGCCAGTACAAACTATGGATCAACAAAACTATGGGCGACTTACAAAGCATATGTGCCAACAACAATAACACAAACTATCGATCAACAAATACTACATGACGACTTACAAAGCATATGCGTCCAACAACAATATACTAACAAAGGAAAGACATGGGTTCCTAACATCCCCTCTCCCTTAGAAAAAGCTTTGTCCTCAAAGCTTTAGATGTGGAAATTGATGCAGAATCTGAAGGAGTGGGTCCCCTGTAGCATCCTCGGGTTGCATTCCGAGCCATTGGTGCCTTTGGAGGTTCAGGGAGGATTGCGTGGAAGGCTGTAGACGAAGAAGAACCATATCAGCAATGTGAAAAGTGTGCTCAGAACAGTGCTAATCGGCTTGTTGTTTCAGTCGAATTCTTGCCATGTGAAAATTGTCCTGTAGAATGAGAAGAAGTTGATCACGATTTCGAAGAATTGAGTCAATTGCCTGAACTAGGGAGTTGCTGAAGGTTTATGGAAGAAGAACTGGTGGTGCCTGTCCAGATACTGCTTCATATGGTGTCATTTTAGATGTGGTACTATACCACTTGAGCGCTTCTAGGAAATCCGTCGAAATAGTTGTCCAAATCTGTGGAGGGATGGGCAAGGGTTTGAGTAGTCTCGAAAGGAGGTTCATTTCACCCTTGTTGACCTAGAAAGTATCACAGTCAACCACCATCCGTTGAATTGTCCTTTTGAGTCCCTACCAAAAGAAGTTACATTGTTCCTGGTCATAAGTTTTGAGGAACCCAGAGTGCCCTACTGATGAAGAAGCATGGAGTTCATAGAAGAGATAGCCCCGTTGAACAGATTGCAACCAATTTGGAACAAGCAAAGAAATAGTTGGAAGATAAACTAGGTCATCAAATGTGTGAGGAGGAGCATCTTCCACCATATTGTCCTTACCCTTCTTTTAAGTGGTCGCATAGTCATAACCAATGAGTTGGATAACCCATTTCAGGTGTGCTGGGGAGGAGACCCATTG
Source organism: Larix kaempferi (assembly GCA_027924585.1). Lineage (NCBI taxonomy): Eukaryota > Viridiplantae > Streptophyta > Pinopsida > Pinales > Pinaceae > Larix > Larix kaempferi. The sequence goes on from BSBM01000753.1 coordinate 66,048,752, forward strand.
TTCTAGGAAAGTTTCTAAACTCTGGAGATCAGTCTTGATGCAGAAATAATTCCCCAATAGGGATGGCTACCACTTCTGTACTGTATGCAAAATAGTCATCATGTCCTGCTGAGATGTATATGCGGCTAAATGCTTACCGGAAAGGCCTCGTGAAGGCGGCAAGCCCACTAGTGCAAAAAGGACACCTACATATCTATCCAAGGAAGTAGTGGAGACTATTGGTGGGTGCATCTGAAGGGAATGGAGATGAGCAATGACACCATGTGAATTATTCTTAAGGATCTTTTCCAGGTGATGTGAATTGATGATGCGGAGAGACCCTAGTTTTAAGCCCATAATTTTGTGTTGTGTCCCATTGACTGAAAATTGCATCCAAAGTTCAGCAAAATCCCATAAGATGGGGCCAAGTGTGCATAACCATTGAACACCCAAAACCACATCACATCCGCCTAAGGACAAGGCAAACATGTCAGAGTGTAGGTTATAATCTTCCATAGAGATACGCACATTGTGACACTTCCCCTTGCAAGGTAAGGTGCCCCCATTGGCAACCATGACTTCAAAGTTGGAGCAAGGATGGACAAAACAATCATCCTGTTTGGCAATTCGAGGGTCAATGAAGTTATGAGTGCTACCAGACTCAATGAGTATGGTAAGAGGGAGCTTCTTGAAGTATCCCCTGACCCACATTGTTTGTGGGGTGGTGATGCCGGTTACAGCATGGAGAGAGATCTCGGGTGGGTCATCCTAAGATGGGGTGGCAATAGGCGGGTGTTGAATGTTTACCTAATCATCTACTATATCTGTAGCTTCTTCACCAAGTTCTGAGGTAGGAGAAGAATCCACATCCAAGAGATAGAGCTTTTGGTGAACACATCTATGTCCCCAAGTGAATTTCTCATCACAATTATAACAAAGCCCTTTTTCTCAGTGTGCCTGCATCTCTGTTTCAGACAAATGCTTGATAGGAGTTGGTTGAGGAGCAAGTGTGATGGGAGGTCGTTGGGAACCCATATTTCTGAAGGGAACAAAGGTGGGTTTGGAGCGTTGTTGAGCTGCAATCTTGTCCTCTACCAACTTAGCCAACCCTAGGACTTCCATCATTGTGTTGGGATAGAACATTTTGACCTCTGAGCGGATTTCATCCTTGAGACCACTGATAAAACAACTCCTGTAGAATTCATCAGACAATCCTTCTATGTGATTGGCTAGTTTCTCAAATTCTGTCTGATACTCTCTCACTGTGCCTATTTGGTGAAGTTTAGTGAGTGCTCCTGTGAAGTCATCAAAAGCACTAGGACCAAATCGTGACAAAAGGAGTTGCCAAAAATATGTCCAGTTTGGCTCGGGATGAGCTTTGATGTACCAACGGTACCATTGAAGGGCTTCCTATTCCAAATGAAAGGATGCAAGTGGAACTTTCTGGACATCAAAAGTATTATGCAGATTGAAATATTGTTCTGCTCGGTATATCCATCCAGTCGGATCAGTACCATTGAAGCAAGGAAAATCAAGCTTCGGCCCACGAAAATTGCTGGAAGAAGAGAACCCGGTGGCTACAAAAGATTCTGGCTGTCGGTTATTGTTCATGGCTGAATGCTGAAGATGGAGTCTGAGAAATTTTTTATCTAGATCTTGGAGTTTGGTTTGGATGGCTGCAAGTGCTTCCTCCATGGTGTGTGCTCCTGCATGGGTGACAACCATAACCAGGGTTTTTTTTTTTTGGAATGGGTAGAAAAACACAAACAGAAGCTGATTTAGTAAAGGGAAATTTGGATTGGAAAAATAATCTGATGGGTAATTGGGGTTTGACTAGATTTTGGACACTGTCCAAAGGACAGGAAAGCAGAAAAGGGGGATTTTAGAAGTAGGGTGAAAGAATGAGAAATTTTGGCAGAGAGGGACAAAGAAGCAGAATTAGAAAAGGAACTCTGTGGTAAAATTTGAAGGCAATCGGGTGAAAATCGAAGAAGTTATGGCAAACCCTAAAAATAGACAAATGTGAGATTTCGGGTGTTGGGAAGTGGAATGTGGGATAGGGTCCTCAGGAATGAAATATGCAGAATGGGATTGCAGGGGTGTCAGAGAAATTTCAGGGGAAACGGAGTTAAAACAAGGGAGATATGGAGAAAAAACTGATTTTTTTGTTTTGTTTTAGAATGGAGTGGATACAGCTCAGAAGGGATCTGAAACAGATAGATCTACAACGGCCCAGAAGTGAGCAAAAATAGAGGGATCTAAAACGACACAGAATGGATCGAAAATGGCTGGATCTGAAATAGATATGAAACGGCTGGATCTGGAATCGCTTTCAGAATGGATCTGAATGGCTGGATCTGAAACAGCGTAGCAGTGATTGACAATAGTTCAGCTGAAAATTGATATGGACCCCAGGTATGTGCGACTTCCTAACAGTTTAGGGGTTTCACTCGGCCACCAATGTTGTCTGACGGCTTGCGTATTGGGGCAGTACACCTCACTCCACGGCTCAAGTAAAACTGATAACCGCTTTTCCACAAATGACAGCTCTTGGTTTACCTCGCGGGTGGGAACTAGTCAATCAAGTAGGGGTCATTGCCCTTTTCACTGGCAGATCCTCTCAATGGGCCAGCTACTTCGAGGTTCCTGTGGTACTCCTCACAATGAGTTTTAGGGCTTATGCCCAAGTACTTCCCATAGTTAAGTGGATAGGGATTATTCCCAAATCTGAACCTACAACAGATGCGAAAAAAAATTTGGCAGAAATTTCACCCAACGAACCCAAGATAGTGCTCTGATACTAGATGTGATGAACCTGGAATAATTAATTAATGCAAATACACGAGATATCAGAAATAATAGAACTCAGAATCACTTTTATATTGATCACGGGCCACTTCAAGGGGGCAACCTGCTTTGAGCAAGCTCAATACAATTAACTTCATGGTGCCTTCATAGGCCTCAACACACACTTATATACTAAGTCTAGGTGCCAATATCATGGGTCAATACTATGTGTCAATACAAACCATGGGCTAAGTCTAGGCACCCATACTATGAGTCAAAACCATGGGCCAGTACAAACTATGGATCAACAAAACTATGGGTGACTTACAAAGCATATGCGCCAACAACAATAACACAAACTATGGATCAACAAATACTATGGGATGACTTACAAAGCATATGCATCCAACAACAATATACTAACTAAGTAAAGACATGGGTTCCTAACAAACTTGAATTTTCTAGGCAAGCTAACAAATGTCTAACTCCAAATATGAGAAATTTTTCTCTCAGACTGATTTTTCTTTTTTTTTGTTTTTGTGTGGTTGTCTAAAATTGTCTTGCATGGAAAAAGAAAGGGTTTTTAGGTAGGTACACTCTATAACAACAACACCAACAAATCCATTCTCCTTCATAATATGACTAAACCTTTTATTTAACCAACTTGGTTGAAATTTACTTTAAACTTTAAGTTATGAAGTAACTTCATTGTAAAAGTGTTTCTCATTTGTTTTTATAGAAGTTTGTCACTTATTTTAATAAATAACTTATTTGTAAAAGTGAGCTTATTGGAAAATTTAATAAGGTGGGGAATTATTTATTACTTTGAGAACCCATCACCACATCATTCAACCTTTTCTTTCCACATAGATCCTTGGTTCCATTTATTCCTTGTTTATATAAAGGAAATAAATTTCACATCCATAGTATGTTTCTAATGCAATTTTTCAAACTCCTATTTTATCAAGATATTTGCATCTAGAATATAATTTTCTTCATTTTAATAAACATTACTTGCATATTATAATATGGCTAGTCTAAGTGATATTATTCTTTCCAATACCAGCGAATTCTTATGGAAATCCCATATGGAAGATGTCCTATGAAGTAGGGGACTTTATTGAATTACCCTAGGAAAATAAATTATCCCCATTGATTCCCATAAGAAAGTAAAAGGTCATAATAAAAATGATGAATGTTGTGAATTAATAGACATGTCCATCTCTAACGACATACGATTCCACCTTCAAGGATTTGACGCACCAGATGTGGCTTTACAAAAATTGGAAACCATATTTTGTAAACACAGTGATATTTGAGGTCACCATATTGAAAACCAATTGGATACTTTAAAATTAAGTGGCTTCTCTTACATTGAAGACTATCTATCTAAGTTCAAAATCCTTAGACTCCTAGTTGAAGAATGAAAGATACCTAAGTAAGAAAATAAATTTATTTATATTATTCTACTAATCTTGTTCCTTATTATTTGATTTTAGTATATAATTTTTAGTCCATAAAAGAAGATCTAGGGACTACTTATAAAGAACCATCTTTTGAATATTTTTGTGAGTCTTTGATTAGAAATCATGATAAGATATTTCATCTTGTAGTGATCAACATCGCAAGTACATCTAATAAATCCTTAGTGGTAAAATAGAAGGATAAATAGAAGCATCCAAAGAAGCAAAACCATTGCAGTAAAAGTAAGAAATGCAAGGGTTCCAAACCATGTAATAAACATCCTTGCCCAATGGTGATAAAGCCACTAAATAGAAAGGTAAGAAGATTGAAAAACATTGCAATTTTTATGGGCGATATAGTCATGCGGAATATACATGTTTCAAGAAGATGGAATCCTTGTAAGTAGTAATGAATAAGAATAACATCAATATTGATCCTTTGTCTAACCCTTCTTCTCACAGACATGCAATTTCTACTTCTGTTTTTTCTTAAACGCAACTTCTTCTTCTTCTTCTTCTAATGAGTAACTCATTGGTTCTGGAAAATATTATCATATGGCTAAGGACAAATCCATTTTTTCTATTCTAAATTAATGTGACACCAAACATATATTTATTGGTGATGATATATCTCTTAGTGTCATGGGATCTAGAACAACTTAGCTAGATGATGCTCATTGGAAATATGTATTATTTGTTCCAAGTATTTTAGTAAATTTGTTTTTAGTCAAGCAAATAAGTCATTTTGGTGAAGGTGATACTATATATTTTACATCTAACCAAGTCCTAATCAAGGATTTTAAAGACATTAAGCATGTCTTAGCAACCAAAATTGTTGAAGATATTACCAAGTTATATAAATTTAACAATTTTGGGTCATCACCTTTTCCCTAATTTTTTATTCCTCTCGTTTCGTGCAAAGATGGTTTTTGTCCAAGGTGTGTTCTCATCCAACATAATTGAGATAGTTTTGACAAATGGACCTCTTGGCACACATCGACCCCATTATAGCCTCTTCATGGTGATTTGTGTGGGTCACTTCCTTCTTTTTATTTCTCTAGATTTAAGTACTTTTTAACTTTGATTAATGACTTCTTGAGATGCACTTGGGTTTACTTTTTAAAACATAAGAGTGAATTCTTTAACATGTTATTGGCCTACAAGGCTCTTGAAAAAAAACAATATGGAACTCAAATAAGGAAGTTCCGAACATATCGAGGTGAAAATGGAAACAATAAATTTACAAATTACTATACTTCACAGGTAATTCAAATGCAACATACTATTCCATAAACACAAAACAAAGTGGTGTTTTTAAGAAAAGAAATCTAAGGAAATGTAAAATTGTATGATCCAATCTAAGGGATTATGCCTTCTTTTTGGGAAGAAGCCATTAATTGTGGCAATTATGTAGTCAATTGCACTTCCACAAAGGATCTAAAATGTATAACACTAGAATAAGCATGGAGTAAAATTAAACCTATTGCAATCCACTTTCGTGTGTTTGGTAGTGAAGTATGGGCTCACATTTATAATGAAAAATGGAAAGCATTGCAGCCAGAGAGTGAGAAGTTCATTTTTTTTGGGATTTTTTTTAATGTGTAAAAGGTTATAGAATTATTCAACCCAAATAAATTTATATTATTATAATAGATATTAAATTTGATGAAAATATTTTGGCTTGTGAAAATAATTTGACATGTGTGCCATCTTTGGTCTTTGATCCATGTTTGGCTATTATGCCACATTCTATTCCCAAATTCTCTAGTTGTGATCCTACTTCAATTTCTTCTTCAGATGATGACAATGAGGATCAAAATCAACCTCCACCTACCAATATTATTATATGTTTTGTGCTAAGAATTCGTAGGGGTTGTGAGTGGAATGAAGAACCAAAGATTGCACTACGATAGAGTTCAACATGTCTATCAACCTTTTGAGCACACAACTATTGATCTTCATCAGTACAAGGAAAGTTGTCAAGTTAAGAATGGAGTAATATTTTAGACATAAATATGAGATGGGAACATAGTGCTGATGGCAGTCGACTTCTTAGTATGCTAAACATCATTTTTTAATTATTGGAATTCAGGTTCTCCTAAGTATTAAATCATCATCCCTATTGATTCTATTAGGGTTTTTATTTTTTTAGATAGCCTCTCTTATTTGGGTTCATTGAACGTAAATATGTACCATCACAATCCCTTTTGACATGGGTTTACAAAACATAAGAAACAACTTGTGATATTGGCATTGATCCTACATATTAGAATTAAACATATTAAAAGTTCAAGCTAGCCTCTTCGCTTTTGGTTCATGTTTTAGAGGCTCGTGATCTAGAGACATTTGTAGAATATTTTGTCCATCTAGATTGGGACACATCTATGAATGAAGAATATCATTCTTTAATGGAGAATGATATTTGGGATCTTCTACATCTTCTGAAAAGAAGAAATTCATTTGGTGTAAATGTGTATATAACTATGTATGCATAATATGGAAGCATTGAAAGACTCAAGGAAAGTTTAATTGAAAAAGGATTTTTCTGAAGTTCAAGGAACTAACTACAATGAAATTTTTGACCCTATCACCAAAATAAAATCCATCTACCTTGTTCTTTCAATTACCGCTTCACATAATTGGTAGTTCCATCAAATGTATGTAAAATCTACTTTCTTGCATGGGGGTTTGCAAGAAGAATTTACATAAAACAAACTATTTGATTTGTTCAAAATGACTCCAACCTTGTTTGTCACCTTAATAAATCTCTCTATGGACTTATGTAAGCTCCTCAGGCTTGGGATGCAAAAATGGATAGCTTTCGTCTTGAGACTATTTTTTTTCTATGTCATTAAGACCCTAATGTCTATACCAAGAAAGTGGAAAACCATCTCATAATATATGTTCTTCATGTTGATGTCCTTATTCTTACTAGTAGTGACTCAAAAAATTTAACCCCTACGAAATCCATCCTTAAGAAGGAATTTTGAAATCATTGATTTAGGACATTTGCATTATTTTCTTTCCCTCCAAGTCTTCCAAACAAAAAAAATTAATTTTTCTTTTTCAATCTAAATATGATTGTGACCTTCTTTACTACTTTCACATGGAATATTAGGACATCGGGATAGTGCTAGGGGTGCCCCTCTCCTCTGGTCCCAGGGCCCAGGTGTCATCTTGTAAGTCCATCTTAGAAACTAGGGTTTTGCTCAGTAAGGGAGTGTACAATTTTTCCACATGGGGGTCAAATTTGCAAAATCGTCGACCAAGCACTTATGGCTAGCATTCCTAGCCAGAACCTTCCTAGACACACTTGCAAGACTCCCCGTAACGCATTTTTGTTGCACGGTTGGAGTTCTATGGCCCCGGCAGGTATCTAGGAGGTGTCCCTGAAGTCCTTTTGGATGCGAGATGGAACGAGCGGTAGAATGACGATTGTGGCTCAGATTGACAAACCGTCAAATCCGTTGAATTTAGGACATCGGGATAGTGCTATGGGTGCCCCTCTCCTCTGGTCCTGTGACCTAGGTGTCATCTTGTAGGTCCATCTTGGAAACTAGGGTTTTGCTTAGTAAGGGAGTGTGAAATTTTTGCACGGGGGGGGGGGGGGTCAACTTTGAAAAATCGTCGATCGGGCACTTATGGTGATGATGATGATGATGATGGTGATGATGATGGAGATGTTGATGATGATGGAGATGGTGATGGTGATGAAGATGATGATGATGGAGATGTTGATGAGGAACCTAGAGATGACAATGATGATGAAGATGTTGATGATGATGATGATGGTGATGATGATTAAGACGTTGATGATGATGGTTATGGTGATGAAGATGTTGATGGGGAACCTAGAGACGACAAAGATGATGAAGATGTTGATGATGATCATGATGGTGATGATGATGAAGACGTTGATCGTGATGATTATGGTGATGGTGATGGTGATGAAGATGATGATGATGAAAATGATGACAATGATGGAGATGTTGACGAGGAACCTAGGGATGACAATGATGATGAAGATGTTGATGATGATGGTGATGATGATGAAGACGTTGATGATGATGGTGATGGTGATGACGAAATAGATGATGATGAGGAACCTAGAGATGACAATGATGATGAAGATGTTGATGATGATGAAGATGGCGATGATGATGAAGACGTTAATGATGATGATGGTGATGGTGATGGTGATGGTGATGGTGATGAAGATGATGATGATGAAGAAGATGATGATGATGGAGATGTTGATGAGGAACCTAGAGATGACAATGATGATGAAGACGTTGATGATGATGGTGATGGTGATGGTGACGAAGATGATGATGAGGAACCTAGAGATGACAATGATGATGAAGATGGTGATGATGATGAATATGGTGATGATGATGAAGACGTTGATGATGATGGTGATGGTGATGGTGATGGTGATGGCGATGGTGATGGTGATGGTGATGAAGATGATGATGACAAAGAAGATGATGATGAGGAACCTAGAGATGACAATGATGATGAATATGTTGATGATGATGATGATGAATATGTTGTTGATGATGATGATGATGGTGATGATGATGAAGACATTGATGATGATGGTGATGGTGATGGTGATGAAGATGATGATGATGATGGAGATGTTGATGAGGAACCTAGAGATGACAATGATGATGAAGATGTTGATGATGATGGTAATGATGATGAAGATGTCGATGATGATGATGATGATGGTGATGATGATGATGAAGAAGAAGATGATGATGATGGATATGTTGATGATGAACCCAGAGATGACAATGATGATGAAGATGTTGATGATGATGATGATCGTGATGATGATGAAGACTTTGATGATGATGGTGATGGTGATGAAGATGGTGATGAAGATGATGATGATGAATTGGTAGGTCTAAAGCAACTTCTCTCGTACCAAATGAGAGAAGTGGTACGGAGGTCTCTAGGTATCTAAAGTAGCTTCTCTCATACCAAATGAGGTAGGTCTAAGGCAACTTATTTTGTGAAGTGGTGTTGCATTTTGAAGTTCCTTTGGTCATTGTGTTCTAGCTGCATTGTTGGTTTTGGCTATTTGTTCCCAATGTTAGGAGTTTTTCTTTTGTTTTATTTAACTTGTGTGTAGACCTCTAGGCATGAATGGTTGCTGGTTGATTAACATAAGCTTGTTGTTGAATCCATTGAGGGATTCCTATATGTTTTAGAGATTATAGGTTTGCTGAGGAAACCCTAGGATTTATATGGTAGGGATCGTGAAGATATAACCACTGGTGAAGATAAGGGAAGAGACATGGCTAGAGTTTGCATGAGAAGAGATTATTTCCTTTATTTAATAGAATGTGTAATTCTCATCATAAACGTGTCATAATGTCTAAGAGTAATATGCCATAACTATGAAAAAATATAACATAACCTTACACAGAAAAAGCGAAGCTATTAATTGTCATAATTGTAAGGAATCTATCATACTCGTATACCCACTTGGAGTCCAAATACCCCCTAATGAGGGTACATGTGGTGGTTTATGCATTCTAGGGCTAGATTAGGTTTCTAGGATTCTAGATTAGTTTCCAAGGGTTAGATTAGTGTTTCTAGGGCTAGTTTAGGTTTCTAGGGATAGATTAGGTTTACAGTATTCTAGCTTAGTTTTCTAGTGTTAAATTAGTGTTTCTAGGGTTAGTTTAGCTTTCTAGGATTTATAGGGCTAGATTAGGTTTGTAGGGTTATATTAGTGCTTCTAGGGCTAGACTATGTTTCTAGGGATATATTAGGTTTCTAAACATTAATGACAAAGGGTGAAATGATGACATGGAAGATGGATGTATCTCTATGTATGTATCTCCATGTATGTATGTATGTATCCCTATGTATATGTATGTATGTATGTATCTGTATGTATGTATATCTATGTATGTATGCATGTATGTATGGAAAAGACATGTATGTATGTATGTATCAACAAAAAATGCATGTGCCAACAAAATAACATAAAACTACACATACCTCGATGTAGAACATAACATTGTTTGATGCAATTCTTTCTCTTATGTAAAGTTGACTGGCCTCATTCAATAAATCCATCTGGATCCTCTCTGTTGCTAATTGTCTCCATCAATCTCTCGTGCTCTGAATGAGGCAGGTAGTAGCGTACCTTGGTTGAGCTCTTGATTGACATTGTCTGAAGATGGATGTTTATGTCAACGATCACGTTTGTGAAGTGATACACCATTGAACCTAGTCTGTAATCCATGAATACATGCCCACTAGTCTTTCTTGACTTCCCATCTAGTGTAAGATATTCCCCCTTAACCACCATCGAGCCAATAGGAAATTCAATGCCTTCATCATCGATTAATGATGTGTAGAGGGTTTTCTTACCTTGGATGCACCATGCCAACCAATAATATGTGCCCCATTCATTGTCTTTCAGGGAAACAACTACATATATATGCGTCCTAGTTGTACAAGATCTGAGATATGGTCGTAGTATGTCAAAATCGCTAACTGGCCCTCCTCTAACTAGGTTGTTTCAACAACTACACGTTGGTCTACTACAAGTGACACACGATCCCATTCATCAACCCAGTCCATGCATTCGCATTCATCGCATTCCCCACTACTGCAAGGGCTGCAAAAGCATGTAAGCTTTCGCATCCATATTTCAAATAAGGGGTTTTTTGAGCTTCAAACAAAATGAAATCCATGTGTTCCTTGTACTATACCGCAACTATAGGAACGCAATCGATCTATGTCAACCACTTGCCAAAAATTTCTTACCACACGTCCTAACACTGATGATGTTTGTTGATCTCTTGCTCGGTTTGAAAATGTTGCAGAGCACCATTGAACTATGGATTATGCATCTCAGATATGAGGTTCCCTTTCAAACCTCATCTCCTCCCTTCGTAGTGCGGTGTTGATGCATGCACCGGCCCCATCATGCTCTCCTTTGCCGTGCCCGGTCTCAAAATAGTTCTAGATATGCGGCACACTATAAGTCTTATGCAAAATACTCATCCATTGGAATACTAAGGAATTTTTGAACTGGTCCGCACAACCATCTGACCATATCCAATGTTGATCCATTTGTATATCTCTCTCCTTCAACTGATCATAGAAAATTTGAAAACAATGTTGCACATAATGTAGATCATGGGTTCTATCATCACTTATGTAAAAGTTTGACTCCTTGAGTATTATCCTCTTGTCATCGCTGCTCTCTGGCCCATGCCTATACATAATATGTACCATGATGTTGACTTGGTCTGAATGGTAGTATTAACTCTGGATTTCATTTTGTGGCTGAAGGGTGTAATTTTCTACAAAATCCAAAATTGACACTATGGTTCCAACAAGAAATGTGTCCCTGCATTTTCTGTACTGCTCATCTTGCCATCGCACTACATGGACATGTGGAACATACTACTCTGTTTTCTCATAGAACTCTGTCAAGAAGTCACATACCGGTACATGTTACCATGAAAACAAGGGAAATATTACAATGTGGCCTTTGGAAAAATGTATATGTCATAAATTGAATGTGTAATATGAAAAATTTGCTATATTCATTTGTACCTGTGACTTCACTAATGCAATCTTTTTACTTTCCATGGCACTGTCTAATTGATACATACTTGAAGCTCTACATCTCCATTCCCATCCTGCAAAATTCGTGCTCCTTGCTTTCATGAATGCAACGGTTCAAAAGAGAAAACCCATTGCACCTAAAACATGTCCCATATAGACATGATTTTTCATAATATTTTTGTCCTTTGGGCCTTGGACACATGATGTTGTGGAAAAAGTCTCTTGATGCATTCGATGGTAGTATGGATCCATTGCATCCCTGCACAATGTTAGTATGCAAATCACAAAATATATGTTTATATGTGTCATAATAATATTCATATTCTACGTGGTATCTACCACAACAGGTGTTCCAATCAATGCATATACGAACTTACCATGATTTGCATTTCTCAAAGGACCTTTAGCCCAAGTTCAATTGTGTGTGCTTATTCCTGAATCTCTCATAGAGTTCATTCTGTGTGGTGTCAAGGAAGTGTTTAACATGCGGTTCACGTTCAGTAGAACCTTTTCTTAGCTTTAGCACGTCTCTTTGGTTTGATGAAGGTCTAGTATGATCATGCCAAAACTTTTGTACTAACTCCTTAACAGCATCAATTAGCTTCCTATCTACACGAGGCAACCTACCAACAAAATACCAACAATTGTTTCCACCCTGAGTGTCAAGATTTTCTCTTATAACAGAGTACTTTTTAATAGTTTTTCTATTTAATTTGAGTATATGAGAAGTGTGTGATAGCAGGTGACGTTTCCTTGTGGACTTTCTTACAACTGATTCCACTAAAACATGATGAACCTCACAAAGATATTTTGTACGAGACGTCTTTCCAATCGCATTAAATGTAGATTGGAGATTTCTAACAATATGACTGCTAGCCTCTGAACGTTTAACCATCTTTATGCCCAAAATTATCCTAACAACAACTAAAGAACGTGACTTTAACAAACAAAGCAATAATTAACATTTACCTGCATCACCTTTGGATTCAAAATATTCTTTGACAATTTTGTTGCATTGCCATTCAATAGTGCATTTTGGCAACTTACCTTCAAGCCCCGACATAGCACTTTAATCCACGTGAATACGTCTAGGAGTTATTCTTCTTGCATTGGATAGTCGAGGTAGGGAGGGTGGACATGAGACATGAATACTAGAGATTTCTTGTTGTGGTGCTTCGTTCACAGATTGGGCCATAATGGGAGTGTGGTCGATATGGTTGTGGTCTTCTTGGGGAGATTGCAAATTAAGCACTGCTTGTATGTCCATCTCTACACATGAAGCATATCCCAAAATTCTTGTGTCGTGAGGAACTTCAACATGACTCGTTGATGAATTGTTGGTTGGAGATTGTGTTGATGTTGGAAATTGAGTTGGGTCCATTAGACACGACCGCTTTACCTGTGGTTCTGAACAAGAGGTTGTCATGTCAACAACTGTGTTAGGATCAGTGGAAGGATCCGGGGCAATGATAGGACCATGTCTCAATCTTTCCATTCCCAACCTAGCCTTCTCTCTTAAGTCATTGACCTTTTTAATGGGCAGATTCATTCTATATTTTTTTGTTGCATTGCGTGAGTTTCCCATCTCCAAAAGTCTCTTTAACAAAACTGTCATGCCTACCCCTGCAAAAGAAACAACAAATAATATATTAGTGCCATTATACAATGAACTTGACACATTCCAACATAACTTACCACTTTACAAATTAACACATACAACTACAGACTATGTTGGTTTATTTGTGTTCGAATAAACATGATTATCCCTTACAATTCCAATCAATATAGATGATGGTTGGTCAAGTGTAGAGTGGAGAAACTAGTGTCTTACCTAGCCATGAATTCATAAAAATTATGGTAGTAACACCCTACAACAGAGATGGCTAGAGATGCCTTGGGAATAGTTTGATAGTTTTTCTACATCAAATAAGGTAAAGAGAATAAGGTTACTAATTACACAATGAGGAGGTTGCAAATTCCCCCAAGCAATTCTTATTGGTTTACATCATATTTTTCACCTTAATTAGTTGCATTTTTCTCTTTCTCCCTTAATGTTATCAATTCTAAATTTTGCACCTAGTTTGATTGCTTTGTCTTCATAATGGAATGGTATATCTGTCCATTTGAGGCAATGTCCTTTACCATCATAAATTACTAGGTTATATAACACCTTAAGGAGTTGAAGAAACAACAACAAACTATTTCCTTATCTACAAACCTTGAGATGATAGAATGTGATTTTGAGTTTAAAATACCCATGGTTGAATTCAACAATGCATCACAATAGAATGAATGTATACTTTGTATTATGAAAAACCTTAAGGAGGATGCAAAGGTTTCTAACAATTATCATGGTCTTGGGAAGGGTGATTAGGGGAATCTAATTTGACCTTTCAATGTGCAATATATAGGGTAGGGAGGTGTTGGAAAGTGGGGAACTAGGGACTATACCAATGATCATGTTTGATAGAGCATGAAGTGGGAAAGTCTTCGGTTTTGAAAAATAAATCATTATTAAAGGTGAGGGGATATTGTAAGGACGATAAATATGGATGAATATTATCATATTTGGATTCATAGAGAAAGGAAAGGTGCATATACTTACAAATATCCTCCTTCCATACAATGGTATTGAATAAGAGATGAGAGAGTTGAGGTTTTGTGGATGAGTTGAAGTGATATTTTTAGTCATGTTTAGTGAGTGTGTAGTATTTTTTGCTAGCATAATATGAGGTGGAAAGAACAAAATTAACTTGGGAACTAATTACACGATGAGGAGGTTGCATACTTCATCTTGTCTAGTGTTCATATGAGTTTTTTTAGATGTGAACTTGGGAATTCTTCTTGTCAAATTCATTGTTGTCTATGCATGGATATTGATGTACGCATATGATAAAAACAAAAAGGCATGGGAGAATCTCAAATCTTGTGAATGAAAAGAATTATTTACCATTCACCATACCTATAGAAATGATCTCCACTTGCAATGGAAACTGGTAGCTTGAATGTATCCACTAGATTCCAAGACCACTGAAGATGTTTGTTAGATTCCAAGGGCGATTTTGTGTCCAATAGATCAATGAGTGTCCAAAATATCAATGAGTGTGATCCAATAAGAAACTTATAAGATATTGAAACCCACGGAAGAAATGAAACCCGTGTTTTTTGCTAGAATTATGGGGAAACAAAGAACTCTGTTTTTTTAATTAGTAATAGGAATGCGCATGCGTATTTGTAGCGCGTACATGTCACTAGCGTGCATGCGCTAAAACATGTGCATGAACCTCTGTATAACCTTTACACCATTTAATGCCAAACCTTCCCACACTTCAAAAAATATTTGCATAAATTGGACTCGGTGATGAAGTTTGAAGGGTGGGTCTTAATTTTTATTGCAGGGCTTACTCATTGCGTCTTGACACATTTGATAATTTATGGTTGTCTATGCACCTTGAACCAATTGATATTGTAAGGTGAGGATGTGGATGCATAATAATCCTTATTTATGACTATGCGATGAGGATTTAAATGGAAGAGAATGTAAAGACATGTTATTTTTATACGTATTTTGATGGCGAGTGTCAAAGATTAACGTGGTGATAAACCACATATGTTTGGAAGGATAGAGGGAGGTTACATGATCATGATCATGCCACCCATCAAATTGAAGACAATTCCTAAGCCAAAAATTATTTTTTTTAATTTTATTAATAACCATTGTGGTACTTTGGTCCAAATGTTTTTTCTAACTCATTGTTTCTCCATATTGTGTGCCTACTGCCACCTCTCTATATCAATGCGTAAATCAACCTATTCTTGGTTTGTGGTTATAGTTACATGCCATTATTTGTAGTTGCATGCCATTGAGTGTTGTTTATATTTTTCGTGAGTATGTGACATTCATGCAATAAATGAAGTCTTGTAGAGGAGGACTCATCAAAGAGGCAATTTGAATTTCGTTTTGGCAAAAAACATATTTTGTAAAGATCAAATGCCATGAGTGCATCCTCAGCCTTGTTGGTTGTGGAGCCAGATCTTCTAGTCTCATAGATGATATTGTATCAGCCGTGTTTATACCCCAGTTCTATATGATATGTAGGTGGACTGTACACTCACCCCAGCGGGGGGGGTGTGGGGGGGCATTGCCCCCCCACGGGGTTCCAAGGGGGCCAGCGGTCCCCCGGCGGGGGTTCGGGGGCAGCGCCCCCGAGAAATGGGGGTTCGGGGGCAATGCCCCCGAAGAAAATTTTTGGGGGTGTTTTCGCCAGCTGTTTTGCGGGCCCATGGTTTTGGGTATCCCGTGGTATTTTCCCATTGTATTTCCCTTATAAAAGAAAGACATTGTAATACGGCTAGGGTTGATGTATTAGGTTTTATGCATTGTAAAGTTCTTTGAGATCTGGAGAGAGACTGTGAAACAGAGAAGAGGAAGTGCAGTAGTTGTGCTACAGGTTGTATCCCTTCATCTTGCTGGACGGTAATAATAATAAGGACTGGCAAATTCAGTGTGGACGTAGCCCAAGTTGGGTGAACCACGATATATCTGTGTCTCTCTTGTAATGTGTATGTGTGATTATATTTGCATTTCTGTTTATTGTTATTGCTCTGCGATCCTGTTTTTCTAACAAGCCTACCATGCAAGACCATGGATATGTTGAAAATCATTGAACATCTTCGAAGAATGAAAATAGGTTCCTTGAGATCTTATTGAAGCATATTGAGTTCAATTGAATTCCACTTGGGCCTTAATTGAAAATTCTAGACCTCAAGCATCATCAATAACACATAGAATCCATGACACCTTACCTCTACAACGAGCCTTTTGCATATGAATTGAATATTGTTTCCATTATAATGTCTTGGACAACAAGGATTTATCTTGGCTCCTTAACCATGGCTAGTGGAGGGAAACAAGAGCATCCAACACTAACTCTTGCTTCTTAGGCACAAACACCATGAATGAGTCCCCGGACCACCACATATGAGATCTATAGGGTATTAGTCAACCTCAAGTGTGTTATGTGTGCAATGACTAGGTTAGTTGTGAACCAAAAATGGGTCTCGAGGTCTGACCAAGGTATATGGACAACAAGAAGCTTCTCATGCCTTAAATGAAGCTTCTCAGGTTCAACCACCATGAACAACACCTACAACTCAAGAAGCTTCTTAGAATAAGATGTTGAATGCATCTTCAAACCACCACACATAACCCTTGTGGGGTATCTCTAGCAAATTTAGAGGGATACATATACCATGATTAGGCTACATTACATTCCATAACCAAGATGATGATAATGATGATCATGATCATGAATAATATCGTCATCATCACCCTCATCATCATCATCATCGTCGTCATCATGATCATCATCGTAATTGTCATCACCATCATCACTATCATCATCATCATCATCTTCATCATCAACATCATATTCATCGTCATCATCATCATCATCATCATCATCATCCTCATCATCATCCTCATCCTCATCATCATCATCTTCTTCATCATCGTCATCATCCTCATCATCATCCTCATCATCATCCTCATCCTCATCATCATCATCTTCTTCATCATCGTCATCATCATCAACATCTTCATCATCATCATCATCATCATCATCAACATCATCATCATCATCATCATCATCATCATTGATAATGATGATGAAGATAATGATGATGATGATGATGATGATAAAGATGATGGATGATGATGAAGATGAGTAAGAAGATGAAGATGTTGATGCTGATGATGATGAATATGATCATCATCATCATCATAATCATCTTCGGCATCATCAGCATCATCATCCTCCTCCTCCTCCTCATCATCCTCATCCTCATCATCATCATTATCAATGAATATGATGAAGATGATGAAAAAGATTATCATATTCTTCATCATCATCATCATCATCATTATCATCCTTGTCATCATCATCATCTGCATCATCATCATCATCATTATCACCCACTTCCTCATCATCATCCTCATCCTCATCATCATCATCATCATCATCTTGGTCATCATCTTCATCATCAACATCATCATCACTGTCATCATCATCATCAACATCATCATCATCATCTTCATCATCATCATCATCATCATCATCTTCTTCTTCATCATCATCATTGATAATCTTCATCATCATCATCATCTTCTTCATCATCATCATCATCTTCTTCATCATCATCATCGATAATGATGATGATGATGAAGATGATGATCATGATGATCATGAAGATGATGGATGATGATGAAGATGAGTGTGAAGATGAAGATGATGATGTTGATGATGACGAATATGATCATCCTCCTCTTCCTCCTCCTCCTCCTCATCATAATCATGTTTGACATCATCAGCATCATCATCATCAGCATCATCCTCATCATCCTCATCATCCTCATAATCCTTGTCATCATCATCATCATCTCCATCATCATCATCGTCATTATCACCCACTTCGTCATCATCATCCTCATCCTCCTCCTCCTCCTCCTCCTCATAATCTTGGTCACCATCTTCATCATCAACATCGTCATCATCGACATCATCATCATCCATCATATTCATCATCATCTTCATCATCATCATCATCTTCTTCATCATCATCATTGATAATGATGATGATGATGATGATGATGATGATGAAGATGAAGATGATGGATGATGATGAAGATGAGTGTGAAGATGAAGATGATGATGTTGATGATGATGAAGATGAAGATGATGGATGAAGATGATGGATGATGATGAAGATGAGTGTGAAGATGAAAATGATGATGTTGATGATGATGAATATGATCATCATCGTCCTCCTCCTCCTCCTCGTCATCATCATCATAATCATCTTCGTCATCATCAGCATCATCATCATCATCCTCATCATCCTCATCATCCTTGTCATCATCATCATCTCCATCATCATCATCATCATTATAACACACTTCCTCATCAGCATCCTCATCCTCATCATCATCCTCATCCTCATCCCCATCCTCCTCCTCCTCATCATCTTTGTCATCATCTTCATCATGATCAACATCATCATCATTGTCATCATCATCATCAACATCAACATTATCATCATCATCTTCGTCATCATCATCATTATCAATGATGATGATGAAGAAGATGATGATGATGACGAAGATGATGATGATGATGATGATGATGATGATGATGATGAAGATGATGGATGATGATGAAGATGATTATGAAGATGAAGATTATGATGTTGATGATGATGAATATGATGATGATGATGACGATGATGTTGATGTTGAAGATGATGAATATTCATCATCATCATCATCAACATCATAATATTCATCTTCGTACTCATCTTCATCATCATCCATCATATTCATCATCATCATCATCCTCATCATCATCATCATCCTCGTCATCATCATCATCTCCATTATCATCATCATCGTTATCACCCACTTCCTCATCATCATCCTCATCCTCATCATCATCATCATGATCATCATCTTGGTCATCATCTTCATCATCATCTTGGTCATCACCTTGATTATCATCAACATCATCGTCATCGTCATCATCATCATCAACATCATCATCATCATCTTCATCACGAAGATGATGATGATGATGATGAAGATGAGTACGAAGATGAAGAAGATGATGCTGATGATGACGAATATGATCATCATCATCATCTGCCTCCTCCTCATCATCATCATAATCATATTTGTCATCATCATCATCATCATCATCATCATCATCATCATTGTCATCATCCTCGTCATCACCATCATCTCCATCATCATCATCATCATTATCACCCACTTCCTCATCATCATCCCCATCCTCCTCCTCCTCCTCATCATCTTGGCCATCATCTTCATCATCAACATCATCATCATCGTCGTCATCATCATCAACATCATTATCATCATCTTCATCATCATCATCATCTTCTGCATCATCATCATTGATAATGATGATGATGACAAAGATGATAATGATGATGATGATGATGATGATGGATGATGATGAAGATGAGTATGAAGATGAAGATGATGATGCTGCTGATGATGAATATGATCATCATCATCATCCTCATCATCATTATCATCATCATAATCATCTTCGTCATCGTCAACATCATCATCCTCATCATCATCATCCTCATCATCATCATCATCCTCATCATCATCATCATCATCTCCATCATCATCATCATCGTTATCAGCCACTTCCTCATCCTCATCCTCATACTCATCCTCATCATCACCTTGGTCATCATCTTCATCATCAACATCATCATCATCGTCATCATCATCATTATCATCATCATCATCATCATCGCCATCATCATCCTTGTCATCATCACCCTCTTCCTCATCATCGTCATCATCACCCTCTTCCTCCTCCTCCTCCTCATCATCATCTTGGTCATCATCTTCATCATCAACATCATAATCATCATCATCATCATCATCATCTTCATCATCATCGTCTTCATCATCATCATCTTCATCGATTCAATAGGATTTTTGTATGGATGCATATGTGCTTGAGCTATGGTTTGGTCTAATTTTACTAAATAGCACGTACGCACTAAATATCGCGTATGCACTACATAGCGCATACGCACTATTAGTGCGTGCATGCTATTAGTGCGTACGCACATTTAAAACAATGCACATGCGCCATTTAAATTTTTAAGTTTTGGTGGGTAATTCCTTTCCCACCAACATGGTGGATGACTTGCGCACTATGGTTTTAGGTTCAGGTTGCCAAACCAAGTGGGGGACTGTGTTATAACAAAATACATATTATTCTATAACTTCTTCTATTTCGAGCATGATTCTAGGTATGCTACACGAGTCCACTGCTAATGAAATTGCACACGCTTGTAGAACTATATGTGCATATTCGGAATATGTAATTTTTTTATTAAATCTATTATTTGTTCCTATTTTTCAATTAATTTCAATTGCACTAATGTCAATCTTACACAAAAAGTAGGTTATTTATTTCGTCTATAACTTTTGATTGGCTCACCTATTTTGAAAACGGAAAAGAACCACAAGTACACACAAAGACCTACATCCTAAAAAAAACATTCATTGATTATGTTATGACCATGATGTTGTGGACTAACCCTCGACCTAGTCATTCTAGGGCTTGGCTAACTTCCTTAATTAAAAAAAAATTAAAATTAAAATAAATAAATATGGAAAAATAGTGCTGCACTAGAACGGCCTGTTATCTACGACTGTATATAATTTTTTTCACAAAATTTCACCATTTGCATACTGAACCAGGGAACTAATGCAAACAAATTCATTATGTTTTCTTAAAAAAATAACATACCAAACTTAGGAGAACCCCATTTTTGGGGAGTTATACTTAAATTTCATAAATAATATTTATATATTTCGGAAGGTAATCTGATTGTCTACGTTTCATCTTCTTGCGCCATATTCCAAAAAATTGTGTAGGTAGCTCTAATATTGCTTTTTGATGTTCATATTTTTGTTTTTCCAGGAGTCCATTGCGACTAACGCGTCATGAGTGGTCAGCATTAGCTTGAACCAGCCCTACTATATTTTTTTGAGCTAATAGATGATGGTGTAATCATTATCCACTTAGTGAAAAACATCTTTATTATACTCTGTTGAAGATCTAACAACTAGTAAAGAAACTTTCCTAAAATTATTTGATTCTCTTATGTTAATGTTCTAATACAAGGAATTGCAATAATTTTCTAGTTACTAGTAGTGAAACAACAAACCATAATATGGAAACACTAATATACAAAAGTATATACACATAGGAGGGAAGGAGAAAAAAAAAGTAACTATATATCCCATAATTAATCTAAATTAATATTTAAAAGTTCTCTCTTCATGGGAGATTATGATAACTTCCATAACTACTATGATCATAGACTTCCAGTTGACTACACTTTTTGCTTCAAGTCAACTCATCCCATATCCTAATCAGCTACAATTTATGCTTCAACTTAACTCATCTTATTAGATTACTTAGTCATGTTCTTGTTGAATACTTTCTCCTGAAAACCTCAACTTTCTTTGTTTGAAAGGAGGGAGATGAAAACAGAAAGATGTAAAAAATGTGTTCATCAAAATTTGTTCATTTGAATGCCAATAGTATATGTGGTGTTTATTATGATCACGGGTAGGTTGTTGACTAAGTGATAGGGATTAAAGAAGCCAAATATTGGTTGAGAAGGCATTAGTTACTTAATCCTTGTTGCAAAATATTTATACAAAATAAGAAAATATATGGAACCATGTGTTTCAACTTATTCTCAAAATCATGGCATTTTTGTAAGGCTTAAGTGGTTTCTATATAAGCATGTTTCATTTAGAATACATATTACATAGATTTTTTTAGTGAATCATAACTAAATCAGGGTTAAAATATTTATATATGTGTTTGATTTAGAAGTGAGTGCTCCAAATGTGAGATTGATTCTTGGAACCATTTCCTTTTGTATACTTTCAATTCTAACTTTTTGTTTCCTTCCTGATTAAGCTGCATGCCAAAAGCATCCCAACTACATGCATCGACTTTTTATAGCATTAATAAGGGCTTGTGTAAATGTGAACTTGATGTAAACAGTAACATAACAAGAGGGTCAAGTGTTAACCACTATATTACTCAATCTAGGCATGTTCCCTATTTCTTTGAAGAGTTTGATAAACATGTGAAAGAAAATAAATACTACTAGAATCTAAAACACATGAAATAACAATGATGCACACATATAGTACTCAAATATTTATCCTAGGAATGCTTAACTCGAAAAATCAACCAAGTTGAGATTTGATACTCTCTACATCTCATTATATTAAATTCATCATTTAGAATAAAATATTTAGGTAGTCTACAACATTGAAAACCGTTGTTTAAAATAATACATAATGGACTAGAATTTTTTTTTCTCATG
Organism: Larix kaempferi; assembly: GCA_027924585.1. NCBI lineage: Eukaryota > Viridiplantae > Streptophyta > Pinopsida > Pinales > Pinaceae > Larix > Larix kaempferi. Next base: position 66,071,542 of record BSBM01000753.1, read on the forward strand.
GGCTTAACCTGTGAACCCTCAACCCCTTTAATTTAGGGTCCAACCCTAAATCCTTGTCGAGATGTGACTAATTCTATCTACAAATAATACAATATATATTCAACGTTTTCCCACATGTTCAATACTTTGTAGAAAATGGGGTCAATGGGAAGACATCCATCTAGTGCACTACTACGAGCAACAATGTTCACTAATTATCCACACCAAGAGAAATTTCAATATTAATAAACTTTGCCAATGAATCTACGACATTCTTCAAGGTATCAAGATTCTCTAGAAACACCTTTTTGTTCTCGACCATGTCTCTAACAAAATGGTACTGCACATCAATATTCTTTGTCTCAGAATGATAAGAAAGGCTCTTTGCCAAAAAAATATGCACCTGATTTGTCACAACCTATGCTTGTTACTTTATGAGAAAGGCTCTTTGCACATCAATATTCTTTGTCTCAGAATGATAAGAAAGGCTCTTTGCCAAAAAAATATGCACTTGATTTGTCACAACCTATGCTTGTTACTTTATGAGAAATACAAATATCTAAGCACAATCTTTGCAACCAGACTCAAAGACCTTGGTTTTGAAATATACCTACTCAAAGCTCTTACTACATGGGCAATATTTGGTCTAGTATAGACCATATAGCATACACAATAGTTCCAAAAACACTAGCATAGGTAACACATGACATACACAATAGTTCCAAAAACACTAGCATAGATTGAAAAGCAAATTTGAGGGGTGAAACTTTGCATTTTTCAAATTCTGAATAAACCAGCTTGATCAGCTCATCAAGGTGCATCTTTCTATTTTTTCAGAAGTTTGAAATTCAAAGTTTGAATTTTTAGGGTTTCTCTGGCAAACCCTAATCCAACTCGAGATCCATATTTCTGCAAATCAAGTGGTAAGACTTAAATATTTTCTATTTCATTTGAAGTTCTCACCACACCAAGCTTGAGGATAAGCTTGAAGGGTTTGATAACTTCCGAGCATGGAAGTATAGGATTGGGTTAATTCTAGAAGAGAGTGAGTTGGACACCTACATAAGTGAAGGGGTTCCTGTCCCAGAGGGAGAAGAGACTAAGGCCTTACACAAGAGGAACTTGGTCAAGGATAAAAGGATCATTATTGATTCTATCAAAAAGCATCTCATGCCACATGTGTCATCTGTGAAGACACCTAAGGAGATGTTTGATTCCTTGACCCAGCTATTTGAAGGGAAGAATATAAATCGGAAGATGACCTTGAGAAATCAATTGAGGAATATCAAGTTCCAGAATGCAGAGACTATGCAATCTTATTTCTCAAGGGTCTCCCAAATAAAAGAACAACCTGAAGCTGTGGGAGAAGTTATAGAGAATAGAGAAGTGGTAATGACCACTCTTAATGGCCTTCCTAGGTAATGGGATTCCTTCATCCAAGGAATTTGTGCTAGGAAGAAACTTATCTCTTTCAGTAAGCTGTGGGAAGAATGCTCACAGGAAGAAGCTCAGATTGTAGCTCGAGAAGAGAAGATGGGGAATGGAGATCAAGCTCTCACAACACATACCAAGAAGAGGACACTTTTCCTCAGATTGTCCTAAGAACAAAAGGAACAACAACAACTACTACTACAAGCAATCTGACAGGTATGACTTATAGGTATGTTTTGAAATCTGTTCATGATTAAGTTTATAATATGATTGTCCTCATGTTATTGAGTTTAGTAACAATCTTGTTTAAGTTTAGACTTGTCTTATCACCCTAGTAAAAGAATGAATGCATGATAGAAGACATTCATTGATTAGGGCTATGACACTTATGATTGTATTATGTTTGTACTAATGCACTGTGGTGTTGTATGAGGAGAATGTTATCCACTAACATGAAAGGTTCAAATCAAGCTCTAGATCAATACTATGATGACATGAAGACAAAGACTCATCCATAGTCATGGATCACATAGAGGTATGTATAATTTGGTTCTACAATGGTTAAATTATGAGCTATGCAGGTCATTGAAGAGAACAAGAAAACATTGCTAGACATAACTAGCAAATATGATGACCAGGTATGTTTTTCCCAGATTAAAGGATCTTATACTTTTGTATGATTGATAATGATTACTCATGAAGTTAAAAGTTTGAGTAATCTAGGGTTTATGCATGTTATGTTCCTTACTTTGATTAATGATATGACTAAACAGAAAAGTCCTATATAAACCTTGAATACTAATGCTTATTATCTGTGTTTGAAACGATCATGACTATACATGCTTAAGATTATTGTGTTTTGATAGTATTAAGATTATACTAATAAATGTATGATTATGTATGAGATCTCGAGGATAAAACAATGATGGTACTAGTAAGCATGCATAGTGATTGAGGATGGATATAAGTTCAAGGACAGGTAATCCAGGAAGCAAAGATCAAGAGGGAGCACATTCCAGTAGTTCCTACAAGGAAACAAAGATTGAGAGGGAGTCCACCCATCAAACAAACAAAGATAAGTATTTGAATTGTCATTTCTTGTATATTTGATTGTTTAAATAATATTGTTCAAAGATGTATATACTTATGTTCCTAGACTTAGGTTGTGTATTATGCATATTAGAATAATTGCATTAATGAACAGTATACTACTAATATGCATGTAATGGGTAAGTGGCCTATGGCACTGTACAACATTCCATTGCTACCTCTCTAGAATGAAACCTCTTTGCTGACATGTTGGTAGTTGTGCACACTCTTAACAATGTTCTGGTAGAGATTGGAAGGCATCTAGAAAGTTACAAGATATGGATAAATGTTGTATTAAAGCATTGGATAAATTAAATGCATGACTGTATGACATATTTCTTTATGTGTAAGAATTTGTTCTGAAAACTATGAGATGTTTTCTAATCATGCAATTTAACTTGTCTTATAGGAAAGATTGTATACCATCACCTACAAAATAAGGACTACAACATTTGTTCCAGCAACAAAGCTATCTATTGAATATATTGAAGAATCTGAAGTTCCCAAGATTTGGGAAGATTGCCATGATCGAGGAATACCAGTCGATCATGAAGGATGATGTTCGGGATGTGGTCCCAAGACCTAAAGGGAAGTCTGTTGTGACTTCGGAGTGGATCTATAAGATCAAGCATGTTGTAGATGGTAGCATGGAGAAATACAAAGCGAGGTTTGTAGCTCGTGGCTTCTCCCAGAAAGAGGGACTCATGTGTGCAAACTAAAGAAAGCCTTTTATGGCTTGAAGCAAGCTCCTAGGACTTGGTGAGGATAGATTGATTGCCGACACTAAGAGGAAGCTTGTTTTCGAGTTCGAGATGAAGGACTTGGGGATGATGCACTATTTTCTAGGCATGGAGGTGTGGCAGAGTGCAGATGGGATCTTCCTTGGACAAGGGAAGTATGAAGTAGAGATCCTAAAGCAGTTCAAGATGATGGACTACAAGGCCATGGCCACACCTATGGCATCAAACCTGAAGCTTCTATGTGATGCTTCATCTGATCTGATTGATGTCACAGTGTATTGTCAGATGATTGGGTCCTTGATATACCTGACGAACACTAGACCAGATATTTTCTTTGTAGTGAACACATTGAGCCAGTTCCTGATGGATCCGGGAGGTGTTCACCTGGTTGCTGTAAAGCATATTCTGAGGTACTTGAAGGGTACAATTGATTATGGGCTCAAGTATGATGCAAATCAAAAGTTTAACCTGCACGGTTATGTTGATTCGGACTAGGGAGGTAGTGCTGTAAATAGGAAGAGCACTTATGGGGGCTGCTTCAGTATGGGATTAGGTGTGATCTCTTGGTTTAGCAGGAATCAGTCCTGCGTAGCATTGAGTACAGTCGAAGCAGAGTATGTTGCAGCTTGTTCGACTAGTTGTAAGGCAGTATGGCTCCGGAAGCTACTCTCTAAGCTATTTGATCTCCTGTTGGAGGCTACTGGTATTTTTTGTGACAACCAGAGTTGTGTGAAGCTGTCTGAGAACCCAATACTCCATGACAGGTCAAAGCACATTGAGATCAAATATCACTATATCAGGGATATGGTGCAGAGAGGAGAAGTGAAGCTCCTGTATGTTGCGACGGATGAGCAGGTTGCAGATGTGTTGATGAAACCACTAGCCAGAGTGAAGTTTGAATACTTCAGAGAGAGGCTTGGTGTTCTTCAGATTCACGACACTTCGAGGAAGAAGTGATGGGCACATTTGTAGGAGCCATTCCAAGCATGGTGAGAGGAGGATCCTTCCCATGGCTGTGGATGTAAGCGTTGTATGATAAGCATTAGGTCGATGCTCCAGTTACTGCTCTGTATATGCATCATGTTGGATGCTTTTTATGATCAGTTGGATCATATGTATATGCATCATGTTCGATGCTTGTTATGATCAGTTGGATCATGTATTTGATATGTATCAGGTGGATACATTATATGATCAGGTGGATCATGTATTTTTTATGTATCAGGTGGATACACTGTATGATCAGTTAGATCATGTATGATGATATGTATCAGGTAGATACTATGTATGCATCAGGTGGATGCATTGTATGATCAGGATGATCATTGATGATGAGCTTCAGGATGTTGCTCCAGATGATATGCATCAGGATGATGCTATGATGATGATCAGGATGATGCTATGATGATGATCAGGATGATCATATGTGATGATATGTATCAGGTGGATACATTACCTAATCACTTGGATTATGTGTGATGAGTTCCGAAGACACAAATGCACATGGACCATTCGAGCATGGTTGAAGTATGTCTTCCCATGGCTACTATATAAGTGATGGGGCCATTCGAACATGGTTGAAGTGTGTCTTCGCATGGCTACGATATAAGTGTTGGCGCCATTTCGACATGGTTGAAGTGTGTCTTCCCATGGTCGTTGATGTAAGAGTTGTGCCATTCGAGCATGGTTGAAGTGTGTCTTCACATGGCTACGATATAAGTGCTATGCCATTCCTAGCATGGTTGAAGTATGTCTTCCCATGGCTATATATATAAGTGCGATGCCATTCTCGCATGGTTGAAGTGTGTCTTCCCATGGCGTAGATATAAGTGCTGAGCCTTTCACGGATGGTTGAAGTCTGTCTTCCCATGCCAGTGAATGTAAGTGCTGTGTGATGTGCATCTGGGTTGTGCTTCATGAACGATGTTATGATCAGTACGATCATGAGTATCAGGATGATACTCTGTGGATGTGGACAAGTTGTTCTTGGGAGGACATGTAAGACATAGGAGATCCGATAGGTTGGGATGTGTGCCCGTAGAAAGTCCTAGGATGCTCTTTTGAGGGTTTGTCCTATGGCATGTAATGTGACCTGGGAGATCTGATAGGTTGGGCTGTGTGCCCATAATAAGTCATGGGATGCTCTTTCAAGGTTGTGCCATGACCACATGTAAGACTTGGGAGATCCGATAGGTTGGGCTGTGTGCCCGTAATAAGTCCTGGGATGCTCTTGCGAGGGTTTGTGACGCACATAATAAGTCCTGAGGATTCCACAGTATCGCCAGTGATGATGAAGACCTGCAGGTTGTGGGCCTACATCTAGTATGAAAAAGGACTGGCTCTGTAGAACTTCCTATGATGAGTAGTTCAGATATTGATTGAGATAGCAGCAGCAGTGACGATGATGATGATTCGATGTCAATGATCCAGTGACGATGATCTAGAGAAGAAGACTTGTGCTAGAAGACCTGTGTCAAGAAATACCTTCCTAGTTAAGAGGGAGTGTTGATGTAATTGTAACTTCAGAATGTATTTCACCTATAGAGATGTTATTATTCCTCTATACAGAAGTGTTTGTATTCCTATAGAGATGTTATTATTCCTCTATACAGAAGTGTCGTCATTTATATTGTAAGTGTCGTAACTTATACTTGATGGGTTATTAGACCACCTTGATGGGGTCGGCCCTGTATGATTCATGTGGGTAAAAGGGTTATTAGACCACCCTATTAGGGGTCGGCCCTGTCAGCATATGTTATGTGGTTAAGTTAAAGCCGACCTAGTAAAGCTTATTAGGCAAGTCAAGTCAGGTATAAATAGAGTGCGGGAGGCACTGTATTTGATCATTCACTTTCTCACTTATACACTCATTGGAGAGTGGCGCACTAGCGAAGGAGGAGAAGCTGCTGGTAGGAGACTATCTCTTATGCTTGGGTTTTGTATCATTGCTCTATCTATCTCTGGGGAAGTTATTGGGGTTTTTCACCTTCTTGGTTTTCCCCAAGGAAACTCTGTGTGTCTATTCTCTCATGTGATTGCTTGTTGTGCTTGATATGCTGTACATGTTATTCTCTCAGTAAAGATCCTAGAGTATGTTGAATTAATGCTAAAAAATTAACAATTTCTTCTTCAACATCACCATGTATGAATTTTATCTTCACATTCGTCTACTCTAGCTCAAGATCAAAAGAAACAACAATATATATATATAAGTAAATTTAGCATGAAGAAAAAAAATCTCTCCAAAATCAATTCCTTCAACCTGTTAGGATATTTAGACACTTAGGAGTTAGTTAAGATCAACTTGGTCTAATGTGTCTTTAGTTAAAGTGTGTTTCTTTAGTATGCATTAGAATGTATTTGTAATTATGTAATCTGATGGTCATGATATGTTCTAGACATAGAGTGATCTGCCAATTCATCCTCACCTCGATCTTAATGGCTATTGATCTTTGGTGTAACACCCAATTGGTCCATGACCCCTATTTAAGGAGAATGGTGCATCCTTTTCTTAATGATAAATTGTGAGAAACACATATCTAAATTCATTTTCCCTTTTCATTAATATATTGCCTCAAGTAGTTATTCGGCTAGGGCCATAGATTATTTCCCTCTCAGGATTTTAACCACATGAAACATCGATGTGTTGATCTAAGATATGGTTGTGTGAGAGGTTTCTTAACATGTTTGACCTGTGTTGAAATAGCTTGTTTTAGTTGAGCATGGTATCAATGTTCTTGTGAAGACCCACTCTTATTGTTAATCGAGACATTGAACCAATGTAGCTACGTGCATCAAAGAATTTATGGAATTTTCTATTTATATGCATTTTTGGGTTCATAAAGGTGTTCCATTACATATGGGATGCTATTTTCAGTTGTAAATGATTTTTATCCCACTCGAAAAGGTTTTTGTTTACCCAAGATATGACCATTTTACCAGATTCGAAGGTATATTGTTTACATTTATAGTTTTTCTTTAAATGTTTCTCATATTGTTCATATTTTATCCTAGTTTTTTTTAATTATTATTTCTAGTTTGTTACCATTTCAATCAGCATATTCTATTTTCAATGTGCTCTATGTGAGCTTGGAAAATAAAAAATGGATCAGAAAGTGTTTTCATGATTACATATGCTCTTTTCCATGCACCTTGTGTGAACTTGGTAAACCATACTTAGTGAGAAAACTTGAATTGTCTAAGTAAGCTAACAAACTTCTAACTCCAAATATGAGAAATTTCGGTTTCAAAATTTTCCTTTTTTTTTTTTCTTGTGGTTGTCTAAAATTGTCTTGCGTGGAAAAATAAAGGCGTTTTAGGTAGGTACACTCTATAACAACAACACCGACAACTCCATTCTCCTTCATAATATTACTAAACCTTTTATTTAACCAGCTTGGTTGAAATTTACTTTAAACTTTAATTTATGAAGTAACTTCATTGTAAAAGTGTTTCTGATTTGTTTATAGAAGTATGTCACTTATTTTAATAAATAACTTATTTGTAAAAGTGAGCTTATACGAAAATTTACTAAGGTGGGGAATTATTTATCACTTTGAGCACCCATCACCACGTGGTTGAACCTTTGCTTTCCACATGGATCCTTGGTTCCATTTATGCCTTGCTTATATAAAGGGAATAACTTTCACATCCAGAGTATGTTTCAAAGCCATTTTTAACTCCTAGTTTATCAAGATATTTGCATCTAGAATATCATTTTCTTCATTTTAATCCACATTACTTTCATATTATAGTATGGCTAGTCCAAGTGATATTGTGCTTACCAATACCAGCTAATTCTTATGGATATAGAATATGGAAGATGTCCTACGAAGTAGGGGACTTTATTGAATTACCCTAGGAAAATAAATTATCCCCATTGATGCCCATAAGAAAGTAAAAGGTCATAATAAAAATGATGAATATTTTGAATTAATAGACATGTCCATCTCTAATGAATTACGATTCCACCTTCAAGGATTTGATGCACCAGATGTGTCTTCAAAAAAAATGGAAACCATATTTTGTAAAAACAATGATATTTCAGGTCACTATATTGAAAACCAATTGGGTACTTTAAAATGAAGTGGCTTCTCTTGCATTGAAGGTTATCTATCTAAGCTCAAAATCCTTATAGACTCTTGGTTGAATAATGAAAGATACCTAAGTAAGAAAATAAATGTATTTATATTATTCTACTAATCGTGTTTGTTCCTATTCTATTTTAGTATATACTTTTTAGTCCATAAAAGAAGCTCTAGGGACTACTTATAAAGAACCCTCTCTTGAACATTTTTGTGATTCTTTGATTAGAAATCATGATAAGATCTTTCATATTGGATTGATCAGCATTGAAAGTACATCTAATAAATACTTAGTGGTAAAATAGAAGGATAAATACAAGCATCCAAAAAAGCAAAACCCTCGCAACAATAAGAAAAACAAGGGTTCCAAACCATCTAAGAAATCTCATATGCCCAATGGTGATAAAGCCACTAAATCGAAAGGTAAGAAGATTGAAACAATGAAATTTTTATGGGCGATATAGTCATGTGGAATATAAGTGTTTTAAGAATATGGAATCCTTGTAAGTAGTAATGAAGAAGTGTAACATCAAACTTGATCCTTTGTCTAACCCTTCTTCTCATGGACATGCAATTTCTACTTCTGGTTTTTTCTTAAATGAAACTTCTTCTTCTTCTTCTTCTTATTCTAATGAGGGACTCATTGGTTCTGGAAATAGTATCATATGGATAGGGATAAATCATTTTTTTCTATTCTAAATGAATGTGACACCAAACATATATTTATTGGTGATGATAGATCTCTTAGTGTTGTGGGACCTAGAACAACTTAGCTAGATGATGCTCATTGGAAAGATGTATTATGTGTTCCAAGTATTTTCATGAAGTTTTTTTTAGTCAAGAAGATAAGTCATTTTGGTGAAGGTGATACTATATATTTTACATCTAACCAAGTTGTAATCAAGGAGTTTAAATATCTTAAGAATGTCCTAGCAACCAAAATTGTTGAACATACTACCAAGTTGTATAGATTTAACAATTTTGGGTCATCACCTTTTCCCTCATTTTGTATTCCTCTCGTTTCATGCAAAGATGGTGTTTGTCCAAGGTGTGTTCTCATCCAAAATAATTGAGATGGTTTTGACAAATGGGACACTTGGCACACATCAACCCCATTATAGCGCATTCATGGTGATTTTTGTGGGTCGCTTCCTTCTTTTTATTTCTCTAGCTTTAAGTACCTCTTAAATTTCATTAATGACTTATTGAGATGCACTTGGGTTTACTTTCTAAAACATAAGAGTGAATTTTTTAACATGTTATTGGCCTACAAGGCTCTTGAAGAAAAACAGAATGGATCTCAAATAAAGAAGTTAAGAACATATAATCGAGGTGAAAATGTAAACAATAAATTTACAAATTACTATACTTCACAGGGAATTCAAATGCAACATACTATGCCATAAACACCAAAGAAAATGGTGTTGCTAAGAAAATAAATCTAAGGAAATGGAAAATTGTATGATCCAATCTAAGGGATTATAGCCTTGTTTTTGGGCAGAAGCCATTAACTGTGCCAATTATGTAGTCAAATGCACTTCCACAAAGGATCTAAAATATATAACACTAGAAGAAGCATGGAGTAAAATTAAACCTAATGTAATCCACTTTCATGTGTTTGGTAGTGAAGTATGGGCCCACATTTATAATGAAAAATGGAAGGCATTGCAGCCTGAAAGTGAGAAGTTCATTTGTTTTTGGATTTTCTAAATGTGTAAAAGGTTATAGAATTCTTCAACCTAAATACACTTATATTATTATTATTATAATAGATTTTAAATTTGATGAAAGTATTTTGGCTTGTGAAAATAATTCGACATGTTTGCCATTGTCACGTACCCTCCCATCGATGCAACGCATGGGAGAAGTCATGACACTAAACTGGGTTTTTTCTGATTTTCAGTCCCATGATAAATGTATAAATTCATACAAACATAATGCATATATGTGTGCAGATACATGATTAAATTTGACACAGCGGAATTAACAAAAAAAGAGTACTTATCTTGAAACAAAGTAGTCCCGAGCAACTGGTTATGCAACTGCAATGTTCCACCCAACCATAGTCTAGTTGTGCTCATCAATCTCTCAACAGAACTTCCACCCCCAAGTTGGGCATGATTTCTAGAAGGAAAAGGGGAGCAACAGACTCACACATAGCCGAATGTACAACAAAATCAGCCAAGCCAATCCACGGTTGGGTTTATCAGACTACTAAGGCAATGGAAGGGAATGAATTGCTAAGCTAGTGAGATCAACCACAGAGCTATGGATACCTCTACAAGATCTATCTATCTTGGTCCTGCTGGCCCAATTTTGTGACTGAGACCAACGAAGGAGAGATAGCCCACACAGGTCACTTACAACAGCTTCCGATGTGTTTGAAATAGCTAACTCTCACAGGATTTAAGGCCCTGCTGCCTGTGTTTTGTGCTCTCAATGATAGAGAGTCTCCGAAGGTGAATAAACCCCCCAAAGAAACTATCTGTTAACAACTATCGAAAGAACTTAAACTACTTATGATCTAATCATAAAAAACTATCTAGAAACTAAATAACAAAGTTAGTAATTCCTAATATTACTCTATGATAAGCTAAGTGATACTAATCTATCTAAAGGCGGCATTCCTATCTCGGCCAAGAGCAAAGATTGATTTATTTGACTAAAAGTCTGAAGCAAGGAAAATATTCACTAATTAAAGCTTAGTAAGAAACATACCAAACAATAAAAAATGAATTTAAATTACTTCACAGCAGTTGTAAAATAATTTATATATATGAGAATTTCAAACTAAAGCTAAAATTTACTAACAGGATATGTCATTCTGAAACATGAAAAATATAATTAAAACTAACTTGCAATTGGAACAAGACCGACCTACAAATTAGATAATTACAAAATTTAATTAACAACTATTGACATCATGAAAACGTTCTTCAACATCAATAAGAAGAAAAATCAATTTATGATTCAGGTGAACATAAACATTCGAATTTCTCATTAAACATTCCACATATAATATGTAGATATTTATATAATATGTGGATATTTATATATGAAAAACAAGATAACAAGGGAGAGATAAATCACACAGTATTGATATCCAAAACTTAGCTAAGGTTTCAGTATCCCGGCACATTTGACAGTGATCAGAAGAAGTTCATGAGACAGTCAAAGTAAACAGAATAGAATGATGTTGTATAATAAAGGCTCTCCAATGTCTTAGAAAATCGAACCCCGAGGAGAAAGAGAGTAGAGCTTCTGGGAAACAGCTCCCATCTTTCTTTACAGAGCTTCCCCCTCTTCACGGCAGTGTCTCCTCTCTCTTTGCAAACAAAAAGATTACAAAATAGATAACATAATCAAGAAAACAAGGTTTCTTTCTTCTGTGGAGACCCTCCTCTCAGACGATCGAACCTCTATCTTTATATAGGCGATTTAACTTCTGAAGTAACTGACTGTATCTAGAAAATATTGAATGCTTCCTTCCGTTTCGAGCTTCTGTTTGACGAGCTGGCTTTCATAAATTTAAATCACGTCCTCCAGGAAATGGTCTCAGCATAGCATGTTTTAGCATCTGCGTCGTTGCACCTTCGACTTTTCTCCCACTATATCTGCACACAAATTAAATATCGATTAACCAAGATCAAAAGAAATATCAATTATGAAAGGAATATTCACAACAGGTAAAAAGAAAAAAAAAAACCATCCCTCTTACTTCATTCGTCGATCATATTGCTATGATTCCGATCTTCATATGTTGGTTATTTCAATGTAATTTACCCCCTTCAAACTTGGTGACGTGATCGATTTCCCTGACCCGATACAGAATAATTTCTGCAATCCTGAATCCCAGATATTTCTGAGTTTATAGTTATGCAGGTTACTTTCTATCCTCGGTTCTTACCGATATCAAATCTTATTAACACCCTTTAGAGTTCATTGATTCGGTAAAGTTCTCCATGATCTTAAGCTTTCAAACCATTAATTTACAACCTCGCGCAGCGTGTTGTCGAAGATAGAGCATGTGATCTAATTCCTTTCGTATGTTGAGCAATGGGTAAATTGTTATGTGGTAAAACTTGTTCTCAAAATAACAATTTTCTTGCATAGCGAAAAACAAAAATGGTCCCGACGGTTTGCCAGAATTATCTCATTTTTGCCACGATCTCGGATATTATATGCACAACAATGGATTAATTTCATCAACCAAGTGTCTTTATATTGATTCCTTCGTTATCTGCCTCCAATAAATATTTAAGTTTGCGTTTCAAAGGGATTAAAGAACTTTATTAATAACATACATATTATATTTGTACAAAAGTTAAAATTAAAAGATTAATAATTTTGCACAAATAAAATAGAAAGATAAAATAAAACTTTTGAAATATGAATTGAAAAGATATTCTTTTGACATTTATAATAGTTTCTCACAAATCACATTATATATTATAGGGATATATCCTTCGCTAATGATGTAAAAATTTGGACTTAGAATTATGTTGTAAAATAAAATCCAAGGATTACTTTGATGCATTGCTTATTCACTGAAGTGAAGGGGAAAATTTCACCAAATCTTCGGAACATGAAATCAATCCACATAAGGCAAATTAAAGCATAGAAGTAACTCAATCAAGCTCGAATAAGAGTAATCAAAAGTTATTAAGGAGCCAAGAATCTAGAGGATTCACTCAGCAGAATTCATCATAATTACCAAGTCTTTCTCGCATCAATATCAGGCCAAAGAGCAAGCATCTCAAATAGTGAAAGATTGAGAAAGAAGTCCATGAAATCACCTACCAAAGCAAGGAAGATAAGAAAACTAAAACTAAGTATTTACAAAATTCTAATGGGGGCCACTTTATTTGCAAAATCAAGGGGAGTTGTTGGGGTGCCAACAGGTCCCCACAATACCTACACACCCAACACAAGGAAGTATTCCATTCACTGCTACACAGTCCCTCAGGCCATACCTTCCATTCTAGTGCTCTTCAAGGTGTGCATAGAAGAGTAGCCATCCCTTTTGATCTTTCTGTGAGGTTGCTCTCTTCACTAGGTTTATCAATCCAATCTAGGTCCTCTCCCACTCCTAATTTCTTACTCACAAGTTCAAACCAAAACATGGATATACATAACAGCAAAACACAAGTGTTGGGAATGAAGAAAAATGTTTCGACGGTGGGATTCCCAAAATGGTGTTTCCATGAGTTTCCAAAATCATGGGAAACCCAAAATGAAATGTTAGATGGGGGAATCAACCATGGGAGAGAAAATTCAATTTCAGAAAACATTTATGGGCATTCAAGGGGTAGAAACGGCCTCTATAAAACCCCAAATCGTAACTCTCCTCCTACTAGCCACTGTGCAACAAAAAAAAGAATTCCCATCTATGGAAAATGAAGGAAAATGATGGAAAACGTGAAGGAAAACGCCCCAACTAGCTCAGGATGCGTGAGGTAGAAAAGACCATGGGTGTAGAATGGCTTACACACAATTTCATGGGTGTTTTATTGTCATGGAATCCAAAATAGGATTTCCCAAATTGATGGCTTGCCCATACATGAAATTGGACATCCATACCTCTCCATTCCCAATGCATTAACTACCTCAACCAACTCTTGGAAGAATTAAATGATTGGGTGCATAAGTCAAAATCGGTAGTTGAGGGTTTATGGGTTCTCTCATTGACATTTAGCTTAACACTATTGGCTCAAAGGTTTGAATATTTTCCCTCCCTATCCCTTGTAAAAATCATGCCCCCATATATTGTTGCATTGCATAGCTAATTATGGTATTTCATTAAAATTCATATTTACATGATGTCTTAATTTCTATTGTGCATGGCTAGCACGAGAATCATATGCATCGATTTTTAATTGCTGATACATAAAACGCTAAATTGATGGTGGGGCCTTGGACTTGAGCTCCTCACCATGATTTAATAACGATATTTACATCATTACAATTTTAATGCAATAGGGTCAACATCGAGATATTACAACCATCTTTGTTCTCTTATCCATGTTTGGATAGTATGCCACCTTCTATTCCCAACTTCTCTATTTGTGATCCTACTTCAGTTTCTTCTTCAGATGATGACAATGAGGATGAAAATCGACCTCCACCTACCAATATTATTATATGTTTTGTGCTGAAAATTTGTAGGAGTTGTGAGTGGAATGAAGAACCAGAGATTGCACTGCGATAGAGTTCAACATGTCTATCAACGTTTCGAGCACACAACGATTGGTCTTCATCTAGATAGGGACAGTTGTTGAGTTAATAATGGAGTAATATTTTACACATAAATATGATTTTGGTACATAGTGTTGATGGCATCCGACTTCTTAGCTTGCTAAATATCATTTTTTAATTATTGGATGCCAGGTTCTAATAAGTATTAAATCGTCATCCCTATTGATTTTATTAGGGTTTTTAGTTTTTTAGATAGCCTCTCTTATTTGGGTCCATTGAACATGAATGTGTACCATCACAATCCCTTCTGACATGGGTCCACAAAACACAAGAAACAACTTGTGATATTGGCATTGATCCTATAGATTAGAATTAAACATAGTAAAAGTTGAATCTAGCCTCTTCTCTTTTGGTTCAAGTTTTAGAGGCTCGTGATCTAGAGGCATTTGTAGAAGCTTTTGGCCATATATATTGGGACACATCCATGAATGAAGAATGATATTTGGGATATTCTACATCTTCTGAAAGGAAGAAATTCATTTGATGTAAATGTGTATATATAACTATGTATGCATAATATGGAAGTGTTGAAAGACTCATGGAAAGTTTAATTGACAAAGGATTTTTCTAAAGTTCAAGGAATTGACTACAATAAAGTGTTTGACCCTATCACCAAAATAAAATCCATATACCTTGTTCTTTCAATTACCACTTCACATAATTGGTAATTCCATCAAATGGATGTAAAATCTACCTTCTTGCATGGGGATTTGCAAGAAGAATTTAGACGAAAAAACCTACTTGATATGTTCAAAATGACTCCAACCTTGTTTGTCAACTTAATAAATCTCTCTATGGCCTTAAGTAAACTCCTCGGGCTTGGGATGCAAAAATGGATAGCTTTCGTCTTGAGACTAGTTTTTTTCGATGTCATTATGACCCTAATGTCTATACCAAGAAAGTGGAAAACCACCTCATAATATATGTTCTTTATGTTGATGTCCTTATTCTTACTAGTAGTGACCCTAAAATTTTAACCCATGTGAAATCCATCCTTAAGAAGGAATTTTGAAATGATTGATTTAGGACATTTGCATTATTTTATTTCCATCCATGTCTTCCAAACAAAAACAGTAATTTTTCTTTTTCAATCTAGGTCTGATTTTGACCTTCTTTATTGCTTTCACATGGAATATTGTAAACCAACCCCTTATTCCTTCTATTCTGGAATCAAACTTATTGCCACTTGCACTACACCCAATGTAGATGCCACCTTATACCGAGAATTAGTTAGAAGTATTTTGTACTTAACTCATACCCATCCTGATATTTTCTTTTCTATTGGTCGTATTGCTCGGTATATGGAAACGTTCCATGAAATTCATTATAAAGTTTGGAATACATTACAATTCACAAGGTTCTCCTTTTTTGATTGTCTTCACTAAATGTAAATGGGCCAGTGACCCTAATGACCAAAATCGTACTATATGTTATGTTTTCAATCTTAGTTCCAAACCTGTCACTTGGGCTTGTAAGGAACAATCTTAACAAGATATTTCTCTTTCTTCAAGAAGAGCAAATAATCAAGATGCAATAAATGAAATTCAAGAAGACCTATAGATTTGGTATATACTTTTACAGATTTGATTCTAGCATCATTGCTGGACTACCATTTGGTGTGACAATCCGAGCTCCATCGATATCACCAAATATCCAATTCAACATTATCCCCAAAAACATACTAAGTTGTAGATGTACTTCATCAAAATTCTTATTTAGGATCACTTTCTTGACATAATATTTTTCCCTACATATGATCAAGTTGGAAACATCTTCACAAAGTCTCTTTCAAAAGTGAAGTTTTCTAAACTTCGATCTATCTTAGGAGTTTAGGAATTTTTCATTGAGGAGGGATAGGAACTAATTCCTCCTTCATTCTCTTATTGTGTCACTTTTTTAAATATTTCAATCCTATCCAAAGTTGTTCTTAAGAGGGGATGCTAGGATATTTAGACACTAAGGAATTAGTTAATATCAACTTGGTCTAATGTGTCTTTAGGTAAAGTGTGTTTCTTTATTACATATTAGGGTGCATTTGTAGTTATGTAATCCGGTAGTCACTATATCTTATAGACATGGAATTACTTAAAGGTTCATCTTCATCTCATTCTTAATGGATATTGATCCATGTACTAATACTCAGTTGTTCCATGATCTGTATTTAAATTGTGTGTAGGGTCATTTTATTAATCATAGATTGTGATAAAATCATATTTAGATACTTTTTCCTTTTGCATAAATATATTTCCATGGGTAGCTATTTGAATGGGATTATGGACTATTTCCATCTCTAAAGGTTTTAACCACATGAAACATCGGTGTGTTGATTTATGATTTGTTTGTGTGAGTGATTTATTAAGATGTTTGAATTGTGTGGAAAAACCCTATTTTAATCGAACACCACCTAGGAATATCCCTTTGATTGAAGGAAATATTTGTACTCCTCTACCTTATGTTTTGCATTCAATAAGTTTTATTCCAATTGAAAACTCCACTATATCACAAGTCTCATTTTTATCCAAGTCATTCATTTCTTCAACCATGGCCTTCTTCCAAATTCTACTATCTTTTGAATCAACTAACTCCCTAATAGTACTAGGATTCATTAGTAGTAGATACAACAAAACTCGAACGAAAATTAAGTGGGGTATACCTTTATGTTTTTCTTATTTCGTGAATCAATTTGTTACATATTGGAGTTTGATATTTCTTCCTCTTTTGGTTCATATAATTTTGTTGATTCATATTATTTACCCTAAAACTAAAACTTTATTATATGTGGTTCTTCTTCCCCGAGTTAGACTTTCTATTTGGGAAAAGCATTAACCTTCGTAAATATTACATCTCGACTATAAATAACCTTCTTTCATTACTAGATTCCAAAGCATATAACTATTTATATGATATTTATACTCAATATAGATACATTTTTCATCTTTATTATCCATCTTACTAATATTCTCCTTCAAAAATTCACATAACCATCATAACCAAAGACTATGATATTTTTAAGGGAATATTTTTTACCACTCCATGCATCATCCATAGTTTTGTCTACTAGTGTTAATGTATTTGATCAATTTACACACTAAGATGCTACTAATGTTGATATAGGTCATATATTTACCGCATAACATGCTGCCAGGGTGGGTTGATGTAGGTGATTGATTTACCAACTAACATGTAGAATCCATTACCAATGCCCAGAATTCTTACAGTATCCTTGCACGACCTAGATTACTTCATTCATTTTCCATTAATTCCATGTTCATTCATTTTGTAACTCCATTCCATTGAGGTGTGTATCAAGTAGTATGTTTCCTTGTAATTTAATACTTTATATAGAATTCCTCGAACTCACTTATGCAAAACTCTCTTCCATTATATGTCCTGAATATCTTTATTTTGTTCTCTGCAAGAGCCTTGAAATCTTTAAATTTACCAGAATCCTTATATTCCTTTGGATGAAATAGACCCACGTGTTCCTTGAGAATTCACATATCAATGAAACACAAACACAAATTTAACTAGAGATGTAACATGAACATATCCAAACACATCACTATTCATCAACTACGAGATACATTTTACTCTTGTAGATCAAGATGAGAATCTCACCCACTTATATTTATTGTATATACATTGTTCAAAATAATTAAAATCTAATGAGAAATCAGACATACATTCAACCAGATCTTTACCATGCAATGCTTGGAGGCCCTTCTCTCCAATATGTCCCACCCTTTGATGCCATAACATTGTCTTCTCTCTAACGATAGTAGGCGTCCTATATTCTTCATTACTATCTTTAGGAACAATGGAACTGTTACACCCATCATTAAAAGTTATTCCCAATAGATTTTATAGAATCCCAATCCAAACTCCAGTCATGATCAACGCCATTGCTCATCAAACCATCTTGTTAGGTTAATCTTGACTTGATTAAAAAATCAAATTAAGATGGATTTAGCGTTGATGGCTTACAAGCCCATGGATTTTTTTGGTAACCCACAATATTTTCCCATGGTATTGCATGTGATGGGACCTACTTAAGGTCTTGAGTAAGTCCACTATAAATTGGATCTAAGTGGCCAGTGATGGCTAGATTGGCCATGGATTGGCAAAATTAGTCAAATACTAGGAGATCTATTATTTTCGGTTTTCCTAGTTTTGATTTTCCTAAGTAAATATTCTTCTTCAACGTGCATGCTTACTTCTTATATGTATTATGTTATTTTTATCATTCCTAACAACTAGTATCAAATATGGGAAAACATGGACTCTATGGAAATAGTGTTCTGATTCATACAACACTCCAGATCATTGGATTGCATGATGTATGGCAATGTTGATGAGTTTGCAGCCGTGTTGAAAGAAAATCTACGAGAAGAGTGGGTGAAAAAGCATGAATTTGTGGCATGATCTATAGATATATGGTGGTTCTGAGGGTAAGTGCAAATGATGGTGAACTTCAGTGTATCCCCATAATTAAAGGGTTTTTTTTCTTATTTGGCAATGTCTAGAAGTATGAATGAATCATAGGTTGTCTAGTTCCTCGCAAGGGTTCCTTTAGGATGACAAGTTCAAGTGATGGATGTTTGTGGTTTATGCAACAACTAGATTATGTCTACTATTTTGTGTGCAGTGAGGACTTGATATATCTAAAGAGATATTCATAGAATGTGCAATGGATAGAAGTCATTTTTGCAAGTTTACATGATCTGATGTTTCTCTCTCATGGGAAAGAGGATAATTTTTTTATGTAAACGTGATTGAGTGACTACCTCCAATATCAGAATCCTACATCCTATGTTGGGAAAAATAAAAGGTAAAGACATGGCATAGAGGAAAGAATATTTTGATTTCCCTACCTACCCGCAGTTTCATTCCCTATGCATTCATTTCAATTCATAATAAGAAATGGTTTTAGTTTTGTTATCCATGTTGGCGAGGGAAACGAAAATGGAAGAGAGAGTAATGTCTAGTGCAAGGAATCGAGATCTCACATTGATAGATATTTTGTCCACATGGATTCTACAATTCCTTGACATGAGATGAAAACCCTTCACCAGATTTCGGGTCAAAGTCCGTGGATGCAATAGACTCTCCTATACACTCAAATAGGTTGATGAATTCTATAGTTTCTATTATCTTCTATGAATGGTGCAGGGATCTAGGATAGAGGTGGTTCCATGCATTCAATGGAAGTATAATCAGTCTGGTTCACGGTCTCAACGGAGTTGGAGAAGGTAACCAAGGGAATTGAGCATCATGAATAATGTGATTTATTTAAAGTGATTTAAGGCCTATTGTGTAAAACACTCATTGTTTTATGGTTCTTGTGTGAGCCGAACCATTGCAGTGTAAAAAAAGTAGGTATAAATGGCAGTCACAGAAGTTATTCCCTTTTAGTTTGTTAGGTGAATTTATGGAAGCAAATGCATAATATAGGTAGTATAAAGAACATGGATATGCATGGGATTAATGTGGAGCATCAATGGAAGAAGCACATAGAAGATGTGGATAAAGAAGTGATTGTCTCACTTCACTAGAAGATATCTTTTTTGAGTTTCATTTAACCACAATGCAAATGGGCATGCATCTATAAGACATATTTAGGCATGCATCTGCCCTCTTTATTGGTTCAGCAATGGAAAATATAGATGTAGATTTAGGTAGAATGAAGAGGAGGGGGCATTTTTTATTCTCGAATACTTGGTTAAAACTTTGTCTGGGGTTGTTCTTTACCCCAATTCAAGTTTAAATGGGGGACTGTTAGGCTAGTATTAACTGGATTAGAATGTCAAATATGGGATTATCATTGATGGTTTATATGCCTGTGGTTACTTTGGGTAACTAATGGTATTTTCCTATGGTATTACATTTGATGGATCCTACTTAATGTCTTGAGTAGCTCGATTTAAGGTTCCTATCAATGGTCAGTGATGGAAATATTGGCCACATCTTGGCTAGATTGGTCAAATATTAATAGATATATTGTTGTTGGTTTTCCATGTTTTGAGTTTCCAGTGTGAATATTCTTCTTCATTGTGTGTGCTTTCTTCTTATATGTATTATGTTTTATTTTATCATTCCTAACACATCTTGCATGTGTACTTTTCAAATACAATATGCACACTTGCATGGCATGTGTTACTTATATATATCCAATTTATCGATATATTTGTAATATGTAGAACCTAAGGGAGAGTTATTCTCCTTCCATATTAGAGCAATAAATTGACCCTTTCATGTGCTATGACTTTGGAAATCGAGTTTTCTCCTAGGAAAAACATCACCTCCATTGTAATTTTCATACTCAACAAAAACACAGACTATGTGGAGTCATGAATTGAATCATAGACTATCTTCTTTGTGATGTCTTATCCATATATGTTTAACAACAAAAAATATAAGATGTATAGTTGAATGGTGCTTTTCACTTTTATTTCCAACTTTTTCGAATGTTTTTTCAACATATCAATAGGTTTTGTACCTAGATCCATAGAAACCTATTATTCTCTATCTACAAGAATATATTCGATATTTAGCTTCCATAATGAATATTTTTTCCATTAAAATTATCTATATATATTCTCTATGTCGTTCCCATTTTCTTTACACAATATTCACAACAAAAATTTCCCAATTAAGCACAAGTTTATCATAGACTCAAGGTACCCTTGCTCTTCATAGAATGAAAAAAGACCTAGAAACAAAGGAATCCCATTGAAGCCAATAACCTTTAATCAATACCACTTGAATATTTTCATTAAACTATAAAAAAAAATCAATACTAATAGAATCTAAAACATAAGAAATAACAATGGCACACACCCACATTATACAAATCTTTTGCCAGAAAAAATGTTAACCTAGAAAGCTATCCTAAATGAGAGTTTATCTTCTCTCTATATCATTGTATTAGATTCGTTGTTCACAATACAATAATAGGGTATTCCATGACATCCAAAAACCTAATCACTTAACTTGGATTAGATTACAACTCTATTTCCATAAGTGGAATTTATTCTACAATGGGCCAAAACCATTAGCCAAAATAATAATAATGGACTCGAAAACATTTTCCTCAAGGGATTTTATCTTTTAACCCCTTAATTGGGGAACACTATCCCACCATGCCCTACAAAACATGGGTTCGATTCCCCTAGAACCCTCATTGGGATGTGACTAAGTCTACCTGCAAAGAGTGCAACATATATCTGTAGCTGTAGCTATTGCTTAAACTGGTCAAAACTATCATACTTAGAACGTAGAATGGCTTGAGTTTGGTAGGATCTAATTTGTATGGTTTATATAATTATAAACTCTTTTTGGTCAATTAATTTTGTATCCAAGTGATAAATACACTCAATTGGGTCTTCCGCTACGTCGATAAGGGATACCTTGTATGCTAGCTCTTCTTTTTGCTTACAATACTAACAAGATACTCCCTATTTTAGTTTACTTTCCTTTAAATTATTTGTTTCTTTAGTCCATTTCTTGTTTCTTTCGGTTCTTATCACTTTATACAAATCTTGGTCCTTAGTATTTGAGGCATTTTTAGTATTGAAGAAAACTATAGCTTTGTCAACACGCTCTTCTTGGAGTCTAAAGATTGTAAAAACTTTATTCTTAGTTTCTATGTGCTTCCTATCTTTCTCCACTTGTTGATATTCTTTATTTTTTACTTTTAATCTCTTCATCTTTGGCGAAATCTTGAATTCTTAGCTTCCATATGACATTTTTTCTTGCTAAGTCATTGATGTCTTCTATTGAGATCCTTATTCTTTTATTGATGTCCTCTCTAGGTCAACTTATTCTATTCTTCATTAAATATTGTTTGCCTACCCTTTGTTCTTTGGATAAATATGACAGTCCCCATTATTCTCATTTTTTTGTACATCCTCCATTTGCATACTTTCCAACATCTCTTACAATATCTCCAATATTTCGATTTCCAGTCTCTACATTTAATAGTTGTTCTATTGGTATGTGAGTAGTTGGAATTGTCTCCTTCATGAAGTCTATTGTATCTGAGTTCATCTTTCTTATCTTATGGAAACCATCTTCCTTAGTTTTCATTTTCTTGTTTGTTGAGGTCAACTTCGAGCTTTCCTCCATATTTAGATTTTTAATTCCCATTGTTTTTTATGAGTTGCAACATTTTCACCTCAATTACCTTCATTTGATGCTCCTATTCCTATGTTATTTTACATATTTACAAAAAAAAATTAGTTATCTTTTCTTTTTCATCCTTGAGTGCTCAGTTTCTCCCACTTAGTAAGTCCATTTAACCTTATTTCTTTTGGGTTACTCATTAAGTTTATTCTCAATTGTTATTTTGTTTTTAATAAGTTAAATAATTATTTTCTTTACCCACTCCATTGCCTCAACACAATATTTTTTTTTTATACCAAATTGTTGAGTTAGCTTCCCTTTCATCGTCTATTCTCTTGTCATTTGTCTTAAGCATCCATTCCATGCCGTCAAGGCCCTCCTTGCAAGTTGCATCACTTTTTGATCCTAGGATCTTCAAAATATATTTCTTTTGACTATCCAATTATAACATAAAGGTCATCCTTAGCAAACTTTCTATCACTTTATCTATTCAACGTCTCAATCTTCTTTCCTATTTCTTTCCTTCTAGTCAATCTTGGTGTAGTTGTCTTCTTTACAGGTGAATTGGTGGTGTTGCTTCCACGATGAAAAATGGAACTATAAAGCCGATAGGTTCTTTCGTCCTCCCTCTATACATTATTTAATGGCACAACAAATTATTATCTAGTCAACTGTGTTGCTAATGACACATGATTTATTATATTTCATTATTTGTATAAAAATCCAAAAATCTGATTCATTTCTAGAAAATATTTTATATCCTTTGGTTCTCCTTGGACCCATGCAAGTACTGTATTTTTTTGAAATCAATCCATAATTGGTATGGATGCTTTTCTATCCTTTGGCTCTCCTTGGACCCATGCAAGTATTGTATTTTTTTGAAATCAATCCATAATTGATATAGATGCACATTAGTGCAATACCACATATTCGAGTAATTAAGTATGGCTGCAAATCAATGTAATTTTATTACCTTTTTTTTTTTTTTTTGTAGGTCTCGAACTTCTAATGTATTTTTGGTGCATTTGCCTTCTGATTTCGACAATTTACATAGGTCATAATATTTTTCTACATGAAAGATTCTATGGATTATAAAAATCATAAAATGATTAATTAATCATTTTAATAGTCTAATAAAAAACCGAAATGGAGTTTGTATGAAAAAATAGAGCCCTCAAGGGCTTGAAATATTGATTAGATTCTTTGGAGCCCACATTATTTTTTCCACATCGTTTATTAGGATTAGAGTTTTGGATTTTTAGGGGTTTTTCATTCTAGGGAATATCACTTTATGTTAAGATGCACCTTTTTCCTCTCGTAATTCCTTCTTGTGAGTGCATGTAGTCAACGCATCTATCTTCATAGATAAGTTCCCAACATTCTAGCTAGTTTTCATTTCCTTGCATCTTATAATATTTTTCCATTTAATTCATTAGTATAAGTTGTTTTCTTACTGTATTAATGTTATCTTTACAATATATCTATTTGTATCCATTTATATTGATGCCTTCATTTCACTCTCCAACTAATCTAAATCAGTGGTATTAGAGAACCTCACAAGATCACATTATAAGGTCCACCCACTTCAATATGTGATGTACACCATGACCAAGAATATGCATGAGAATATTTTTTCATTCATTCGCCCCTATTTCCTTGTCTTAGAGCACCCTAGATTTAATTTTGAGTTTCTCCAACCAAGTTCCAACCTCTCTTGGACACCTTGGTTGAGAACTTGCCCCCCATGGAAATCATTCTTGACTTCCTTGAGAAGTTGAGAATCGATTGGATCATGGAAACAAAGAATAAGGGAATACAACATC
Source organism: Larix kaempferi (assembly GCA_027924585.1). NCBI lineage: Eukaryota > Viridiplantae > Streptophyta > Pinopsida > Pinales > Pinaceae > Larix > Larix kaempferi. Next base: position 66,096,064 of record BSBM01000753.1, read on the forward strand.
AAAACATACAACTCTATTAGGTTATCCAAACAAGGAAACTACCTACTAGGAATTAGATTCAACAAAATATTCCTCATCTATTGGAGTAACATGACACAGTGGGTATCAATTCATCCTAAGAAGGGATAATTGATCTTCGTGGATAATCATAGTCAACAACCTGTTCCATTAATTCATGATGGTTAGACATCTTGGCAAATTTACTATATTTTTTCAAGTCCCGTATTGTTGGGGAATTTTTAGGGTATTTCCCTTGGAATTTTCATAGTTTATGTAGCCCATGCACATAATTCTATTTGGCATACCAAAATCATATAGTCTTGATGAACCTTTTAACAATTCAAGAAACCCTAAATTTGTCTCAGATGCAAATGATGGACTCAGGGAGTTAACATATGGCATATACACCTTGGGTCCCATAATAATGTTTCCACATCATGTCCTAGGGATAGGGTTGTAGGTATTTAATGGTTTTCATCCTACAAAATCATACTTTATGTCAAAGTTTATTTTTTTCCTCTTCTAATGACTTCTTGTAAAGGGATATAGCTAACACGCCTCTCTATAGAAATAATGTACAACCATTCAATCTAGATCATATTGAATTGTGTTATTCACCAAATTCCAAAATAACATAAAAATATAAATAAAGAGTTAAACCCAATGCATTGACAATGAACTAAGGATATGAATAAGAGGCCTCTTCAACAAGGAAACCTCCTTATACAATGTTTAAAATTCCCAAGACAAGATGTGATTTCCTAAAACAAGGTCTCCTTGGAATAAATATAAGAGGGAATGGATTGAAATACAATTCTAGAAACCCATACAATAATAGTTAAGGTCCTAGATAACCAATAAAATAGAATATTAAAAGAAGTGTAATGTCACAATATATATGGATTAACATGTCCCTCCCATTAAAAAAAGTATTGTCCTCAACAATTGATTAAATCTAGATATTTTTTCATGAATAACACATCTTTTCATGTCACCTCTTCTATTGGAAAGTTATTCCAATTTATGAGGTAGTGACTAATTGATCGATTTCACACTTTCTTAGTCCTTGTGTCAAGGATTGTTTCAATTTATAGTGTCAATTTTCCTTATTCATCAATCTCTATTAAAATAGTCTAGATTGCGATCGTCACCAAATACCTTTTTTAGGAAAGAAACATGGAAGAGTAGGAAACTCCAATTTCTAATCCATACTTTCAATCCTCTGTAGCACACCTTATATGGACCATAGTATCGAGGTGATCATTTATTTTCCTTGTTTTTCTACTTGAGGGACATATGTTTGTATGGTTATAGCCTAAAAAATACCCAATCCCCCACTTCAGGTTTCGTTTCACTACAATGTTTATTTGATTTTTGTTTCATGATGTTTTGCACTATAGCCAAGTTATATTTATAGTTGGATAACCTCCTGTTGGTTCTCTATGCAATCATCCAATCCTTGAACCTTATCTTTCTCTTTCAAGGATGATGTGATGGAAGGAGGATTATATCCATAAAGTTCCATCAATGGTAACGTTTTTAACGATGTATGGAAATATATGTTGTACTGAAATTCTACTTAGGGACACCAGTTGACCTATTGTGTTTGTTTATCATATCCAAGAAGAAAAGATGCCCTTCTAGGGATTTATTCACAATCTTATTTTTTCCATTAGATTGAGGATGATAAGAGGATTTGTGATCCAAATCAGTCCCCAAACAACAATATTTCCCTCCAAAATTACCCATGAAAATTGGAACTCTAACAGATACAATTACCTTGGTGGTTCCATGCAGCTTCGGAATTGTTTCCATAAATGTTGCATCTAGTGTACTTGCTTTAAAAGGATGATAAATATAGAAGATATTTTAACAAGAATTAATATTAACAATTCTTAAAATTACCAAGATACAATCTTTCTGTAATTTTCGACAGATACTAATTTCCATATTTTAAGCAATTTAATAACTAATAATTTTCAAGCGAATGATAAGAAAACAATTGTAAATAAAATTATATGTAAATCCCTCCAACTTTCTATGGAGCATGCATGTTCAATCTAGCCTTAGATTCCACAAAAGTTCATAACCTCTCAACCCTTGCAGAGATCACCCCCAATCCAGACCAAGCTTAATAAGGGCACTGACTTAGGTACAATGTGATAATGTAAATCTGAATTAAGTAGACTTTCCAATAGGACCTCTTTAATAAGGTCTATGTCTCATGTATAAATCTTCCATTTTCATTCCAGGATTTTAAATCCAAGCCCCAAAATAATTGAGAGGATAAATACTAAGCACTCTACAGGATAACCAAGATGGACGCGTACTATGGAAATGGGTCAACATAGCAAGTTAGTGGTCAACATTATAAAATAAATATCACTTTAATCACATAAAGTCTTCTTTTTTCCCATGATGCCTAGCATCATACATAGGTCCAAGTCTTCCTGACTTATTCCAAAACATAATCAAGTCCTCAGACTTATCAAAACATAATCAAGTCCTCTGGCTTATCTAAATATCATCAAGTCCTCTGAATTATTTATTAGGGTTAAGTTCTTGGGACATTACGAAAGGATAGATTGAAAACATACTATAGGCATAATTCATTTTTCCCATTGCTTATATGTCATGGGTATCCAACCTGGTCCCTGTCAACAAAAAATAAGGTACCATTCAAGTCTGTATATATTTACACGATCTCAACTTGGCCTTCCCCAAGGACAATTACCTGACCCAATTTATGGACCAAATCATCAATTCATGTGCAGGTAGTGAGATGTTGTTATTTATGGATGGGTTCTCTGGTTATAACCAAATATGGATCTACCCTCTCGATCACTACAAAACAATGTTTACCACACCTTGGGGAACCTTTCCTTACAAGGTTATACCATTCGGGATGAAGAATGTTGATGCCACATTTCAAAGGGCTATGGCATACATTTTCAATGTATTGGATCATATCATCCTTTCCTTCTTAGATGTCCTTATCCCCAAATATAAAAAATTATGTGATCACCTCCTTGATTTATGCACCATATTCATGCACTGTTGCAAATATACCATATGCTTGAACCCCCTCAAATGTGTATTCTACATCATTGCTGGCTAGTTATTAGGATTCATCATATCCAAGGAAGGAATCGTATTTATCCCATCTAAATTCCAAGCCATCCTTGAGTTAGTTCCCCCATGAACACAACGCTAGTTGCAAAGCATTCAGGGAAAGGCTAATTTCCTCCGACGTTTCATCCTTGATTACACCACCTAGAAACACAGGTTTTTGTGACTGATTAGGAAATATATCCCTTTCAAATGGGATGTCCATGCCCAAATCCTTTGACACACTGAAACAAGCATTGGCTTTGACATCCCTCATCTCACCTATGGGATTTGAAAAAGATTTCATCCTCTATATATCAGCATCTTCTTCCGTTGACACAAGTTCTTTGGTCCAACTGGGTTATGGTCACAATGAACATGTCATTTACTACATTAGCAAAAAATTGGTAGGAACAGCACTCAACTACAGTCATGATGATAATCTTGCATTAGCCATCATTCTCTTAGTCCAAAAACTACGCCATTACATCCTGCATCGCAAAACAACAGAAGTTGTTGATTCCAATCCCATGCAATACATACTTAGTTAGCCACTATCTCATCAACAATCAATTTTCATGTTGGATTGTTATCTTCCAAGAATTCGACCTCGAGTTCATGATCTCCAAAAGAAAGAAATCCTTGGCCCTTGCCAAGTTTATCACTGACCTCCCAACCTATTCCTTGAGAACCTGTGCAGGACTAGTTACCAAATGAACACCTATTCCTCATAGCCAGTGACGTCCCATGGTATAAATATATCATATAACATATATCCACAGTCAAAATTTTACCTCGCACCTATCTCTAGATGAACACTGATGCATCCGTCATCAAGCACCAAGATACCTTCTCATAGGATATGTCATGTATCGTTGTTGGGTTTACACCATTCTACAATGTTTCTTGAACCATGAGGAAGCGGAACAAGTCCTCAATGACTATCATAGCAAAGCATGTAGGGGCCACCTCTCAACCCTGGCCATTGCCCTAAAAATATTATGCCCCGGTTACTTTTGGCCCTCAATATTCAAGGATTTTGTTTACATTGTTAAAAGATGTGCTAATTGTTAGGTATTTTCCTGCAAAACATGGTCACCCTTAGTCCCCCTCCACCCAGTAATCACAGCTGGCCCATTTTGCAAATGGGTGATTGATTTTATGGAGTGTTTCCCTACCTCAGCACAGGGCCACCAGTATATCGTAGTATCCATTGATTATTTCACAAAGTGGACCAAATCCATTCCCACGTTTCATTGCAAAGGAACCACCACTACACGATTCTTCTTCAACCATGTCATTTCACGCTTTAGAGTACCTAAAAAATTGGTCTCGGGTAATGGCACCCACTTCCGCAATCAGACTTTTGAGGAACTATTACGGTTTCTAGGATTCGAGCATGAATTCTCAACATCCTACTACCCCCATGCCAATGGTCAAGTTGAAGTTGTGAACAAAGTTCTGAATACTATACTCCAATGCACAGTAGATAAGAATAAATCCAATTGGAATCACATCTTCTTCCCTGTTCTTTTGGCTTATCGCACCTCAGTCAAAATGGCTACAGTATTTACTCCATTTCACCTCATCCATGGAAATGAAGCCATGATTCCCATCATGTTTTAAATCCCTATAATACAATCAATTGTGGAGTTATTACTTGATACTCCAACCCTTGAGGAACGATTGTTTACTTTGGAACATATGGATGAAGAATGAAGGGTCTCACTCCAACAAGATGAGGCCATGAAGGTACGCTCCAAGGTGCACTATGATAGACACGTTCAAACTCACACCTTTGACGATGGATATTTTGTCCTCATATTCAATGCCAAAAAAGACAACAATTTAACCAGGACCAGTTAAATTTGTCTCTAAATGGATAGGACCTTACGTCATCAAGGAATGCCTCCCTAAAGGGTGTACATCTTAATTGATCCTGGAGGCATAACCCTTAACATCCATGTCAATGGGTTGTACCTCAAATGGTTCTATCTTGATTCATTCAAATCTCAGGTATGCTATGTTTTGGTTATCAATTCAGCATCACCAATACATTTGTCATGTTCTTTATTACACTTGGGGTGTTTGTGTCGTATGTGCAGGATAATGACCAACAATCAACTATCACTTGTATTTCCATTATAAGACCAAGATTCTACCCCTTGGTAATGGTGCTAGACATATATCATAAGTATCATCTCAAAAATGGCATATAGGAAACACCTTCCCTCTGTTTACATTGCACTTGCGAGATATTCCTACTGATAACCATAGGGTTCCTCTCCCTAGTAATGATATTCCATCAATATCACTATTGTGGGTAGCATCTTTCCTCCATGGGTGTACACTCCATTGCATACCAGTCATTTTTTGACACCCATGATGTTTACCCCACACAAGCTCGAGGAATTTGATACACCTTGAAATGATCAACCCATAGTTCATCATTTCTTAAGCTATGCATTTACTCCCCCACCTTCAATAGTCGATCCCATCAAATTCCTCGGCACATGTTAATATCATGAAACAAAGTTGACCATTCATACCACCATTAACACTCTACCATCTGCAATATGCTTTGTACCACCACCCTAGTTAAGACACCAATGGGGCCTCCACCCTCCGAAGCAACCAATCCTATTCAAATATTCCTGCAAGAACAATTTGCATGGCATTGATTCATGGGGCACCTGTCTTTGCATTTATAAAAAAAAATCACATAGTTATGGAAAAGGTTCCCCGACTCACTCAAAAATGCAAGAAGTTTTCCCATCATGACATTGATTCCCCGATTTACAAAAAACCATGGGAATCCCACCCATCATCAAATTGGTCCCCCGACACCCCCAAAACCACGGGGACCCCACCAATTATTCTTTATGTACAAACGGTTCCCCAATCCATTCAAAATCGTGGGAACATCACTATTCTTTTGGAAGCAACCCCGGGTCTCCTTTGATCAATGTCATTGGGTCTCCCTAACCCCATCATTACAAGTTTTTTAGTCACCATCACCCTCAGTGTCATGTCCCTAGAAGAGCCCTTCATCAGTAGTTTTCCTCCCTCCATTGCACTTTGTACCTTTATTGTGAAGAATGTCATCATCTGTTACTTCCCAAGTTGACATCAATGAAAGGAATTTATGATCCTCACACTTACCAACGTGTCTTGTGTTAGGTATTTCCATCCAATAGTTGGTTACAATACAATCTTGGTTATTAGGATAAGACCCTTGTCTTATCATGTACTTCATCTCTCTTCGACATCAAATCACTCTATTTCGGGAGTTGTCCTAGCTGTAGTTGTACCTTGGGGCCCCTTTCAATCACTCTAAGGGATTAAATGGAACTAAGTAGGGAGATCCTTTAGTGCTCCCTAACTTAGTAGTCTCTCTTATGTTTGGTGTCAACACATCTATCACATCAAGGCGAGTCATACATTTTGAAGGTAGTAGTGTTCACATTTATAAATCATGGTAACAGTAGTTCCATGAGGTCTTATACTAAAAAACCTCACTAGCACTACGGTCTCCCACCCCCGTTGGATTATCATGGTCATCGAAAGTACCGCTTCTTCAACACCTGTAACCACATTTCCAGGTTCAGTTACTCTTGCATGGATTGAAGTCACCTTCATCCATGTGCTAGCAATATACTGAGTTGATCCCTCGTCATTCTATTATTGTATTCATCTTGACATATTCTCACGAGCATGGGTATGCCTGCCTCATTTGTATAAAACACTATTCTTTTTTTTGGATTCACCAGAAATCTTCCCCCATGGGAGGACACTATTCGTCCACATTTGCTTCATAGATTTCAAGAACACCAAAGAGCAAAAAATAAATGATGATGCATTATCAGACATATAGTACCCTCTAGACCTCATACATAAAGGGGCATCTATTAACAAATAAATCTATCACACATGCACCATTTTTGCAATTCACACAGTAAGGCATCATCAACATATAGCACACATCCCACTGAAGACATCCTCATCATATCCAAGAAGCAACATAAGTCCAAAAATGTTAAATAATAGTCAAAATATAGGACCACGTGGCCTAACCTCTATTAAGGTGTGCAAATGCACATATTACCAATAATATGCCTACATGACCCCTGCACGTATTTTCCTTCCATATCTGCACGACTGTCAAAATGATGGGATCTCAAACACAAGATGTGCATTAAAGGCTCATAAAATCCCATCACAAATAGAAATTTGAACTTTTCTTCCCAACAGGATGGATTTGCATTCAGTATTCCCCATTGTATACCTTGAAGCTATTTCATGAGGTGATGGGGTTCACACTTGGATCTAGTTGTTTCTTGGACACCTCTTGGACTATAAAAGGAAGCCATGGGCATGCATCTTCGAAGAGAAACCAAGAGCAAGTTTATGCTACATAGATTGTATTGGAGCTTCCTCATAGCCCATTTCTTTCACATTTGTTAGCATTCTCCAAGCTCATTTTCCTTCTTCCTTCAATGGGCAAGTGCTTCTCTCCATTGGTTCTTTGAGTTGTCTAGCATTTAGTGTGGGAAAAATAGGCCTTCCTAAGGGAGATTGTTAGCTTCCCTTTGAATCCTTCACCTCCTAGGTGATACTACATTTATTTGCTTGACCATTCGGAAATATAAAGTGTTTCATGCATTGGTTATTTGTTGTGGTTTGCACCCTCTTGTCCCCTTTTAACATTTTTAGTTATATATATATATATATATTATTTGTTATATTTAACTAACAAAGCCTTGCAAGATCTACTTTGGATTAATCACATTTTCTTTATATTTCTAAATACTAGGCCTACTCAATAAACTCAAGGAATTTCACCAAAAACGGGATAGGCTGCACACCTTTCTCCATAATTTCCCATAACACCCCTTATGATAGTAGCTTGATTATATATTTATAATAAAGTTACCACAAACTAACAACTAAAATATATCCCCAAAATAAGGATCAAGGTTATTAATTAAGGATAGCGATAGATTATTTATCCATAAACTAAACCATACAACTAAAAGCTAGATTCAATGTGGCTCATTGGGCTCATAAGATAGGATCATAATGCATCCAAAATGTTTGTTGAGGTGTGATCCGAAGCTTACTGGTAATGCTACAAAGTCCCATTGTCGCCACTTGTACAAGTTGACTTCAAATTTATGAACCACATTTGATACAAAATAGGAACACGATCCTTAATATCTGCAAATCAAGAAACAAAATGAATTAAAAGAAATCTATTATAATCTGAAGTGGCTACAGAATCAAAGATTCTATAGCTACTTCATATGACCATAAATAAATAAAATGAAAGGAATAGAAACAGTTAACTAATCATAGAATAATTACCTAGAGTATACTTGAAATCAAAATTGATTAAAAACTACAAGTAAACCAAAACATATATACAACTGGGAAATACTGAAAATGGACTACTTGGAATTGGATATTTTATGCGCATCTGGAGTAATAAAAATGGTGACACCGGAAGTATTGATGATCATTTTACTTTCAGCAGCTTTCAATTTCTTTTTTATTTCGCTAACTTCATTCTGATGGTGTTCATTCAATATTTGTTTCTTTCGTTTGAACTCTGAAACTCTGTCTTCCAGATATTTGTTCAAGCGGAAACATGACAGGTTTTGAGAATGGTCTATAGAAGTTTCCATTATGGGAGATGAGTATGTTTAGTGTAGGTACTGGAGGTAGAGTAATAATAGAGTATGGAGATTGCGACGTGTTAGGAGCATACAGTGCAGTCATCAAACTTACAATCGTGTTCAGTTAAACCTAATATCCCATACCTTTCCATGAGTACCATTCGAATCATATCAAAAAAACACACCAGAGGTCGGGCTAGGAAACGGATGTTTAATCAAGGTATAATTTTCCAGTTGGAGATTTCATGCACCAAGGTCAAGTCACCAAAGAGGACCAAGATCATGTATAAGTAAAATGATGACACATCAATTGCATTTTAGAGTTAAATAATGATAAGACTTGCAAAAATAATGGTGATGATCTGATAATAGTTACCAGCATAGATCCATCTTAAACCCATATCTATTAAGCACCGAGAGGGATCCAATTTCTTGAGGTGTATTTCTTTTTTTAAATTTAAACTCAAGAAATTTATTATGAGATGGCTGACTTCAGGTTTCTTACTAGAGAATACCTCTTCTGGTGTCTTGTTGTCCAATATCTTGTGAGGTGTTTTGTTATGCACATATACAACTATCCTAGCTGCTTCTACCCATAGATGCATAGGAAGATCCTGGTCATGCAGCATTTCCCATGCTACTTCCATGATTGTTCTATTCTTCCTTTCTGCGACTTCATTCTATTGTGGATTGTAGAGAGTAGTCAACTCCCTCTTAATCCCTAAATCACTGCATAGCTTCTTGAAATCACCCGAAGTGAATTCTCCACCATTATCGGATCTGAAGGTCTTGATCTTCTTATCAGTTTTATTTTCCATCAAGGCTTTGAATTCCTTGAACTTATCAAACACTTCATCTTTTTTCTTCAAGAAATAAACCCAAGTCTTCCTATAGAAATCATCAATGAAAGAGACATAGTAAACATACCCACTCAGAGAAATGGATGACATCGGACCACATACATCAGAGTGGATGATTTCAAAGATTCCTTTTGCCTCGCTTTCACTGCCTAGAAATGCCTTCTTTATGTTCTTTCCTTTTGTACATCCTTTGCAAACACCTTCATGCTTGGTCTTGATTTCAGGAAGACCTTCTACAGCTTTGCTTGCAATTGGTAGTGCTCTATAGTGCACATGAGCAAGCCTTCTATGCCAAAGTTCACTTGGCTCCATGGATTCATGTACCATGGCATGTTCAGGTTGTCCCTTCAATTTGTACAATCCTTTCTCTTGCTCTCCAATCACTACTGCATCATCTATAGTTTTGCCCTTTGGCCACATTAGGACTTGGCCATCTACAAATGCAACCCTCATGCCTTTGGAATCCAATGCAAATATGGAGAGTAGGTTCTTCTTGAGCCCAGGTACATATAGAACATCTTTCATCTTCAAAGACTTCCCAGAGTTTAGGTTGTAGGAGGATTCACCACTTCCCTTGATAGGGTATTGATAGTCATCCCCAAGTTTCACCTTATGGGGTGACTCACGTTCAGATAGATTTGCAAAAGATTCTTTAAAACCAGTCATGTGTTTGCAAGCCCCACTATCAATAAGCCAATCATTATATCCATGATAGATAGTACCTATGAGAGCAGAAATTAGAACATATTCATCTTCACTAGATGAGTCATCACTTTCTGCTTTAGCCTTCTTCTTCAGAGGTTCATCATCCTCAACAACATGAGCATGATATCTCCTTTTATTTTTCTTATTCTTCTTGTTTAAGTTGTTTTCGTTATCTTTCTTCTTTTTGTTCTTAGGACAATCTGAAGCAAAGTGTCCTTTCTCATTACATGTGAAGCATCTTAGATCTTTCTTATCTTTATGGTAATGGTGGTGAGAAGATCTCTTGGAATGAGAATTCTCCCCCTTTGACCTTCCTTTCTTGGTGTGTGTTGTGAGAGCTTGATCTTCATTCCCCATCTTTTCTTCTCGGGCTACAAGCCTTGCTTCTTCTTGTGAACATTCCTCCCACAGTCTAGTGAAGGAGATCAATTTCCTTCTTGCACGGATTCCTTGGATGAAGGAATCACATGACCTAGGTAGACCATTCAAAGTGGTCATAACAACTTCACCATTATCCACTACTTCATCCACAGCTTCAAGTTGTTCCTTGATCTGAGAGACCTTAGAGAAATAGGATTGAATGGTCTCTCCATTGTGAAGCTTTACCCCTTTCAATTGGTTCCGCAGGGTCATCTTCCGATATATGTTCTTCCCTTCAAAAAGCTTGGTTAGTGAATCGAACATCTCCTTGGGTGTCTTTAGAGATGACACATGTGGTATGAGATGGTCTTTGATAGAATCAACAATGATCCTCTTTTCCTTGACCAAATTCTTCTTATGTAAGGCCTTAGCCTCTTCTCCCTTTGGGACAGGGACCTCTTCACTTATGTAAGTGTCCAACTCATTTTCTTCCACGATTAACCCAATCATATACTTCCATGCTCGGAAGTTATTAACCCCTTCAAGCTTATCCTCAAGCTTGGTGTGGTGAGACATTTTAATAAGAAACTCAAATGGAAATAAAAGATTTAGGTCTTACCACTTGATTTGCAGAAATCTAGATCTGGTGTTGGATTAGGGTTTGTCAAAGAAACCCTAAAAATTCAAAATGTGGATTTCAACTTTTTGAAATGATAGAAAGATGTGTCTTGATGAGCTGATCAGCCTGGTATATTCAGAATTTGAAATCTGCAAAGTTTCACCCTTCAGAAATGCCTTTTAGTCTTCCTGGATTCACTGGGAGGACCCTGAATTAGGGTTTGAGTTTCCTAGAGCTTCAGCCAACCAAAAATCTCGATCCAAAGCTCTAATCTTTTATTTTTCCAAGGAGCTTCCCGCTATGTCCTCAGAATTCAGAAATTCCTATTTTTGTGAAAACCCTAAATTTTAGGGCCAAAACTGAAAGTGCTCATAATTGAATTCTGATTGGACAGAAAGATTCTCCTTAATGAGTAGAGTCAATCTACCTTATTTCTTTTCCAAAATCTATGGAGAGAAACCCAATGAACAAGAAACCCTAGTTTTCGCCATTGCACGATGTCTTCTTCTCAAGGAAGCTCTGATACCATGTTAATTTTTGAGTATTAATTCAACATACTCTAGAATCTTTAATGAGAGAATAACATGTATAGCATATCAATCACACCAAGCAATCACATGAGACAATAGACACATAGAGTTTCACTGGGGAAAACCATAAAGGTGAAAAACTCCAAAACTTCATCAGAGATAGAAAGAGCAATGATACAACCAAAGTACACGAGATAGTCTTCTCCTAGAAGCTGAACCTCCTCCTCACTTGTGCGCCACTTTCCAAGTAGTGTAGAAGTGAATAATGAGATGATCAAATAGAGATCTCCCAATATCTATTTATACAGGTCCTGACCTGCCTAATAAACCAATAGGGATGACTTGTCTAACTCAGCCTAATAACCCATGGTTAACTTAATTAGGGCCGACCCCACACTTGGTGGTCTAATAACCCATCACTTTCAAGTTACGACACTTGCGACACTTGTCAATACAAATGATGACACTTCCATATAGAGGAATAATAAAATCTCTATAGGAGTACAATATACAGAGGTGAAATACATTCCGAAGTTACACATACATCAACATAATTGATGAGCAAAAAAGTGTCAAACCATGTATAAAACATTTCATTGGAAAACGATTAATCTACCTCTACCAACAATAAACCAACACTTAATCTCCTTCACTAAGAAGGATAATACCATTCATACCCTAAGTCCATACCAACCACACTACAAAATATCAAGAACTGTAATTAATGAGTAGAAAAGTGTCAAACCAAACCAGCTACATGTAATTGTCAATTAGATCATACTTTAATATCACCATGTTGTCAAAGTAGCACTTTACATCAACTTGATCCAAATAATTGTTTCAATCTTAATATTGCACCTTTCCAGTACATATAGAAAATCTTGTGGTTGAATAACCAACCCTCTCCCTTAGGGAACCATCACACTAGCTATCATTGGAGTAAAAAGCATAAACAGGCCACGTCAACTCTAATGTCCATACTTCTGGAACTCCCACTCACTACTATATGAAACATTGATAACATAAATGATTAAAACAAAATTCAAATTGACTACAAAAGCCAATTCAAAACAAAACAAAGCAAAGGATTTTAGCTTTGAAATTTCAAAACTTTGAATCCAATTTAGGGAACAGAATGAATCGAAGACAGTTCAAAATTTAGGATTTTAGCTTTGAAATTTCAAAACTTTGAATCCTCTTTAGGGAACAAAAGGAAGCAAAGACAGTTCAAAATTCATACCTGATGGGCAGACTTGTCTTTTCTTAAGCCAACGACTTATGCAATGAAAATGAAAGGCATGATTGCAGACATCTGTTTCAAAATTTAAAAGGACAGGTAAGTGTTGTGGTACAATATTCAAAGTTGTATATATGTGTAGGTTCCTAACATATTGAACAAGCGCCTCCAAACATACCCCATGCAACAGTACATTCTTCACTGGTTGCACTTGCTTGGTTTTCCTGGCACTCAATGCCTATATACGAAAAATCAGAAACCACAAAATAGTATTATTTTCAATTCCAACTAACTACTATTCTACTGCAAAGGGGCAACAATATGTAGTTAGAGATTCTGGCCTCACAGCTTTCTACTATCAGATTGCACAAATATAAAGAAACATTAAAAACCTAAACTCTTCACAATAGCACTTACTGAGGTCCATAATGTGGTTTCTGCAAATTGCACAATTGTCAACCACAATATCTGCAAAAATGTTTAGATTTTCTTAGAACAAGATATTGAACAAACATTGCATTCATAATTTATATCCAAAACACCCTAACTGAAATAAAACCCCAGTTCGAAATTGAATTGAAGAACCAAAGTCAAGGTTCGAAACTCGTACCCCATGCCCAGAGGGAAACAACATTCCATTTCTTGATTTCGAACCATTTGACCTTCTTGGTGGAAGTGCTTGGTCTGGCTTGACTACTGGAGCCCTCCCCTATCGGCTCTGGGATCATCTCTACGTCTATAGATGCCATAACGCCAAAACAGGTTCTAGAATTCCAGGTTAAAATGATTTTACAGATATTGCAATGGAACCGTGATGTTGAAGACTTGACTAGCTAGAGACCCCATCTGCTTTTTGGGTTTATATAACCTTTTATGAAGAAAAACTTCCCAAGAATTCAAAGAATTTTTTACGTCGGGTAGAACAATATAATACATCCCAAAAATTAAGGGGTAATAGAATGTTAAATAATATTAATGAAACTTAGCTTGCGACATGTTAGGTTGAATATTGGGGATATTTTGATTCTTTTTTACTAAGAGGTATTTGTTATTTCCGTGGATATAGTGTCACATACCCTCCCATCAAACCCAGCAAGGGAGAGAACATGACACTAAATCCGGGCATCTAGCCCCATGTTTATTAACAAAAACCATTGGAATATAAAAAGACATATGTAGATGTATATATATATACACAAGAAATACAACGGAAGTAAATCTATTACACATCTAGCATACATTCAAGATATTCATGATAGTCATCAAATAAATACATTACAGAATTAAAGCAAGAGAGTACTTATCTTAAAACAAAGAAGTCCCGAGCAACTGGCTGTGCAACTACAACATTCCACCCAACCATAGGCCAATTGTGCTCATCAATATCTCGGCACAGCTGCCACCCCCGAGCTGGGCATGATTTCTACAAGGAAAAGGGAACAACAGACTCACACATAGCCAAAATACACCAAAATCAGCCAATCCAATCGACAGTTGGGGTTTATCAGGCTACAAAGGCAAAGGCGAGGGAATGAATTTCTAAGCTAGTGAACTCAAACACAGAGCCAAGGATGCCTATAAAAGATTTATCTATCTTGGAACCCACAATGCCTACACACCCCATTCCCTTCACTAATACATAGTCCCTCAGGCCATAGCTTCCATTCTAGTGTTGTTCAAGGTGTGCACAGAAGAGTAGCCAGCCCTTTTGATCTTTTTGAGAGGTTACTCTCCTCACTAGGTTTATCAAGCCAATTCTGGTCCTCTTCCACTCCCAATTTCTTGCTCACAAATTCAAACCAAAACAGGGATTCAAATAACAGCAAAGTCACAAATGTAGGGCATGAAGAAAAACGTCTTGACAGTTGGATGCCCAGAATGAGTTTCTCTTAGTTCCAGTAAAAACGTGGGCAACCAAAAATGAAATGGAAAATGGGGAATCAACCCTAGGAGAGCAAAATCATTTCCAGAAAACGTTTATGGGCATTCAAGGGACATAAACAGCCTCTATAAACCCCCAAATTGTGACTCCCTTCCTCCTAGCCACTGTGTAATACAAAAACGAGTTCCCAGCCATGGAAAAATGTAGGAAAAATATGGAAAACATGAAGGAGAAAGCCCCAGCTAGCTCAGATTGCGTGAGAGAGTAAATTCCCTGGGTGAAGAATGGCTTTGGGCACAATTTTGTGGGTGTTTTCTTTCCCAAGAAGCAAAAATACGATTTCCCAGATTGATGGCTTGCCCATACATGAAATTGGCTGCTGTACCTCTCCATTCCCAAGGCATTAACTATCTCAAGTAACTCTTGGAAGAATTAAATGATTGGGTGCATAAGTCAAAATGGGTAGTTGGTGGTTTATGGGTTCTCTCAATTACATTTGGATTAACACCATTGGCTCAAGGGTTTGAATAATTTACCTCCCTATTCCTTGTAAAATCATGCCCCCATCTCTTGTTGCATTGCATAGCTAGTTGTGGGTATTTTATTAAAACTTGTATTTACATGATGTCTTAATTTACATTGTGCCTGTCTAGCACAAGAACCATATGCACCGATTTTTAATTGTCGATACAATATAAAACGATAAATCAATGGCAGGGCTTGGCCTTGAGCTCCTCACCATGATTTAATAACGATATTTACATCATTTACAATTTTAATGCAATAGGGTCAAAATGGGGATGTGACATATAGCCACATGTATTTGTTATTTTTGTGGATATAGCCCTTAATAATGGTTAAACATACTTGAAAAAATATTAATGAAATCGGTTTGTTTAATTAATTAATTGAGCTTAATTGGAGTGGTTATGAGATTGAATATAGCGAATAGAAAAGTTTAAGTCTTACTTTTTTAGTTGGAATTGTACCTCTTAGTCTCCTATATATAGGAAGGAGACCTTCTTAGTACACTCTATAAAGAGGTGTATATACCCTACCCCTTCGGATTTGAACTTGTGACCTCCTAAGAAGAAACACATGTTCTAAACAATTAGGCCCACTCAAGTTATATTAATTTATTCATTTGATCCTTTATTAATTAATTTTCCCCTTTTTAATTCCACTCCAATTAAATTAAGGGGTAATAGAATGTTAAATAATAATAATGAAATTTAGCTTGCGACATGTTAGGTTGAATATTGGGGATATTTTGATTCTTTTTTAATATGAGGTATTTGTTATTTCCGTGGATATAGCCCTTAATAATGGTTAACCATACTTGAAAAAATATTAATGAAAATGGTTTAATTAATTAATTGAGTTTAATTGGAGTGGTTATCAGATTGAATATAGCCAATAGAAAATTTTAAGTTTTACTTTTTTAGTTGGAATTGTACCTCTTAGTCTCTTATATATAGGAAGGAGACCTTCTTAGTACATTCTATAAAGAGGTGCACATACCCTACCCCTTCAGATTTGAACTTGTGACCTCCTAAGAAGAAACACATGTTCTAAACAATTAGGCCCACTCAAGTTATATTAATTTATTCATTTGATCCTTTATTAATTAATTTTCCCCTTTTTAATTACAATCCCTCTTATTTAATTATTCAAATTATATGTATCACAAACATATAATAAATATATTTACGTGGATTTATCTTAACTCCCATTGTATATAAGTTAATTTATTATTATTTTAAATTTAGATCTTCTGAAAAATATGTAATTGGAGTCTCAAATATATGAAATGGTTTTATCAGAGTCTTTCAATGGATTAATAATTGGATCACTTGGCAAGTAGGTAATGGTGAAAATCTTTTGGTTGCAATTGATCATTTAATAAGAAATAATGGATTTTTTTGTTATTTGAATCTCTTTTGGATTACTTGGTTGAATTTCGGTTTTCTACCTTAGCTCATATTCGAAGACCTTCTTGGATGAGACCAAATGGTTGTTATTGGCTACAAACTAAAGATTTAAGGCTTCGAGGGAATTGGGATACAAAATGGAATGAATACATCATGACATTAAATAGAGCAAGTATCAAACTCAATGAATATGAGGACAAATTGTTCTGGTGCTGAAATAAGCATACTAGGCAGGTAAATGCAAAGGATGCTTTTGCTTCTATTGTATCTTATTTTGTTGAAAATGATGTTAAATGGTGTTTTGGTAAGATATGGAAATGGAATATTACATTGAAGCTCAAATGTTTTTTCAGGTTATGCTTAGAGAATTTTTTGTTGACATGGGATAATTTGGTTAGGAGAGGATGGTATGGGAATAATCATTGTGTTTTATGCAAAAGGGATTGTGAATCCATTGATCATCTCTTTATTTTTTGTTAGTTTAGTAAGATGGTTTGGAAGGAAATTTATGAAGATTCGCATATAACACGGATTTTGGGTACTTTTTGTATTGAAGACAGTTTCAGATATTGGGGATAGTTGACTTTTCATCATAAATTATTACCAGTCTTTGTTTGTTGCGCTATTTGGAATATGAGAAGCAAAGTTTTATTTGAGGATTATATAGCCAATGCAGAGGTTTTTGGTATGATAGGCCTGGGTTTGTACAAAGAATATCAAAATGTGGTGAGCAATTATCAAGCATAAACAAATTTATACTCCTTCCTTCAATTTTTCTTTTGTTATTGGTTTTTTTAACATGGCTTCTTTATCTAGATCAGGTGGTTGTGGAATGATTCTAAAAATAAATGAAGAACATTTTTATAAGCTATAGATGATCGGTGTGGTCATGGTACCAAAACAAATGTTGAACTTTTTCCTTTGCTAGGTTTGCTTCAATTTGCAATACTTAATGGTATTATCTCTTTATAGGTTTATGGTGATTCTCAAGTGATTATTCAATGGGATAGAGGTCAATTTACACTACAAGTGTTACATTTGGACCAATGGTTCCAAAGAATTCATAATTTGATGGTGGAATTCTCATATATATCTATGTCACATCTACAAAATTTTCAACAATGATGCAAATTTTCTTTCAATTAAGATAGTCGTGGATCTTCCTAATGGAACATTGTAATTTGAAGAAATTATTGAAGACTATGTGGTCTCCGAATGTTCTGTTCTTCTTATCGTTTGAAGTAGTCAATTGGGGGTTTAAACAATGGATCTACACTATTTTGCCTTTTGATTAAGTATGGTTTTGTGTCTTTGTGACCTACAAACTCAATTAATTGTTGTTAGTTTATTTTGGGTTCAAGTGTTGATGGATTGTAATTGGGATCAATTTTGGTTTTTTGATGGGTTTTGTTGCCAATACATAACTTATGTTAAGTCCAAAGTGTAGCTAGTAGTTGGTTGAGTATGTGGATAGTCTTGGATGATATTCTTAATGTATCTACATTATGTAGACATGGAGGATGTATGTCTTCCTTTTCTTTGATTCTAAGGAATAACAAGAAAATATTTTTTTTTCTACTGAAAAAAAAAATGATAGATACCAAGATCTCTTTTAAATAAGTTGTAAAGTACCAAAAATAAGTGATAAGAAAAAAGTATTGATGTGAAGGTAATTTCAAAATAAAGATATTTTGACATAATAAATTGGTAACATTATATAGGAAATATTCTTAAAAATACATAAATCATAATTACAATTTAAATTTTAAGATGGAAATAAAAACCATTTACTTGCATGGTGTTTTAGATAATCCATGGCATCACATCTTTCTTTAAAATATAAATTAAGATGATTGTATTTCAAGATCCATTTAAATATTGTATTTTGGGTTCTATTGATTGTATCACGTTTCAAGGAAATCAATTTATATCTATTGGTTTTATTGTTTTATTTCTCATATACTCAAAAGTTTTATGGTCTTAGCTGACTGATTTTTTAACACAATTATACCACTTTGGTTGGCATGATAGCGCTACATGATTGGACCAATATAAACTTTCGTTGTATGTTTATCTATTTTGTCACACCGAAAATTCAACTTTTCACCTAATTTGGTAAAGATAAAATAGTTTTGTTTAAAATGCCAACACAAGGAAGTAAGAAACAACATTTTTCCTTTGTATAACTACAAGTTTGGAATGTGGAAAAATGTGTGCTAGGAAGTTGACCTCTTCAAATTTGGTTCTCATACCCTTGTGTGCCCCTCTTCCAATATCTCACAATATTATTACCCCTTGCCCAATACATTGGCATTCATTGAAAATTAAAGTTCTTGATGCTTGTTTTATTTAGGATAGTTCATTGCATTCCTTTAAAAGAAATGAGTTTGATTCTTATCATGATAAATCAAGCTAATATCATATATCCAACTTCTAGATGTGGCCCATATCAATACAACATAAAATATCTTGATGTCAAAGTGTTTCCCATATATCCATATGCCAATCTCTTGTTACTTGTGTCTTAAAAGTTTTAACCATTTGAAATACCACTACTAATTGGAAAGGGATACATTCTAGGTAAGGTATGGGAAAGGCAGTGAGACTACAAAGGAACCATTTTGAAGCATTTGAATTATTGCCTCCTTTTCTGTAGAGGAGAAAGTGATGATCCTTTACATTGAAAAATGTTCCACACCCTTGAAAAGTAGAATTCAACAAGGATTTATAAGTGGAATTAGTTTTGGCCTCTCAAATTTCCTATTGTTTTCAGTATATGCAATCGAATTTTGGGTAGGGGCTCGGATGGCTAAAGATGGGGATACAAATTTTTGTAAAGTTTTTAGGGTAAGGGATACTTAATAAAAATGTGCTTCAAAAAAACTTACTATGAGAATGAATTATTTAGTAGGTAATTTTGGAATGCCTAGATTACTAGATCTAAAAAAGTGTAGAATATTCATTTGTTTGACTTTATGAACCCCAATTGAAGTGCTTTCATTCTCAAAGAAACATTTTTGCCACTTTGGCCTTAAATATTTGCAGCAATTGAGTCTCATATTCCATAAATATAAGCTCGGAATGTTTTTGGAAGGTATTTTTCCCCTCACAATGATTGCCTTGGGGGTTTGTCAATCAATGGACAAGGCCCTAGATATTGGAAAAGTTAAAGCTTCAATAAGTTCAATGTTTAAAATTCTTGATTGTAAATAAAAATTGATGCAAGTTATATATATGGGACTAACTTAGAGAATGTCAAAGCTAACATTGAGTTTCGTCATGTTAGTTTCAAATATCCTACTATCCTAGACATACAAATTTTCAAAGATTTAAGCTTTTGTGTCCATTATGGAAAGGTATATACAACACTAGTCTTTCGTGTGAGCTCTTGATGGCTTTTCATATCACATATATATCCTTGTGGCTAAACTTTTGGTCCATGAAGAATTCCCATTATCAACACTAACATGAACTAAAATGGAGAATACCATAGCATGAAACATCTTAATATCCTCTCCACCATTGAATCAAGGTCACAATCCTTAGGATTGCAGCCCATTAACGGAAATCTTGTATAATTGAAACCATCCTCAAGTGTTACATCAATAGTGGAAACAGTCAAGATCTTTCAAGAGCATTCAAAGTACTGTAACTTATTATTGAATTAAGTTTCATTTCCACTGCAAAATTCTTGTTGCCATCATGATACATATAACCAAATTGTACAAGGAAAGGATAATTTTAGGGGCAAAATTTAGGCCATGGGCTATTTTTCCATGTTTTTTTCCAAAAAAATATTCGCCAATTTGCATTTTTTGAAGCCCCATTTCTTGATGGGGTAAAAATTTTTCACTCTAAAATTTGCCAAATTATTATATAAACTATATAAAATCCTTAGAAATTGAAATAGTTTTAGAAAAATATCGTCAAATATTTTACAGTTGACATTTTAAGAATTGGTAAAATTTGCCAAGGTTTATATACTTCTAAATAAGTATCGGTCCTTAAAATATCCCTGGTACAAGGAATAATTATATTTTTCAATTACCAAGCTTGACCTTTAAATCTGATACATTTCTTGAATGCCCTCTTCCATCTAGATGTTTATGTAACATTGTTCAAATTCCATTTTTTATTGCAAAAATGGATTCAACACCTTCAAATACCCTTGTAAATTGTGCCATTTGAACATTTTCAATTCAAACAGTTCTGAAGGGACAAAAATGATCCCAAAAAATAATGGGAAAAGTGCTCAAAATCATAACACTTTTATTTTATTATTTTTCGATGGAGTTATTAATTTATGTATCATTTCTATGTTTGTTGGAGAGGTATATTTTTTTTGGTAATCTCATGAGTGCTTCATCATTTTCTTACTTTTGGAGTTTTTTGTCATTGCAGGAATTAAATACTTTTTCAAATATTTTGCTCACCATCAAAATAAGAAATAGGAGGTTGACTCATTTATTCTTAATTCTTGATGCAGATAGTTATCACACTATAGATATATGGTGTGAAAAATATCGGTTGTATTTCCTACGAATATCGTGGACCTTTTGATGAACTCCTCCTTGAAATAAAGGTGAGTATTGATAAAAATAAATTTGAGTTGGTATACTTCCCACCCAGGTTAAAGTATTACTATCTGACATGATATGTAATCGAGGATTCCTTGATTCTTTGTGAATATCGGGAATCCATTTTTTAAGGCGAAAAAAAAAGAAATAAATAAATAAAGGTGAGTATTGATAGATAATCATAGCACTAACTTTTCGTGCTCTTTGAGTGAGGAAAATTGTGAAACAGATTGCCTAGTGTTTTAGATGTAAAAGGTTCATTTTGTTACAATGGAGTCCCTTCAAATTCCATTATATGCCCTTCCACCTCATTCAACTATGATACTTTCTTTCCTTTCTCATAGAAATATTTGCCACAATTATGAACCACATACTTGTTCCACACATGGGAATGCCTCATTCGTTAATTGATAGCCTTTGCATGGACACTCTAACAATATCATGAACCACATGATAGGTCCCCATACTGGAATTTTTTATTCTGTCAGTGACAACTTGTGGATGAATAAAAAATTTCTTAACCATTTTGATTACTTACTCATAATTTGTTGGTTCATATCCAACTTCTCTTAGCATGCAATCACTTTCCAACAAGGATGATTCAACTATCACCTTTACAAGTTGCATGTCCTTTACCTGCTAGTATATTCCATACCTTGTTCAGCATTCTCTTATGGAATACAATATTTATCTCCAATAATCAATAGCTCCCATGTCTATTGCTTGCAATTCAAATTACACATTATGAACATAGAGAATGCATTGGATGCATTCTAGATAAGGAACCATCACTTCTCCTTACTTTCCTTCTTCCATCATGAGTGTTTATAAAATTCAATATACAGAGTGTATTATTATCCATTCAACATGTTTTCCCACATGTTAACATAAATTAAACTAATACTCTCAATTCATTATCCTTGCTCATTAATGGTACTGCCTTGTTACCAAGCATCCAACTAGACCTGGTTCAATTCTTTCACATTTCTAGCTAACAAGCAATTTTACCATGATTTCTTTCCTAGCTATGCCTCAACTTTATTATGGTACCATTATTACCATGGAATAGGTTTCATAATATTTACTCGATTTGAGTCACTTCATCTCTGGTACACTCTTATACCATTATACAATGTTTTCCCAAAGTTTTTGGTTACTTTGAAAGTAACCCACATTGAGAATTTTATTGCTTAATCAAGCCTAGAGGGTTTTTTCTACATTCCCTCCAAAACAACTAGAAACATGTTTCAAAATAAGTATAGTATGTCCATTTCTTATTATTGAGCAAAAACTACAACCCTTTAAAATTGCCAATTTTTGTCAAATTACATAAACATTTGAATCACCCTTTTATAATCCACAACTTGCCCAATTGTCCTTGGGATTGTTATCATAGTGAAACATTTCCATTTCCACGAGTCCTTTCATCACCATAGGAATTTCTGAAAATCGATTATGTCTCAAGGGGACAATGGGGGTTAAGGGGGCTTTCCCCCTTTCGGCCTCCCTACGTCGCTATAGGGAGGGTCGAGGGAAGCCCCCTCATTTTTTTATTTTTTTGTAAATATTTCGATTTAGTGCAATCTGGCACATAAGTTCGATGACATTTTTTGATTTCTGGAACTTGAAAATTGACATGAAATTCACCTGCAAAACTGCCCAATTTATCTGTTTCGACGGACTTCTCCAAGTCTACCGATACATCGGCCTATTTTCCCCAAGTTTTGCGACAGTCATCGACTGATTTCTCCAAAATTCGTCGAAACTACATCAGTGAAGTTCTTCAATACTCGATGAAATCCATCAATGCACTTTCAAAAAACTCGCCGAAACACTTCAGTAGACTATCACAAAACTCACCAAAACTGCATGTCGATGAACTTTCACAAAACTTGCCAAAACTGCACGTCGACGAACTTTCCAAAAAAAATTGTTGAAACCCTCCATCGGCGAACTTTTCCAAAATGCACCAAAAATGCATTGGCGGATTTCTCAAAACCTCATGGAAACACGCCAACGATTTTTCAAAAATTCTCTAAAATTCGATTGGAGGAACTTCCTGAAACTTGCCAAAATGATTTGACGCAACTTGTTGAACTTCGCCGAAACACTTCATTGGTGGAATTTTTCCAAATGCGTTGAAACACGTCAGCGTATTTTATCCATCTTCGGTGAAACGCATCGACGAAATTTTCAAAAACCTATCAAAACACTTCATCGGTGGACTTTCCCATTCTTCGTTGAAATGCTTTTCGACGAAATTTTCCAAAACTCACTGTAATGAATCGGCATACTTTTCCATTCTTCGTCGAAACGCTTCTTCGGTGATTTTTTCCAAAACTCGCTGATATGTGTCGAATAAATTTTTCAAAATGCATCGAAACACATCAATGGATTTTATCTATCTTCACCAAAATGTTTTTCGACAAACTTCTCCAAAACTTGTCGAATGTTTCAGTGGAATTTCTCCAACTTCGCTGAAACTGCACATTGTTGAAAATTTTCTAAGTTCACAAAAACACTTCAGCTCAACTCATCAAAACTCGTTGACACACACTTGGGAAAAAAATCATCATTTTTGCAACTATCAGGGAACGAACTTAACGTTGCAAGTTACTCAACTTAGCCCATGTAGGCCCAATGTTGCAACTTGTGGCTCTGATACCACATTGTCACATCCCCTTCCATCAATCTAACTTAAGGGATGGAACATGAACTAAATTTAGGATTCCACATTTCACCACATATTGATTTTACAAATTCATACAAATGAAACATGTATGCAGATGCATAATACAAAGAAACAATGGAAGTCAACTCTATCCACCACACATAGCATGCATAAATAAGCATAATAATCACATACATCATTTATAAAGAACCAATGTAAGTATTCATTTCATTCAGCACTTGAATAACTAATGAATTGAAAACAACAAAGATTTCATTGAATACTTATCTTAAAATGAAGCTATCCCGAGCAACTGGCTATGCAAGTGCAATGTTCCACCCAACCATAGGCCAGTTGTGCTCATCAATCTCTCAACATATCTACCACCCCTAATTTGGGCATGATTTCCACAAGGAAAAAGTGATAAAAAACTCACACATAGTGCACTATATACCACAACTCATCTAAGCCATTCCACAGCTGGGTTTATCAGGTTGTTAAGGTAGTAGAAAGGAAGGAATTTCTAATATAGTGAGCTCAATGATAGAGCTATCAGTACCTCTACAAGATTCATCTAACCTAGAACCCACAATACCTACACACTCAACACAAGGAAGGTAACCCCTTCACTACTTCACAGTACTTCAGGCCATTCCTTCCCTTCTAGTGTTATTCAAGGTGTGCATAGAAAAGTAGCCAAAGCCCTATCATCTCTACTGAGGCTACACCCTTCACAGGGTTTATCAATAAAACCCTCGATCGAGCTCTAAGACCTCAGTCAATATTTTTCATTTGATAATTTTTTTAAAACAAGAGGTCATGGAATATTTCCCACCAGTGGAATTTAGGAGCTTGATCAAAGTTTAAATCTCGATCGAGCACTTGCAACATTTACAAAACTAAAACAACAAAAAAATGTAGCTTATTTCACTGTGTCTGTTACATAGAAGCTCGGCTAATGTAATGTCTTTTTTTTTTTAATTTTATCAATATGGTGAATTTTTCAATGTTTTCCACTAGTTCGACCTTTGACTAGTCTTGGGTTCTTGACCTCCAAATGGCTCCAAATGATCCCAAATTGTCACAGTAGGTGTATGAATGGTTTTAGTGCATAAATATGTGGTTCATGGATGATTTAGAGTCATCAAATAGCTTCTACAAGTCTCCTTTAAGTTTTGTCCCAAGAAGGGAACTTTACTAGCAATTTGGGGTTCAAATCCCCCTTAGATAGGTGCTAAAGATGGCTCTACAAGTGTTATTGGACCCTCTCTAATTCCATGAAATAGGTAGGGTAAATATAATGGAAATTAATATGGACTCATATGCATCGCTGTTCAGTCAATTAAGTCCACTACAACCCTCTCCAAATCAAAATCAAAATACTAGTTTCGACCTTGGGGGAAATGATAGGCAATCTTCTCCAAATGCTTTAAAAATGAACAATGTGAATCCCAAAGCTCATGCATTGAACATGAAACTTGTAGAACAGATAAATAAAATTCCATACATCATTAATCCATCAATATTTCATTGGTCCATTTCAATACATCAACATATTATTGGCATACATCAACATAGTGGGGAAATTGGCACCATTTGCTCATTAATAATGATATTCACATCATTCCAATTGGATTCTCGACCTGATAAAGTTATGAATGATAATAATAGAGCATTTAGATCATATTACAAAATTAATGGGGCATTAGAAGCTTCCCCAAAAATTACAATAGCTCACCCAAAGCGCATCTCCTCAAGGATCATGAATATGCCAAGAAAACTGGAAATGGTTGGAGGAATGAGCTGAACCAAGAGAGACCATGAGCTACCCTATAGATTACACCTGCAACAAAGACTCCATTTAATCTCTCATGAAAGGTATGAATGGATTTTCCTACTACCAACTAGGATGGGAATCTTTCACCCCCAAAATTGGCAAAGGCAAGTAGAGAAGCACTCCACTAGCTCTCTTCACAAATGAAAATTTTGAAAATGATAAAAATACCCTCTCTTACTTAATTTCTGTATTTTATAAACATCCTTATTCTTCTAAGGTTCCAATCCAATCCATAGACTCCAAGCCAATTCGAATTACAGAGTGATTCATGTGTTTCCACGTCTCTCCCACTTCCTAGCCTTCCACCTTCCACAAATTCGAGTATGCATCTCTTGGCCTTATATAACTCCCTTGAGCACTCACTTAGATGTTATTTTTAGTTCTGACATGTCATATTGGTCAGATGTTAGCCCTCGGGTCTGTAATTTGTCATATATGTCATAGCATGTTCATCATTGTTGTCATAGATGTTAGGGAATCTAGCCCAAGTGTCCAAGGACCTCTCATTTGACTCTTCCTCTTCCATGTGAGTTGTACTTCCATCCAAATTTGACCTATGATGCATATTTCCAAGTGTATGGACCTTCAAACTCATCCCAAGAACATTATACTTCACATGGATTCGAAATCGCAAGAGGAGGATGCCATGTGGCATAGAAATTCTAGCTTGTGTGGGCCCCACAACCTCCATGTGCCTTCATGATCAATTGCCACTTTTATTTTCCCTTGTATATATTTATTTATCTCCTTTATTAAATATTTATGCCATTCTAATGTGAAAACATCATTTATTAGCCCCCTTATTCCAAATTCCAATGTCTCCATTCAACCTAGGGAACTAGTAGGATTGGTGGAATTTCCCTGTCATGAGTTTAATTGAATGGGGACATTACAGTCCTCCCCACCCAAGATTGCTTTCCCTCAAGCAATCTCAATTTATCATGCTACAAAATTGTTACTCCTCTATCAGGTGGTCTTCCATGAGGAATGTCTCCCAAAACCTTTCCATTCTTGTGTTTCATACTATGGGAGGACACTACGTGATTCAGATAGGTGTGTTTCCCTCTCACAAACTTTAATATTCCTTCTGAATCATGGAATTTTATTTCAGGAATTTGATAGTTCATTGTATGCTACCTTACAGAGTACAACCATTGCACTCCCAAAACCACATTAGTATCAGCAACATCAACCACATAAAAGCTATCAGAAAAAGTATAGTTACCTATGTTGATTTGCAGCTTTGGAACCCATGTTTTGCACTCCATAGTGTTATGACCTGGAATGAAAATTGTGAAGCCATTAAATAGTTCAGTAGGTATATTCCTTCTCTCCACCATTTCTGCACCAATGAATTTATGTGTGGCTCCTCCATCTACCAAAACTGAGGCCCTTTGTCCTAGTACCACACCCTTGCATTGAATAGTGTGATAATGAGGCATTGTTGAAAGTACTTCCATTCTTACTTTGTCAGGTGAGGGATCATTTCCCTCTTGTTTCCCTTCTTATTCTGTAGTATATCCCTCTTCTTGGGCTGAAATATATCCTTCTTGATCAATGCCCCCTTCATACTCATTATCACAAAATACTTCAATGAATTGGGCCTTTCCCTTAGCGCATTTATGTCTTGGTGCCAATGGTTGTAAGCATGAGTAACACAAGTTCTTCCTTCCGAGTTCTTCCTTGCTTAGTTCCTCTTTCTTATCCTTTCCACATTCATCTTCTTGCCATGGATTCTTTTCATATATGAATTATGGAGGTAAGTTGGGCTTGGGAGGAAACCTTGTCCTAGGTAGTACATTTTGTAGATCTCTTGTCAAACACATAGCATCCTTCAATGAATTGGGTTTGTGGGCCTTAACTAAACATTTTAATGGTTCGACCAAACCTTTAGTGAACAACAATACTAATCTTACCATAGATATATCATCCACCTTGACTGATAATTTTTGAAATTCCATCATATACTCAGCAGGGGTTCCCACTTGCTTCAATTGGGCTAGTCGTTTGAAAGGTAATTCAGGGTCCTTTGTCTCAAATCTATCTAATACCATGTCAACAAATTCTCCATGGGTAGTGGCTTGATCATGTCCCAAAGTTTTCATACCATGAAACCACCATTCGTTGGCATCTCCTTCTAGATGCAAAATAGCCATTTTTAAGGCATCCTCTTCCACCATTGGATTTAACTGAAAATACACATCTAGTTTTTGCACCCAAGTGTTAGTAGAACTTTGAGAGGAACCAACAAAAGTGGGAAGTGGCATTTTACAACTAGCAAAATTTAATTCTTTGTTCTGGAATAGAGCCCTATTATCTTCCTTCCTTTTTATTTTGTTTGAAACAGTAAAGTATTGATCAAATGGTAGAGTCCTTCTACAATCTTCACTCAATTTTTCCCATTCTGTCACCAATGTATTCATATCCATTTGGGTGTTAGGTTCTTATTTGGGCACAATAAATTTAGGTGTAGTAGTCCTTAATGTGCTATCAAATTCATTAGGTCTATTATGGGGTCCTGTGCTTGAGAAAATATGCTCACCCATAGTCTTCTTTTCTTCTGAATGTGAACTATTGTTGCCTCATATCACTCCTTTGCTTCCAAGTTGGGTAGCCAACAATTCGAATCCTTTCATCAACTATTTTGTCAAGTCTTCAAAGAATGTTTTCATGAATTTAGTAAATTCCTCCTTATCATCAGAGAGTCCCTTCTCATCCTTAGTCATAGTTTCAACAATATACTCTTCTTCGCATACTTCTTCCTCTTCAACAACAACACCTTCAATTTCAAGTTCTAAGGGTGGTGGCTTATTTGTTTGACTCATTGTATTCATGAATGGTTAACCAAATCAGGTGCCAAGCCCATGCTTTGATACCACTGGTATTGTCCCACTTTTGAATGTTATTAAAATGGTGAATTATTTAACTTTCTCCACTAGTTTGACCTTTGACTAGTCTTGGGTTCTTGACCTCCAAATGGATCCAAATGCTCCCAAATTGTCACAGTAGGTGTATGAATGGTTTTAGTGCATAAATAGTTTTTCATGGATGATTTAGAGTCATGAAATAGCTTTTGTAACTCTCCTTTAAGTTCTGTCCGAAGTAGGCAACTTTACTAGCAATTTTGGGTTCGAATCCCCCTTAGGTAGGTGCTAAAGATGGCTCTCCAAGTGCTATTGGACCCTCTCGAATTTCATGATAGAGTCAGGGGAAATATAGGGGACATTAATATGGACTCATATGCATCTTTGTTCAGTCAATTAAGTCTACTACAACCCCCTCCAAATCAGAATCAAAATACTAGTTTTGACCTTGGGGGAAATGATAGGCAATCTTCTCCAAATGCTTTAAAAATGAACAATATGACTCCCAAAGCTTATGTACTGAACATGAAACTTGTAGAACAGATAAATAACAGTTCATACATCATTAATTCATCAATATTTCACTGGTCCATTCGAATACATCAACATATTATTGGCATACATCAACATAGTGGGGAAATTGGCACCATTTGCTCATTAATAATTAGATTTACATCATTACACTTGGATTCTCGACCTGATAAACTTATGAATGAGAAGAATAGATAATTTACATCATATTACAAAAAAAATGGGGCATTAGAAGCTTCCCCAAAAAGTACAATAGCTCACCCAAAGCACCTCTCCTCAAGGATCATGAATATGCCAAGAAAACTGGAAATGGTTGGAGGAATGAGATGAACCAAGAGAGACCAAAAGCTTCCCTGTAGCTTACACCTGCAATAAAGACTCCATTGAAGCTCTCATGAAAGGTCTAAATGGCCTTTCCCACTACCAAGTAGGATGTGAATCTTTCACCCTCGAAATTGGCAAAGGCATGTAGAGAAGCAGTCCACTATAGCTCTCTTCACAAATGCAAATTATGAAAATGATCAAAAGCCCCTCTCTTACTTCATTTTTGTATTTTATAAACATCCTTAGTCTTCTAAGGTTCCGATTCCATCTATATACTCGAAGCCAATTCGAATTAGGGAGCGATTCAAGTGTTGCCACATGTCTCCCACTTCCTAGCCTTCCACCTTCCACAAATTCGAATAGCCATCTCTTGGCCTTCTCTAACTCCCAGAGTGCTCACTTAGATGTTATTTTTAGGTTTGACATGTCATATTGGTCAGATGTCAGCCGTTAGGTATTCAATTTATCATAAATTTCAAAGCATCTTCATCATTGTTGTCATAGATGTTAGGGAATCTAGCCCAAGTGTCCAAGGACCTCTCATTTGACCCTTCCTCTTCCATGTGAGTTGCACTTTCATCCAAATTCGACCTATGATGCATATTTACAAGTGTGTGGGGACTTCAAACTCATCCCAAAAACATTATACTTTCCATGGATTCGAAATTGCAAGAGGAGGATGCCATGTGGCATAGAAATTCTAGCTTGTGTGGGCTCCACAACCTCCATGTGTCTTCATGATCAATTTCCATTTTGATTTTCCCTTGTATTTATTTATGTATCTCATTTATTAAATATTTATGTCATTCTAATGTCCAAACATCATTTATTATCCCCCTTATTCCAAATTCCAATGTCTCCATCCAACCTAGGGAACTATTAGGATTGGTGGAATTTCCCTGTCATGCGTTTAATTGAATGGGGACATTAAAGCTAAAGAATGGTAAAGAGGGATTATAGATATAATAGCAGAGTAATTGGTGTTTATAGATGTGATTGAAATCATGGAAAATGGGGATACGGGTTTGTTGGTTCTTAATCCTTGCTTGTGATTAAGAACTAAGAACCAAAGGACCCTTATCCCCATTTTTCATGATTCCGGTTACATCTATAACACCAATTATTCTGCGACACATGTCTACACATAGAAAATATAGAGGAAGTGGTGGTCCTACTTCCTTTAGCTGATTCCTCTTCAAGTATTTACTAGTACCCACATGTATCATTCTTCTTCTTGAAATTGTGTTTTACTAAATTTGATTATATTATAGTTCTATGTTTGACTTTAATTTAAAGTAAATTGTATCTTCTTGATTATATATGCTAACTACTTGACCATAAATTAATTACACTTTATTTTACTGTTACATACACACACACGTGGACGCACACTCATTCTTCCAACCAAACTAGATAAATTATTTAGAGTATTGCTTTTTTACCAGATTAAAAAAAAAATACTCCAAATAGTTTATCTAGTTTGGTTGGAATAGTGAGTGTGTCTATGTGTGTTTGTTTGCGTCGATATATATATCACCTTGTTTTAGAATTAGAAAATACTAGCATAGATCCAAATCCTAGGCTCTATTAAGAGCCGAGAGGGATCAAATCTCCCGAGGTGCAAACCTCTCCTTGAATAGCTCCTTGAATAGCTCCTTGAGTGCAATACCTGAGCCACCTAATCCTAAGCTCTAAAGTCTCTAGTTTAAGTCTCATATTTACTTTTTACTTTGTATTATTAATTTTGGCTTATGGCCAACATAATATTTATTACTTTTAAATTGTATTATTCTTTTTTGTTTACTTTGTATTATTTTGTTACTCGACAAACACTCTAAAATCTCATATTTACTTTTTACTTTGTATTAAAAGTAAAATGTAAAGTCTCTAGTTTAAGTCTCATATTTACTATTACTTAGTATTATTCTTTTTTGTTTAGGACCGACATAATATTTATCACCTAATCCTACGCTCTAAAGTCCCTAGTTTAAGTATCATATTTACTTTTTACTTTGTATTATTATTTTTTGTTTATGGCCGACATAATATTTATTACTTTTTACTTTGTATTATTCTTTTTTGTTTACTTTGTATTATTTTGTTGCGCCGAGAGGCGCTCTATAGCCCAGTATGGGGGAGATCTTGTGAGTCGAGTGTTTGTCGAGTTTGTAGAGTAACAAAATAATACAAAGTAAACAAAAAAAGAATAATACAATGTAAAAAGTAATAAATATTATGTCGGTCATAAACAAAAAAGAATAATACAAAGTAAAAATTAAATATGAGACTTAAACTAGAGACTTTAGAGCTTAGGATTAGGTGGTAAATATTATGTCCGCCATAAACAAAAAAGAATAATATAAAGTAAAAAGTAAATATGAGACTTAAACTAGAGACTTTTCTTTTTGTAAAAAGTAAATATGAGACTTTAGAGTGTTTGTCGAGTAACAAAATAATACAAAGTAAACAAAAAATAATAATACAAAGTAAAAAGTAATAAATATTATGTCGGCCATAAACAAAAAAGAATAATACAAACTAAAAGTAAATATGAGGCTTAAACTAGAGACTTTGGAGCTTAGGATTAGGTGGCTAGGTATTGCACTCAAGGAGCTATTCAATGAGAGGTTTGCACCTCGGGAGATTTGATCCCTCTTGGCGCTTGATAGAGCCTAGGATTTGGATCTTGTTAAAGACAAACAATGTTTATGGCTAAAATTATCGACAAACATTCGACTCACAAGATCTCCCTCATACTGGGCTGTAGAGTGCCTCTCGGTGCAATCAAATTTAGTTGATATAAATATAACAAATTTATTAATTGGAAGATATATAAAATTTAATTGATGTAACTTAGACATTGAAGTATTAAAACTTTCATTACTTACTAATTATTAACTAATTACTAGCTAAGAAAATTTCATTAGTTAGTAATTACTTAATAATTAGTTAAAAACTATTAGTACATGTTGTTACCCGGAATCTACTCTTATAAAATATTTAGATTCCTGAAGCGTGCATATAAAAATGGACCCTATTTTTCGCTGCCGGAAGAACTCCCTCCACTTGCATTTTTGCCAAATCCTTGAGTTCTTTGTGTCCATCTAGTCAACATATTTTCTTCATAGATCAAAGTCTTTAATACTATTTACATATTCTTTGGTGAGAATGTCAAAGTGATCCTGCCAAGATTGTTAACCTTTGTTAAACTCATGGAAACCTCAAATCTTTCTCATGAAGTCTTAAATCCCAAGTTGGTAAACATCTACATATGTCTTTATGTGTGAGCTTAGTGGCTTTTATCTTTATTACATAAGCCCAATATTAAAAAGTAAAAAATAAACATAAAATAATATTATTTTAAAATTACTCTTTATAATTTTTAAAATAATGTTTTATGTTTGTTTTAACTTAAAGTTTCGTTATTTAAAAAAATGGTTATGCATATTGACTCGAGCACCCATACTTATGTTATGAACAAAATGTAAACATCCAAGATTACACCATATCTTCTAAACCATACGCCCAAGTCATCAAGTAGCAAGGGAGTTCACGGGGAAAAGCTTGTGTTCTACACGTTATCATTAATTGAAAAGGTTGGTATATATGAACACATGAAGTGCACTTTTGCTCATGTATGTGGGATATTCCCCATGCATAAAATTTAAGAGTGTTCATCCAAATGTCAAATGCACAAATGTGCTCAGGAGATTGACCGATAACGGTGATTCAAGCCACCTTTGTCCGAGCTTCAACTATATACTATGATGCTATCGGGTTTCATCTTGGTCACGATCTAATTCAAAGTCTCAACCAGATATTTTATCCAAATGTCAAATTGAATTTTCATAAAGGAACACTGAAGCTCGAGCTAAATCAAAGTAAATCTGAAATGTTAAGGAACAACATCCACCACCAGTCAATTTCAAGCACGGGGTTAAGGCAGTGTTCAGGTGTGGAGGCAGTTACCTACGGTGATTAATGACTACCAAA
The DNA here is from genome assembly GCA_027924585.1 of Larix kaempferi. Taxonomy (NCBI): domain Eukaryota; kingdom Viridiplantae; phylum Streptophyta; class Pinopsida; order Pinales; family Pinaceae; genus Larix; species Larix kaempferi. The sequence goes on from BSBM01000753.1 coordinate 66,129,768, forward strand.
AACACTTGTAAGTCAATTTCCAGGGACACCCTGAAGATGAAAGTTTGATGTTGCACTTAGTTTTCTTGCTCATATTTGACCTGGGTGTTATGTATCAAATGATGCATTTGATGTTAGTGAAAGGAATAATCGGTTCAAGTGCCAAGTTTCCAACACTGAGCATATTAAATCCCAAGGAAATCGAGCTCAAAATCTCTGCATAACTGTCAGATATATGAAGACCTTAGCACTCAAGCAAACAGAGTTCGTGATTAATTCTGAGTAAACAACATAATTTCAAAGCGGATTGGATCAGCATCATTGGGCATCATTCAATTTCTGATTAAAAGGCATAACTGTAGTGAATACAACATCAGAATCAATATCACATCCAGATTTCTAGAGTATCTAGAGGCAGCAAATTAGCATTTAGTTCCAGAATTTGAGATAGGGGATTGATTTTAAGATTGACATCAAAGGACTCTTTCTATATTTCCTCCGTATTCTTGTAACAAGATCCAATCATTATCTATTTTTGGTTGCTAACTGTTTGGATATCTTATCTGTTTTTAGTTTCAACAGACCTAGATACTCTAGCTGGTATTCAATATTTCAGTCAATGTAATATTCAGAATAGGGAAAGGATATCGAGCATGACTATATATAAAGTTCATGCTCACAATGTAGAAAAGGGGGGTCCATCCCATGAAGGCTGAAGATTGTAAAAAGGGTCGAGAGTCATATTCTGGAAAGTATGAAATACATGTTCTATAATCATATGATGGACGCTTGTAATATGAGATGAGGTTATATCTGCCTTGATCCAGGTTTTGGCTATCTTTCTATATGAATATTTTGCAGTCTTGTTTAGACTAGTCTTTGTCATGGAATCATTCATCTTGATGTTTTCATTTTGATTGCCCATACTCAGATTTAATATGCATGAATTTTGTATTGAGAATCTCTTTCTAGATATACTTCTTTGTGTAATATATGAATGGATTGTTAGTTCTCTATATTATCAGTTAGCATTAAACCTTAGCCATTGCTGATATGTTTCTGCTTCAGTCCAGCTTCCCATGTTATTACTAGAATCTGATGTTTTCAATTATATTGTGCTTTCCCCTGTCTGCTAACAAATCTCTTGACATATTACACCACCCATCCTAAATCCAAATATATCTGACTTGAGGTGCCTAAACTTTGTGCTAGCAGTCGGTACAAACTTTAGGACTAATAGTACATTAACTAAAATCTCTTACAAGGGCACTCAAATAGTTAAATTTAAGAAGAAGAATGGCATGCAAATCCCTTGAAATCAATCTTTTAAATAGCTCGATCGATATTTTGGATTGACCACACATAAACCCTCAATCGGGGAATTTAAAAATGTGCTTAAAACCTCGATTGAGCTAATAGCTTGACCGAGAGCTTTAAAAATAGACGTTTATCCCCATTTCTACAAATTAAATTTTACTAGCCTCTTTGTCAAGCCTAAATCATATCTTGGGATTCACCTTAGGTGTTGTACTTCATATCGATGGATTTGTCAATGAAACGTCTATCCATTGCAATATAATTTACAGGTTTATGAGTTCATATGTTAATTCCTTCCTAATTTTTTTTTCAAACTTATACTTAAAAACCATGTCCACAACTTTGCATCAGCTCAAAGAGAAATCAACAACATAAAAAAGTACACAACCAAAAAAAACTCAAAATATATATGCCCCACATCAACATGTCATTTTCAAAGGGGTATTTTTTTCAATTTTTGTAACCAATAAAAAAAAATATGTGCACACATATATATACAAAATGCGATTAAAATTTTCAATGGTCAATTTCGAAAATTAATAAAAAAATATAATTTTCCAAAATAAATTTAAAAAATGATATGTGCGACCAAGTGCATTTTGTGTAGATTGTGTTCATGTATATTTTTTTCAAAAATTATGCATTTATCACTAAATTATTTTACGTGCACACAAGCCACTTGTTAGTTTTTCTTGAAATTTACAAGAACAAACCTATCATTAACTATAGTTTTGGCATATTAAATAGTATTATTATTTGAAAAAATATAAGTGGAAAGACAACATAATTCCCTACAATTTTTTTTTGTTACATGTTGGAATTCACAAGGCATATATGAGTATTGAGAGCTTCCATTTAAATAATGAATAAAAATCGAATTTTCACTCTCACTTTTGGTTAAAATGTGAACTACCTATCTTCACGATTCACCCTTAAGACATGTATAGAATGAAATCAAATGAGCCTATGACATTATCAATCAAACCTATCATTGAGAACTAGTCTTCCCTATATGTGGGTATTGCATTCAGTCAAAAGTAAAGAAAGAAACTATTAGAGAACTTGAGACTAGGAGGAACACTCCTATTGGTAATAGCAATAAGGAAGGACTGGAAAATAAGTTTTAGAAAGAATGAGTGAAGATTAAAGATGTAGAGGAACAAGATATAGAGTGGTTTTAGAAGTCTAAGCAATGAATAGAGAAAGTGGATATTGAGATGTGGGAGGCTTATTTACCGATACAATACATAATCAACCAAATTATTAGAGTTAGAAGATACAGGACATACCCCTCACTTTGTCAACATAAAAAATACCACCATAATTATGGAGCAAGCTTTAATTCAAAAAGTTACATAATTTTGGCTTATACCCTGATGATGAGCCAAGGATAGCTCGAAATATAGACGACATAAATTCACGTACCGCAGACACTCCACAAGATGCCAGCAATAATTCTCACTGCAGATTCTCAGCCATTTCAACATTAAACATTATTTACAGATGTTATAAGAAGTTTGCATAAGTACCAAGAAAAACAACAGTATAACATCAAAAGAAGCCACAACAATTTGTAACGAATCTAGTAGATTCCTTATTCCATCCAATTCCACTAGTGAAACAACCACCGTCTACTGGACCAAGATTTCTTGTTCCATCCAAGTCCATTAGTGAAACAACCACAACTAATCCCAAAGTAGCAAAGACATTTTCTTAAAGTAATGGACATGGAGAAATTTTGAAATATAACGTATGTTTTGTAATTTTCCTCAATTATTTGATGTCCTCTCCCTTCTTTGGGATAAGGAATACTTTTAGTTTGGGGATGTTTTTGTAGGAACCTTAATTTATTGGTCAACTATGCTTAAATGTATGAGATTATAAGCTCAGTAACTACCGTCCTATTATGTTTGATTGTAAATACAAATTGTGTTTCTATAATTTGTAACTAAATTATATTCTAATAGTAGATTAGAACACTTTGACTTGGTGACATCTATTCTTAGCCATTGCCAAAAATGACTACAGCGATCTTTATATCAATATTATAATATATCTATTATTAAATTGTGAGGTTTAACGTTACTAAAATCACAAATTTATAGTAATGTTATAAAATTGTTTTTTAAATTTTTATTAATTTAAAAAAGAAATATAAAATAATAATTACTATAAAAGAAAAACAAGTGTTGTGCAATAATTTAGTCTCTACCTGAATAAAATGTTAAATAACTAAATAACTTCTTTTTTCAGAATGTTAAATTGTGGTTATGTTTTGGTATTCACATTTCTTTAATACTTATTATAAAATTCGTTATGATGTGAACATCTGCAAATTTAGCTACATATGAAGGGCATTAACTATTAAATACATATGGATCACATTAATTATTATATGATTTATGTTTATTTTAATATTAATATATTAATTTTTAAATAATGATGTAATATACTTGATGAATGTTAAATTGAAGTTATGGTTTGGCATTGGCATTCCTTTAATTCTTATTATAAAATTCGTTATGAAGTAAGGATTCAGTGAAAGTAAATGCAAATTTAGATACATATAACTATTCTATATTTCCGTTCATTTTAATAATAGTATATTAATTTTTAAATAGTGATGTAATAAACTTTGATAATATATAAATTTATATATTAAAATAACAGTTAAACCATTTGAAAAATGAAATATTAAAAAATAAACCTATAATAAAAAAGATGACAGCTTATAAAAAATAATAACATATTTATGTTAACTTTGAAGCTTCTTTTTATAATATTATAAAAATATGTTAATATAAAAATTTAGAAGGAAAATAAATATGAATTTTTTAGTAAAAAATAAATTTATAGTAGTTTATCATAATATATTATTTTTTATAACACTCACAATTTAAATTAATTTTTTTTGAATAATTTAAATTATCTTTGATTAAACTTTCAAAAAGATATTAATAAATAATATATTAATTCTTTTAATAATGATATGATAAATTTTGATTATATATAAATTTATATAAGAAATTAATAGTTAAATAATTTTGAATGTTAAATGTTAAAAATATATATAATTGAAAAATATCATGTAAAAGATAAACATATAATCAAAAAGACGATAAAAGATGATAGCTGAAGAAAATAATAACTTATTTATATTAACTATGAAGCTAATTTTTACAATAACATAAATGTATGTTAACATAAAAATAAGAAAGAAAGAAATATAAAACTTTTAGTCTAAAATAAATTTATACTAGTTTATCATAACATATTATTTCTTATAACATGTTACACAATTGAAATTAGTTTTTTTTATAATCTAAATTATCTTTAATTAAACTCTTTGAAATAATAATAAAATGAATTTATATTAAAGAAAAAAATTGGTTAAACATTACAATATAGATCACACTAGTTTTTTCTTTATCTAGATCATATATGGCTAAAGCCCAAGTAATGGAAATTGGGATATTTTATATATTGACATGGGAAGTGTGAATTCAGTGAGCGCTCACACCCCATGCAATGCAATTTGAAAGGTCTTAATAAAGAATATCTCTACTTTAATTTGAATGACGTGTGTGAGGAGAATAGTATTGGTGACACGAATTAATGGAATGCATGAAAATTTACAAAACCTACAACCTAGGCAATATGAATACATTTTAGCAACCTATATACCATGAAGAACTTGTAGAAGTTGTGCAACATCATGTTTGGTATGAAGCTGTGATGTACAAGAAGCAATGCATTATAGATGATGAGATGAAATCACAAGAAGCAATGAATTATAGATGATGAGATGAACTCTATAGGAGCAGTGGGAACTTAAACACGTCTTTAATAAAAGTTTCATTTCATTATTTACTATGCAACATGGTATATAGATTCCATATGATCATCTAAATATAAAATGAATGTTTAACATTATAGAATATAACTAATATGGACATTTAAGTATTAAAATGATTTGTTTAAAAAATGCCACATGCAAGAAAAATTGTGAGAAATTTTGAATTGCATTGCATTTGAATGGGATTTCAATGTTTTGGTCTCTTTTCTTATTTGTATATAATTATATTTTCTTATTTATAGTAATACAAATAAAAATTCTTTTTTTCTTTTTCCTTTTTTAATATTTTATAATAATAATAATAATAAAATATTTTTATTTTTTTATATTTTTAAAAAATATATTTTAATAATAATAATAATAAAAGATATAAATAAAAGATATAATTATAATAGTTATAAATAAAAATAAGAAATTAATTAAAATAATAATATTAATAAATAATAGTATTAATAAATAATAAATATTAATTAAATATTACTTATTTATTATTCATTAAAATAATTATAGATTAAAATAGGAAAATATAATTATAGCAATAATAAATAATAAATACTTTATAATGAGAACTCACAACTTTAATAATAATTATTATTATTATTATTATTGTCAATCTTTATTCTAAATTATTTTTATTTATTATTTATTCTTACTAGAATATAATTATATTTTCTTATTTATAATAATAATAATATTCTTATTTTTGTATTTCTTATTTTCTTATATTTCCTTAAATATTTTATAATAATAATAATAAATAATAATTATTAAATAATTATTAATTATTAATTATTAAATGAAAATAGGAAAATATAATTAAAAGAATAATAAATGAAAATAATTTATAACGAGAATTGACACCTTTAATACTAATAATAATAATAATAATAGTAATAATACATATTATTATTATTATAAAAATATATGTGACATTGCAATGTATTATTTACAAGAAGAATATATATATACACAGTAATTTTTTTTTAATTATTATTATTATTATTATAAGATATTTCAATATTTATTATTTTATAATAATAATAATTTAATAATAGATGATATTATTATTATAATTAAATAATTATTATTACAAAATATTTAATTATTACTCTAAATTATTTATAGCTTATTAAATATAATTTTTAACTAATTATTTTTATAAAATATTTAAATTATTATTTGTTATTAAATATTTAATTAGTACTATATATTATTTATAATTTATTAATTTATTAATTACAATTCTAAAATAAGTATATTTATAAATAAAAATAAGTATTTTTATAAATAAAAATAATTATAATGTTAAAATAGGAATACTTATTATTATTAATATTTTCATAATCATAATATTAATATTAAAACTCAATAAATATTCCCCGTGGGGTCGACTATCAACTAGTAAGCCATATTAATATTAATAATATGGCTTATATATGTCGATTGACGTTTATCCGTCAACTAGCAAGCCATATTAATATTAATAATATGACTTATATACATCGATCAACATTTATCAATATAGCTTAAATGTAATTGATATATACCAATCTGCATATATAAACTATATTATTAATACTAATATAACTTGCTAGTTATTATTTCTATGATTACTTTTTCGCCTTCTATGTGTAAGTTGTAAATAAAGAAATATATTTTATAGTTACAACTCATAATAAAAATATATACATAATTGGTTATTTTAATAACATTTTACTTAAAATAATCAAAATATAACTAAAAAGATCCTCTAATAATAAATTTATATTTTGCTTGTTTAAAAAAAATAACGGTTTATATCGGAAAATAAGCTTTTTATAACCCAGTTGTAAAGGTTGAATATAATTAGAGCATTCTAATTAGTTAGCATGCCACCAATCAATCCATAACAACTTAGTGCTTGAATATAATTAGAGCATTCTAATTAGTTAGTATAGCACCAGCCAATCCATAACAACTTGCTGCTTCAATTAACACTATATCAGCGGTCGAAGAAGGAATCCTCTCACTAAGTTAACGCACATTTGACAACAAACACATCTTCACCTAAGAGAATTAATATTAAATCCACGTGGAAAATCCGGCCACGCATGAGAGTTTAGTTTTATTACATCAACCCTCACATGTGGCACAAATCAGGAGTCCAGGCTGGTTTGGTCAACCCTCATGTATGGTGGAAATAACGTGTTTTATGCAATCAAAATGCACGTATATATTCAAGACAAATAGAAAGAATAAAGTGAGCTGTTCATATCATTTATATATCAATCACACAAAAGAAAATGGAAAATTTTAGCTTCATTCACGTGGTCGTTGACGATTATTGAATGCAATCTAAACTATGTAGCTTGATATATTATTTCTACGTCAAATTAATGATGTGTCAATCTAATAAATATACGACAAGTTAGGAAACGTCTCGATTCAGCTGTTAGAATGCCTTTGTTTTGGACAATCTTTTAAAGCAAACAAACGAGGATGACGACAAAATCCATTTTCATATCATTGTTTTGTTTGCCATCCACGTGAACACATGAGGATTCATTAGACATTGCAGTAGTCTCAACCAAATTTTAAAATGCTGAAATTATTATAATCACCAAAAGACAACAAATTTCCTGTCACGGCAACCTTTCTTCTACACGGATTTTTGGTTTTTTAAAAAATTGTGAGTCTTTAAAAAATTGTGGAAATTTTGAGGTATTTATATCTTAAAATTTGGGGTCGACTAACATCTATGTTTTCTTTAGATATATGAGGATGAAATAAGTGTACTATCTTGATTGATTTTATGGTAGTAGTTTCAAATTTGTAGTTGATGCATGGATAATTGATAACTGATGCATGGATAACTCCTAGTTGATATATCGATCAATGGATAAATGGCAGACAAACCATTTAACTAGAATAAAGCAAGTGATAACATGTAGCTGAGACATAAAGAAGAGATGATTCCAACTATAGATGAAAAACAAGTAAAATATAACTTATTTGTGACACTTAACTTTTGACTTATAATAATTATGCTAATATAATAATTAATTAATTGAAGTCATCATCATTATAACTGAAAACTAATATTGACATAAAAATTGTCCCATGCCAAGTAGAACCGTCACCCGTCACCCTAAAGACCCTGAAAGCTCGTGAAGGATCATAAAACCATGAGTAGACACAGATTTATATTATAAGTCATTAACGAGCATACTAATAAATAAATATATATATATATATATATATAAACTCCTCCACTAAATTCCAAGGCAAATTGCAAAAAAATCACTAAAGTCCAAACAAATATAATAAGTTACAAATTAATGTCTATCATCGCATCATAGTTATCCTCCATGTGACAAGTTTCGCTGAACTCAATTCAAACATGGGATTAGTAGGAAGCTTCTATGATGTCTATCCCCATGACTCGCTACCCATCTCTCTGCTATATTAGAAGGAAGCTTGTCCGGAGCCTATCTTCAATACTGTCTCCCTCTCTTTGCATTCTCCCCTCTCTCACCTGCCGGCCATATCGCAATCGCTGGACCGCCTGCAAGCAAAAGAAGATCTTCCTTTGAGGATGGGGCAGCCAGGCAAGATGAAAAAGCTGATGGTCATTTTCAAGAGATGGCAAAGCTTTCCGAGAGTGGCACGTTCATACAGCAATCTCAGTAGCGATCCAGAGCCATTCCATGATGTTCATGACTCGGACGAACTTAATGCACCGGATTTTGCAGAAAAGAGACCATCGAGGCTCGTCCATGCAGATCACGAATACAAAGAAGAAGAACCACCCGATGGATCGAAGGCAGTGTATGTTGGGAATAGCAGGAGACGATATTTCATAAGTGCAGAGTATCTCACCCATCCATTGTTAGCGGTTCTCATCATTGACAAATTCAGAGACGGCTTCTCAGTTGCCTCCGAGGTGGTATTGTTCGAACATTTGGTGTGGATTTTGGAGAATTCCGATCCAGAGCTGATTCAGACCGATTCCACCTTGGAGGATTTGGCTCAATTCTATATCTGTAATTAATGCAGGCGAGAAGGCCCGTGATCTATCTCTTTGTCTTTCCGTGCCATATATCGGCGACGTTTTGGATCGGGTCCCTCTGGCTTATAGGCCGTGAGAAAGAAAGTTTCTTCCTGAGCTTGTAAAAGCGGAGGGCTGGACCTTAGAAGTTGTTATGTACTCGATCTTACTGTCAAAGCAATAAGAGAACAGCCTGAGGTCTATATCTCTGAGCAAAATCCGATTACGCCCTATAATGAGTTTTTTCAAACTTTTGTCTGGTGGATGTTATAGGGCCTTAGAAAGTTTATTTTAATGTATATTAATAGATAAACAGAATATTGAGCACCTAAGTAGGCCTAATGGTTAAGAACATGTGTTATCTCCTAGGAGGTTATAGGTTCAAAACCGGGAGTAGGGTTGCTTATTGGCCCATTGTGACAAGGCTCGAATGGTAGGCGACCCCTGAGGCTCTCCCCTGGAGTAAAAGGTCTAGGATTATTAATTATCATATTATTCAATAATTCTTAAAAATGGTTATTATTTATAAGTAAATATTACTAACATAGTCACTTAATTTGTGGTGGGTGAACACTCATAAAACTTATCTATTGCTTGTTTTTCATGATTACCATCAATAAAAACATGTTTTTTATAAGTAAAAGTATTTCATATTAACAAAACTTCAAAGGTTACATAGCCTCATGAGTTTATGGCTCCCAAAAAACATGTTGATAACAGACTTCCTACACTGTCTAAAGTTCTATCATAGTAGCTATCCCTCACATAGGCCCAAACAAGATCAACCTTCCCAATTCTATCATCAACCATAGAACCATTACAAAAAACCAACTTAACAGAAAAACAGTAAGACTGGACAGAGGACCCAACCCTCCTATTAACAACTAAGACAACAATTAACATACATATGATCATAAGTAGTAAGTGCAGACATAAATAGAAAATGACACAGGGTCGGAACAACAGCAGGGAGGGCCCCCCAACTGGCATCTAGTGGGCTGCAGAGCGTTCTGGGTTGTTGGCGATGACTTCAAAGGGATCCCGAATCATGATGCCACAACACATCAGGTTTCCAGAGCTACTTCCCAGGCCGACTAGAGATTGATCGAGCAAAGGATACAACCGGATTCCCAACTTCAAAGTGATGAGGTCCATTTTTTTGTGCAATACTCAGCATTCATTGTAGTTTTCTTTCCAGGCTCGAACCGGTTCAACCTCCCCCATAGCCTTGTTCTTCCGGTCCATCAGCACGTGGGCCAACAAGCCCTTAGTAACCCAGTAGGTAGAAATAATGCGGTCATAGGCCGACAAAAGACCCGTAGTGGTTCCCAGGTCTTGGACCCATTCATCCACCTCGTCATGGATACTCTGTAAGTTCTTGGATGAAATATGTTCCCAGATTTCCTTCTTCAGGCCCTCAATTTCCTCATAGATCTGGCGAGGGATTCGCTTTTTGAAGAACTTGGCAGCTAGGGAAGCTTTGTCTTGCTCCCAGGTGGATTTCTTGGCTTTACGGGATGGCTGAGGCCTAGTCCCACCTCTGTGAACCTAGGAGGGTCGAGGCTTAGGAGCCATAGCAGGGTGGAGGAGGTTGCAAGGGAAAACAAAAGACTTGGGATGTAGCTGGGTGAGAAGGAAACACGCACCAGTCCCCAAAGAAGACCACCAGAGGGAGACAAGGGTAGCCAGAGGGTAGGAGGGGAAGCATAACAAAATAACAGGAACAACAACAGGAAACAACATATGAACTCGAAGTCACAGGGTTCCCCCATTTATAACATAATTCTTGTAAATTGCCATCATACCTTCGTAATGCCTTGGATCAGATCAACATACCCTAGTACTCAATCTGTCATAGTGACCACCATTTTCAATTACTCTCTGCATTGAGTATGCATGTGTGAAGGGAAATCCGTAAAACTTCTGTTATCGAAACTCCTTTCATGATTTAACTGCCTAGGACTGTCTTGATTACCATTGATATCATTCCCACTAATGTCACATGTTGGTACATGTTGAGGAGAGGTGGCGGATCTATCTCTCTCATGGGAGGTTTCCACGAAATCATTTCTGGTTGAGGTGGCAATCGCTCAGTGTCACCATTTTGTATCATCATTATGAGCCATCTGATTGTAGTGCACAGCCCAAGGAGTGTTCAAAAAGAGAGACAGGGGCGAGGCTCCGATGTTTTCCAGGGTGTCAGCCACTTTATTCCCATCACATCTAACATGGAAGAAAGACCAAGCACTAGGGTTGCATAGTCTGAATCCCAGTTTTTCCACCCTGTACGCCAGTCTCCAGCTTTTCATAAACTGTTCTGGGGAATGGCCTAGTTGGAGCTTTTTTGCCGTCTGGATGATCAGCTTCGAGTCCCCTTAAGCTATGAGGGGTTCCCAATGGTTTCTCTCTGCAATCTTTAGTCCCTAAAGAAGGCCTTCAAATTCAGTAGTGTTGTTCATGTCCTGCCCGATATTTCCATAATAAATATGTAGGGTTTGGCCATTATGGTTCCTGAAGACACCACTGAAGCCCGCGGCACCTGGGTTTCCTTTGGAAGCACCATCAAAATTGAGGTTGTAGGAGCCTATAGCGGGTGGCGACCAGTAGTTGGGGCTAGTGGGATTAGGGGATTTCTTTGACTTTCCAATCCATCCTGGGTCCGATTTATTTATACCTAGTTGCTCCAGGATTCGAGCCTCCTCAGTATTGGCATCCTAGTCCTTGTCCAGCCATGGGGTAATTTTGAGAGTTTCCTGAATATGCTTCACAATTTTATCCCAGATAACTTTACTAGGAGTTTTTGTTTCTTCAAAAATTTGTTGGTTGTGCTCCTTCCAAGTTTCCCATAAAAAGAAACCAGGAAGCATGAGCCATGCTGAGTTGACAATGTTGTTATTGAAGGTCATAGTGTCCCAGGCTCTCACTATCTGATCAGGATTCTCCTATTGTCGATTGGTTCGTCTGAATAATTATGCCCCCCAATCCCACAGAGAAGAAGAGAATGGGAAAGAATCCAGCAGATGATTCATAATATCTTCAGCACTGGAGCAAAGGGGGCATTGAGACGAGCCAACTATTCCTCTTTTTTGGAGATTTTCACCTGTGAGAATTTTCCTATATATAACCAACCATACGAAGCATGCCACCTTTGGCCAGAGAATTGGTAGCCATATTTTCTTGCAGATGCTTTCTTCCGGATCAGTTTCTCTTTTTTCCCAAATATCGTAAGCTTCCTTGGTGTTGAATTTTCCTTTGGTGGAATAACCCTACCTGATTTTTTCATGACCTCTCTGAGTTTTTATGATTCTTTCCTGAAGGGCCTCTTCCATGTGGTGACTGCCTTCGGGCGTACATCTTTGTAGCCACCAGTCCGATGGTTTCCATTCCCTATAATTCAATCCCTCTGAGTCAGGTTTCCAAAATTGAGCCACTTTGGAGAGATTAAGGGCATAACAGAGCGCTGGACATTCAAGGTTGGGGGGGATGAGGCTAGTTTTGGGATGTGTTGCCATGAATCCTCCCAAAGGTCCACTGTGATCCCATCATGGATTTCCCAAAAGCTATGGTCTTGGATGATACTTTGGTTTTGGAAGGTCGTTTTCCATATGTGAGAGCCTTGGAGTTCCTCATTGAATCATATTACTTTATGTTTTGGTCTGTCATGGGTGTATTTAGCATGCCATAACTGAGAGCACATTCCTCGTTGTGGGTAACCCATTTCCACCATATTTTATCTCCTGAAACTTCATTATTTATCTAGGTATCTCTCAAACCAAGACCTCCCTGGAGTTTGGATTGACATACTTTTTCCCAACTGATCAGAGCCCATTCATGTTTCTCTGCATTGCCACCCCACAGAAAGGTTCTTTGGATAGCTCTGATTTCCTTAATCACAGATTTTGGTGTAGTAAGAACTAAGAAGAGATAAATGGGCATTGTCTGGAGGACAACTTTGAGAAGAGGGAGCCTATTGGCTAGGTTCAAGGGTCGCATCGTCCAATTATTTATATTTTTCCACATTCTATCAAGAACATCAGTCCACAACACTCATCTGATAGCACCTTCCACCAAAGGGGGGCCCAAATATTTGGATGGAAGGGATCTCCCTTGGAAGCCAAGAATATGAAGGATGTTCTATTGGGAGATGGTGGGAGTGTTAAAAAAGTAGACTTGCAACTTTTCTCTCTTAATCTCTATCCCATAAGCCTTGGAGAAGGTGGTAATGCATCTCTTGATTGCTTTTGCTTCTTGGATGGAGGTGTGACCCATAAGCATAGTGTAATCCATGAACTGTTGATGAGTTTTACTGATAGCATGTGGATGAATGTTGAGGCCTCTCATTTCTCTGTTGGACACCATGGATTTGATAAGTCTACTGAGACCTTCTTCAATCAAGATAAAGAGGAAGGGGGATAGAGGATCCCCTTGGAGGATACCTCTTGAAGGGCAGAAGGTACTAGTAGGAGTTCCATTAAGCAGAATGGAAAAAAATTAGTTGAGGTCATACTCATAACCCAGTTAGTCCATTCCTCATTAAAGCCATAGGCAGTGAGCATTTCCCTCATGTATTGCTAGCTTAACTTATCATAGGCTTTAGAGATGTCAAGTTTGAGCAACATTCCTAGAATTTTGGAAACCTTGAGGGAGTGAATAACTTCATGGATATGAATCACCCCATCCAATGTTTGTCTTCCTTCAACGACCCTAGATTGCTCCGGAGCAATAAGATGAGGGAGAATGGACTTTAGGAAATTGGCCATGACCTTGGTATTTATTTTATAGATTACATTACAAAGGGAAATTGGTCGAAACTTACTTGGAGTGTCTGCACCCTCTGCTTTGGGAATGAGAGTGATGAAAGTCGCGTTAAAAGCGTGAAGCAATCCTTTGTTTCGTCTATAGTCTTCCACAATTTGCCTGATGTCGTGTTTGAGTATGTGCCAGAAGTGGTGAAAGAAATTAGTCGTGAAGCCATCAGGACCCGGGGCCTTGCCTTCCGCCATTTGGTGGAGGGATTCTTCAACTTCCAAGAGAGTCACTGGTTATTTCAGGAGATCATTCTGTTCATTGGTGACTATGTGGGGAATAAGCTGGGTGATTCTTGTGATATATTCTGATCGGTTACCTTGGTCTTCTTTCACGATATTCCCAAATAATTGTGTCAGTTCTATTTCGATATCTTCTCTTGTTTCCACATATGGGACAGCTTCCATCTTGAGTCTATGAATCCTGGATTTCTATCTATTCTGGACGACAGATTTGTGGAAGAAGAATGTGTTTTGTTCCCCCTCTTAAAGCCATTGGTTTCTAGACTTCTGTCTCCAATAGATCTCCTTCGGCGTTTCTCTAGATTGAAGTTTCTCTATGAGGATCTGCTCTTGTTTTTTCAAATATTCGCTATATTACCGTTATTCATACCTTCCCGTTGGAGACCTTCCAGTGGCTCGCTTAACTATTTTTTTATCTTGGAATATGTTCCTGAATTCCTTATTGTTCCATGTGTGAATCTTGGCCTTTAAGGATTTTAGCTTTTGCTAGAACTGGTACATTCTTGTTCCAGTTGGGGGGGACAATGTCTTCCCACCACTATTGAACCAATGATTTGAATTCCTTGTGCTCCATCCAAAACTGTTCAAATCAAAATGGTTTCCTACCATTGAGCCCAGTCCAATCCTAGAGAAGGATGATAGGCCAATGATCAGACCCGGTCGCAGGGAGAAAAAAAGTCAACAACTCACCACCCGCTGTGGTAATATCCTCAGATATTAGGAATCTATCCAACCGACTGGCAACATGATGAACTCCCCCTCTTCTATTATTCCATGTGAACCAGCCATTCCCAGTTTCCAGGTCAGTAAGCTTAGTGGATTAAATGAAGTCTTTGAAAGATTCATTGGATGGTCCAAGCAAGCATCTACCACTTTTCTTTTCTTCTAGGGAGGTGATCATATTGAAGTCCCCTCCTATCAGCCAGTTCTTTTCTCCTATCCAGTTTTCCATCCATGATAGGGAGTGTAGGAATGAGCTTTTTTGAAGGTTGATGCTTGGGCCATAAACGTTTGAAATCACTCATTTCGTTCTTATCTCTATGATTTCAAAGTCCGTTGAGAGCGCAAACCTGGTAGCCCAGAAGTTCCCCAGGGTGATCTCCACAGAATTCCAGAGGGTCTCTGCCCGACCAACAGAACCACAATCCTCAATGGCGACTATTTGGCATCCTTTCCATACCTTACTTCCTATTTCCTGCATTTTCTCCATGCCGCATTTTGTTTCCTGGAGAAAAAAATATCTCGTTTCTCCATCCTGATCTTATTCCTCATATTCTTAATCTTGCATAGGTGATTCACCCCTTGTATGTTCTAGGTGATAATCTTCATCGACTAACTCCTATTAGCTTCTCTGAAGGTATCCCTGATACTAGGGTACTGCCCTGACTCTATGAATTTGGTTCCTATTTCCACAATCCTTTGCTTGTTCAATTTTCGGCCTCCCTTTTCTCCTTCTTCTCGTAGTTTATGTTTGTTCCCTTTCAGGGATTCTCTTTCGATACCTAAACGGGGCTTCGCATTTGCTTTGAGAATCGCCTCTTGCAGAAGTTCTAACTGTCTACGAGAAACATAGCCTTTTCCTTTCTTGTTGCATTTCTTCTCAATGGCGTCTAGGTCTAGTTCTCCTAGATTCATCTCTTCTGCGTCCTCCGAAGAGTCGTCCTCCATATCCTTTGGTCCTTCCACCGAAACTGCTTGCGCCAGGATCGCATCTTCCTGGATCGGTTCCTTACCATTCTTCTTGTTCCCTGCGTCCTCCAGGGTCTCCCCGATATCATTTAGGGTATCAAACCGATTCAGGAGGGAAGGGTTCTTGACCTTGGGTTGATCAGGCATCTGGTGGTTGGTTTGTTTTCGGCCTGATCGCTTCCGTATCACCTGAGTGAAACCTTCCGTATCTACTTTTCTACCCTTCTCCGTTGCAGCCGGGGTTGGATCGGGGTTGTTTATGTTCTTCGTACAGTCGCGGCTGAGGTGGCCATACTCATGGTAACCACGATAGCGAAATGGGAGGTGCTCATAGTCGAGTGACTGGGTCCATTCCTCGTCATCGCACATCATATTTATGGCTTCTGGGAGAGCTTGTGCGAGATCCATGTAGACACAAATATGAGCAAAAGAAGTGTAATGTCTTTGAAGAGTTTTTTCAGATGCCTTCACAAAATTGCTTAGTGCATTCCCAATATCTTGCAGGATTTCAGGTTCCCAGTACTTGCAGGGGAGGGAATACAACTTGATCCAGACTGGGGCAATGCTGAGATCGTCCTTGTCAGGGTTGAATCTCTCCTTCCATGGGAAAAGGTACAACCTCGTAGAGAAGAAGAAGTATTGCCCTCCCTCCAGGATCCGGTCTCTGTCTTCTTGGTTGAAAAATACTATTGTAAAAAAACCCTTAGCTCCAAGGTGTAGATCATAATGGCCCTTAGGGTTCCATGTGGTCTTCTCCTTCCACACGCTCCTGCAGTTTTTTCGATCTAATCTGTAGAGATGGGATCTCTTTATCTCTAGGAAGACACCCCCCATGGGTTTTCCTTGATCCGTGATTGGCACATCCTGGGCCGTCAATATCCGGTTCATCCTTCACGTTTATCCTCAAGATGATGCGACAGGCCCTGGGCACTCGTACTGGCATGTCAGCATGAGGAGGAGGAGGGGGATCCACCCCCTCCAAGGATCGTCATGGGGTGCAAACCTTCAGAATGAAAAAATCCTAAAAATTTCAGCAGTCCCATCAGAGCAACTAGGCACGATTACAACACATTGTCTTAGGAATTAGGCTTCGCTAAGCTCATGTTTTGTTCTTCACTATAAGCCTAAACATTTTCCACTCTAGCAATTTGTCCTTTAAACTAAATATAGCTTTCATAATTACATCTTCCCCATCCTCATTATAGTCAACTAGCTCCCATCAATAAAAACAAGTTAATATCATATCAAAAATAATAAATTACAACCAAAATCAAATACATTTATTAAGTATAATTAAATATTTTTAATCATGTTGGACGTTTTTGTGAGTTATAAGTTTCCATAGACATCCTTATCCTCCAAGCTATTCTTAACAAATAGACATCTCGAATCTTTACACATCTAAAACATTATGTGATTAATATATTTTAAATTTTTTACAATATACATGATGGATAGCATTTGTGATGGATAGCAGTTGTCATGATGGTTAACTAGTTTTAGATGGAGTTTGGGTTTCCCTGGACTTTGGGTTTTCGTTATGCAAACCACAAGTAACACCTTATGGAAGTTTCTTCTTGTTATTATTCGGCCATAAGTAACACCTTGTGGAAGTTTCTTCTTCTTATTATTGGGAAATTTGGAGTGCAAATTTGATTAAATAAATTTAATTTTTTAAAAATGGTTATTATTATATTATTAAAATTTTGTTTTTATACATCTTTAGAAAGCTTATTTTGATATATATTAAAAGATTAACAAATATTGTGACATTTATTATAGTCAAATCGATCATTGTTATATAGTGTTTTTATATTTAATATAGTGTTTTTATAGCCTTAAGGGTTAGCTCAATTGGTAAGATGTGCAAACATTCTCTCGGTACGGGGAGAGGTCACGAGTTCAAGCCTTGAGTTTTTCGGGGGTTAGGGCAACTATTTATCTTTGGACGACGGTTTACCATCCTTACCATCCACACCATCCACGAAAGGTGGGGAAGTATTAGTGGGTTTCTAGTGCACCGTTTCCGTAGGAAAAAATATTTATATCGATAGGTGTTTATATCTTAGAATTTGAGGTGGACCATCATCTATGCTTTTCCTAGATTAAAGGAGAACGGAACAAATGTACTATTAGGATAGATTGATTTTATGAACATCTTTCAAAATTCCAAATAAACAATTTTATATATATATATATATAACTGATAGTTGATGTATGGATAATTCGTAACTCATTCATGGATAACACATAACATGAACTTATTTAAATAAAGAAGATAATTTACAGATTTTTATATTATTAATTACCTTATAAATCAATAACTCTTAAAAATGGTTATTTTTTATAAATAAATATTATTAGTATAGTCATTTAATTTGTGGTGGGTGAACACTCATAGAACTTATCTCTTACTTGTTTTTCATGAGTATTTGTAATTACCATATAAATTGAAATTTAAGAGTAATATTAAAATTA
The DNA here is from genome assembly GCA_027924585.1 of Larix kaempferi. NCBI lineage: Eukaryota > Viridiplantae > Streptophyta > Pinopsida > Pinales > Pinaceae > Larix > Larix kaempferi. Next base: position 66,148,162 of record BSBM01000753.1, read on the forward strand.
AAACGTCATATAAAAATTTAATGACATACAAAATTCAAATTTCAACCTTGAATACCATCAATTAAAACAAGTTAATATCATATCAAAGAATTAAAACAAGTTAATATCATATCAAAGATGATGAATTATAAACAAAATTAAATACATTTATTAAATATTTTTAATCATCACTTTGTTATTGTCGGTATCTTCTACTATTCTAAGTTTTTGTGAGTTGTAAGTTTCCATAGACATCCTTATTCTCGAGCTATTCTTAACAAATGGTTAAGCTTGTCCATTACTATAAATAAAAGCATTGTTATATACATCTCGAATCTTTACACATCTAAAACATTATGTGATTAATATATTTTAATTTTTTAAAAATATACATGATGGATAGCATTTCTAATCATGAAGGATAACTAGTTTTAGATGGACTTTGGGTTTTCCTTATGGAAACCAAAAGTAACACCTTATTGGGTGATTTGTACTATAAATTTGATTAAATAAAAATTTGATTTTTTAAAAATGGCTTATTATCATATTATTGAAAATATTAAGTATATAAAATATTGTATATTTTAATAATAATATATAACAAGAAAAGATATTATGATATTATTTATAAAGTTATATGTATAGATCTATCTTAGAGGATCAAATTTTTAGAGGTATAATTTTTTATCTTAAAATTTTTATGCATCAAGAAAAAATTACACCTCAAGAAATTTAAACCTTCTTAATTCTTAGCATATTCAGATTTAAAATATATCTCTGTTAGTTTTATTTTTCCATCTTAGTTCTTGGCATATTCAGAATTAAGATATATTTATGTTAGTTTTATTATTTTTATTTTATGAGTTAGCATGATTTTTTTTTTGTCCACATTTCTTAACAAAAACCATTACAACATTTTCATAATAGCTTCATAACTAAACATGCTTCTGAACAATTTCTAAAACAAATAAAATTGCCATTTTTATGACATTATTGAAAATGAAATCACTTTCTCTTAAAATGTCATGCTTACACCCACATTAAATAGCAATTTCAAATATTTTCCTAATCTTTTAACTAATCACAAATATGAAGGTCCAGAAATGCTTACATCCACATTAAATAACAATTTCAAATATTTTCCTAATCTTATAACTAATCACAAATATGTTGGTCAAGAAATGCTTATGTTAAAAAAATTCTAAAATTTCAGAGCTTATAAATAAAATTTTAAAAGAAACCAAGTGATTCACTACCTTTTTGAATGTCTCATAAACCAAAGTTGTAACCAGCATCACTAGGATTCACAATATTGACACTTTCCTCATATGTTTGAACACAATTCATTTAGCAATTTTATGCCATTAAAATGATCATAATAACATAATTTTTCTTTTTTTTTATCAAAATATTCATATTATACCACGAACATAAAAGGATCAAATTCCTTGAAATGCAAACATTACCTTAATTGTATTCCAAAACAAATTTACATTTTCATATAAGTAATCTTTTTTATTAACATTAAAACAAATTTATGTTAATTTAAACTCCTTATCATTAAAAGTAGGTATAGAATTTCACAAGAAAAAGGAATCGTCAAACCATAATAATAAAAAACGTCACAATAGATTCAAGTCTCATAAACAAATGAAAATATAAAAACATATTCAAAAAATATAAGAAAAAAAAAATACCAACAAAGGAAATAACTAGACATACCAATTGATCAAGTGTAATTAAAAAAATAAAAAAAATAAAAAAAATGAAAAAACATATATTAATAAAAAAAAAAATAGTAAAATACCAATTTAAATGAGAAACAACTTAATGGTACAATTAACATAACCTAAGATCTACCTACATATTGAACAAATCCCATCGTTATTGGAGGAGACACTACACTCAGGTAATGATGGTGATAGTAAAAAAATATAGTAATAATATTTAAATATGAAACAAATCCCATTGTTATGGGAGGAGACACTACACACTTAGGTAGTAGGTAATGATGGATATATTCAAGGAGATAGTAATAATATTTAAATAAAGTTGAGAAGTGAAAGGAGCAATAATATAAACCAAAGATGGTTATCAAGAAGTTAATAAGTTTTAGAAAAATAGATATGAATGTCACATGTGAGGAGAGGAAAAAAAAAGGTTAGATGACTTTCAAGAACCTAATAAATCTCTTAAAATATGTAATTACAATTGAACAATAAAAGAAGTATATAAACAAACATAAATGCCATGGATGTCACATGTGAGTAGAAAAGGTTAGAAGATTAAAAATCATGTTACATGGTAAACTCAATATAACAATGTAAACGAGCAAATAACCACATATTAAGACTTGATGATCAAAAGTTTAAAATATTTCCAAAAAAAATAACGTCAATCATGTACAATTACATTTTTTCTTTATACTTAAGACTACTACTTAAGAATAATTAGACTTATGAATATCAACATGTAAATAGCCGTTATTTGCCATTTAAACATGATTGATGAAGTGTAACTTTTAATTTCACTCACCATTTTGAAATACATTTTTATTTTTACACATTATATATATATATATATATATATATATATATATTCTCTTTATATTTCTATTTCAAATATGGAAATGTTGTTGTCTCCCCTTGTTAGGTAAACTTGAGTGGGTCATGGTTTTTTGGGTCCATGGTATTTGGTGGCTCAGGGTAATCATCCATTGTATTGCTTACCAAGAAGCCTATTTAAGGTTTCGAAGATAAACTTTCTTTATCATTATGTGTGCTTGATTTAATCATTATATTTATCATGTTTTTTTTGTTTAATATATTTTTGTAAGTTTTTTTATTTTATTTTTGTATTATATGAGGCAAGAGATGGGAATTCAATGTTTCATATAGTTATTATAAATGTTGTTTAAAAAAAATCAACTATTATTATGTCAAATAAAATTAATATTTAAAATGTCATATAAAAATTTCTTCACATACATCATAAAATGTCAAGTTCAACTCTAATCTTAATGCTTCAATTAATACTCCAAGGAATCATCTACTTAACAAAAATTAAATTCATATGAAATACACCTTTACAAATCTAATCTTAATGCTTCAATTAATACTCCAAGGAATAATCTACTTAACAAAAATTATGAAATACACCTTTACCTAAGAAAGTTAAAATTAAACCCACGTGACAAATCCACTCACACATGAGAGTTGAGGTTTTATTAGATTAAACTTCATATGGGGCAAAAATTAGTAGTATAAGCTTTGTTTGGTCAACCCTCATGTATGGTGGACACCGGAAAGAATTTGTTTCATGCGAATCCAAACGCACGTATATCTAACAAAAGAAGTATGAAGAATAAAGTCAGCTTTTAGTATAATTTTTTCATAATAATAAACATAAAGCAAAAAAATAACTTCACTTCACGTGGACGTTCATCAATCAAATCTAAACATTGTGGGTTGGGATACTATTTCTACGTCGAATTAATGATCTGACAATCTACTTGAAGTGCCTTCGTTTTAGACGATCTCATAAAACAGACAAACGAGGATGACTGTAAAAATCATTTTCATAATATTGATTGGTGTGTCATCACGTGAATACATGAAGTGGAAATGAATTATTATTATATTAATAAATGAATTATTATTATATTAATAAGTGTTTATATTTTAAGAATAAAATTTGCAGTGGATTAGTATTTATATTTTTTTAGATTGCGTGAGGATGAGATACGTGTATTGTAGATATCAATTTTAAGTTAGTTATTCTAAATTCGAAATAAAAAAATTATAAAAGAAAAAAATATATAAAAATCATAACTAAAAGAAGATGAGTGATAACATGTAATTGAGAGATAGACAACAGGGAAGCTAATGATAACAAGTGAATACAACTACCAATAAAGAACAAGTAACAAATAACTTCTTACATAACCTACCCATATAACCAATATAAAGCTAATAATACACAAAAACAAAATGCCTCATAAAAATTGTATTGAAATTAGATTAATGTAATGATTTCAATGTGAATATATAAGTCCAATAAGGTTAGTCTAATGAGGACTATCCCACGAATATGATTGGGAACGAATCGTCAAAAAGAGATTATCGAGATTCATACTTACAAAGTTCAAGGAAGACCCAATACAGAATAGTCTGAAAAAATATATGATAAAAAGGGTCTAATGTTTATAAGGAGCAGTTGGTTCACTACTATCAGATAGAGTGAGAAACAAACAAACCCAAAGTTAATTCATATGTCAAATCGAAATGGTCCAAAATGATAAATCCGATAAATATCATCGGGCGATCATCGTAGAGAAAGGGTCACTAGGATACGAATAAAGGAACCCACTACGAACAATATGATACAATGATCCCAGTGCTATAAACCAAAAGACTAAGGCAATGTAAACAAGTCAAAACCTTATCAAAGTAATCTACCAGGAATCTTCAGGAATAAAGAAGACAAATATGATAAAGCATAGGAATGATTGGCTTGAATTAATCAAGATAAAGCTTCATCAAAAGTCAAACAATAAGCACAATAAGACATTGTCCAAGGTTTGATGACATAAACAATTAATGAAATTAAGTTTAATAGTTCCCTTCACCATTCAGACCCTGAAATCAAAGAATAATCTCTTCATCAAATCAGCAACCAAGTACGGTGAATAATTAAACCATTAATCAATAGGAAAATAATTCACGAGTAAAACCTTGAAGAAACATGATCAATCAAAGAATAATCTCTTCATCAAATCAGCAACCAAGTACGGTGAATAATTAAACCATTAATCAAGAGGAAGATAATTCACGAGTAAAACCTTGAAGAAACATGATCAAGGCTAGAGGCTATTAATCCATACCTTAGAAAATATTAAAATCCATATACCTCTTCTTGCTATTCATAACCAATCCAATCTTATCTTTAATAAGGGGTCATTTAATTTTCCCTAAAGAGGAAAAATCAAATGGGAGTTGTTGTAGGCATAATAGTTGTGTTCAAAATTGTGCTTAATAAAACAAAAAGAAAACCAAGAGATGGAGTGGAGTGACTAAGAAATAAAATGAAAAGAAAGATAAGAAAAACACTATTTGGAATGCATTAAAATGATGAGTAGAGAAAGTAATTAAACAACTTGTTATAATAGATATAGATGATTCTTTGGATAAATTAAAGAATTTATTTTTGGATATCATGAATCAATATGAAACACTCATTAAAGAACAAAGAATTAAAGAAAGAACAAATAACAACCTTTCTACATCTTAAATATAATTTAAAGTGAGAATTTATACAATGAAATAGTATGAACCTATGGCACGATCAATCAACAATATCCTTGATATCTAGTCTCGCATTTGTATAGGTATTTGTAATTAGTTATGTTAGAATACTATAAATGAAGAATAAGTGTGAGATACCATTTCATTAAGATGATACATATATAAATATGTGACTCTTGGTTATGTATTCTAAGGTATCTCTTGGACTCTCCTATGACTCTTCATATTCTTTTTCACTTGAAAAATAAAAAATACCATAACGCCTAACGAGTTAGGTTTTCAACATTCCCCTCTTAATCCAAAGTGGTGTATGTGAGTCCAAGTAAAGAGTTGGATACTAGAAATGTACAACTACCAAATGCTGAACATTTCCTACTAAACAATTCGATCATTCGGTCTCTTCTGCTAATGGAAGGTTCCCATTGAAACTTGTGGTTTTTGGATGACCACAAACCAAATGGCTAGCAGAAATTGATGTCTTCTACTAAACGGTGGTTTAAGGATGAACACAAACTATGAAACTTGGCACTAGTTCTAGTTTTGGCTCAATGGTTCCCTTTGGAACTTGTTTCTAACTCAAGTTATGCCTCAATGGTTCCCTTTGGAACATGGCTCTAAGGCTCCGCAGTTCCCTATTGAAAATGGTGGTTTAAGGATCATGACAAATTGATGTCTAGCAAAAGCTATTAGACTTCTACTAAATGGTGGTTTAAGAAAGACCACAAACCAAAACACTCTCTATGGAATATAGCTCTATTTATGTCTTCTGGCTATAACTCTGACTCTAGCTAAATGGATCTGGCTTTTAAAAATTTGGTTCAAGCTTGATTGTTCTTACTCGATTGATAGGAGTTCAAATCTTGAATCCTGACTCTAAATCCATGGCAATCCCCCTTGTTAGGTACAAGGTGAGAAGCATGAAATATTTCTACTACAATTTGCGTCAAAACTCGAGACTGAATTATTCTATACATGACCAATATATTTTCTTGGTTATTTATGAACATTCCAAAGAATGGATCCATCCATCGTGAATCTTGGATCACAGGTTTCTTCAGTTTTGAGCATCTATTTGAAGAATGATTATGTTTCCTACAATGCAGACAATGATGGAGATCAAAATACTAATCCTTTGTGTGGCAAATTTGATAAAAATGATGGAACTTATGCTAAAATTGAATGGGTGAAGATGAATCTTTGTTAAGAAATCCAAAACAGTAAGATTGGATTGGCTTGGCATAGTTTGAAATATGAAAGGTCACTTCCTTATCCTATTCGATACATGTTCTATGTTTTTTGTTCTTGAGTTCTTCCCAAGGTCTAATGATGAGCTTCAAAAGATTATGTTGAACATGTTCGTGATAGGATTTGTCTTTGGTATCTGTCATTGTTTCATGGAGTTGGTCCTATGCTGACAATTGAGAGGAATCATTATAGAATTGAAACAAAGGGTTGTTCAAAACAAGAACTAGTTCATAATGTCAGTTTCTTTGTTGTGTTTCATCATGTTGGAGCTATGATTGATTCTGGAGGAGTTCTACTTGTACTTGTGAATCATGCAAACAAGTTGGAAACAGTTGGAGAGTTTCTTTGCTAATTGTGATTGCATCATCAACTGTGGTGAGTAATAGAATTTTTAGCAGTTCTAATAATATTTCAGTCTTAGCCATTTGAAGGAGTGACTTCTAGACCCCAAAGAGATTCTTTCAGCTCCACCCTTTGACAAAAAGATTCAACCAAATAAATTATGGACATAAAAAAATGAACGACATTGGGTTATACTGAGAGTGTACCCGAATACAATTTACTGCAAGTGCCAAAACTTGCAAGAACCCGAAACCGCTAAATTCAAGCATAAGGATTTGAGGAACCGTGCCTAGCTACCAATAATTCTTTGAATAGGATGTTTAACGAAAAAAATAAATAACTAAGGGTGTCATTTACAGAGTACGAGTCGAAAAATCCATGTTCAAATCACACAAACATGAACAAGGGATTTTTTCTTTTAGTGAATCACCATTAGCCATTAACCAGCCACGAAGGAAATAAATAAATGATTACTAAACTGAGTCACATAATTACCAAAATAGTCCATTAAAATTCGTATTCATTGGTTCAAGAAACCCTAGGCATTAAGAGCAAACCTGACAAGCTCCTCTATAAACTCTTCAGGAAATATATAATTCTTGTTGATGATAATTGCTCCAGTTCGATGAATTTTGGGCCAATGTTAAGAGTTGTAATCTCATGTGTCAAGTGAAGTTGATACAACTGAGAGGGGGGGTGAATAGGTTGTAATTATAATTATAATCCATTTATCTTTCCTTTTAAAATTTTAATAGCATTCACAAAATGACTGTGAAGATAATGCATAAGATAAGCAAGGACCTAGTAATCATCATCCACACATATGATGTACACAGACATAGATACTCATGAGGAAACCCATAAAGGGAAAAACCTCTTCTTCTTAGAATGATAAGCAATCTTTAACTCCTGTACATCAATTATCTTTGAGCACCAACTTAAGATGAGGCTACAACCTCTGTTTAACAAGCTGCAACTTGTTGACAGCCCCAACTCTCATGTTTTTCTAGCACCCACTAGAAGGAAGCACCCACTCCCAATATTCAGGCATCAACTTGATTTACAGAGGAAATCAATCGTCCCTAGCACCTCCCTTCCACCCTATGTAAGAATTTTTCAGTCAATTATATCACACTAGTTCAGATATATTAGTACAACCCTTTTCATTTTTGGTATGTGCTGCTACAGCTTGCGTTTCTAGGCATTCTATTCTTCATTAAATTGAGCCACACATTTTTCTACTGAATTGTTAAGAATTTTTCAGTCAATTATATCACACTGGTTCAGATATATCAGTACATACCCTTTTCATTTTTGGTCTGTGTTGCTACAGCTTGGGTTTCTGGGCATTCTATTCTTCATTAAATCAAGCCACACATTTTTTCTTCTGAATTGTTTTCTTTGAATCATAGCTTCATCTTCTTCAGCTAGCAACCACTCCTCTTCATCCTCTCAATTCTCATACACATTTTGTTCTCATCGATTGGTTTTTATAGATGCTGATGTTATATGCCTCGGTCTCTTTAACTTCTAGATGTTCCAATTCTACGAATGAAACTGTCTCTTTAACTCCTAATTCGAAAATTGAACTGTCTCTTTGAATTCCAGAACTTACACGCTGTAACTAACTAATTAATAAATAAATAAATGTTTGTGAGTCACAACCTACCTGATTCATAGCTTGTCTGAGTCATGGCTGTCTAAGTCGTGTCCTTCTGAGTCAAAGCCAACTGAGTCGCGGCCATCTGAGTCGCAGCCGTCTGAGTCGCAGCCATCTAACAACATTCTTTTCTTGTATTTCAATCTCAGTCACAGCTTTAGTAAACTGAAGTTGGTATGGTCTGAGTCACCCGCCTTGTTTGCTTCCCAACCATCAATGACAACTGAATCATAGTGCCAACAATCTCCCCCTTTGGCATTGATGGAAACCTAAAATTTATGATGCTGCTTTTCATCTGCAACTATCTGAACTTCTCCCCCTTTGACATCATTGTCAAAGAAAACATGACAATACATATCCTCCTATCAAGATGAACTCAGAAACCAACAAAGAAAACATCCTAGAATAAGATATGCAATAAGCACAAACTCCCCCTACCAAAGTGAACAAGTTAGTTGGAATAAGATATGACACCCAACTTCTCGTGTAGATATTCAAACTAGATTTTGGATAAGGTTTTAGTAAATATATCAGCAATCTGTTCTTTAGAAGGAATGAAATCTAATTGGACAACTCTGTTTGTAACCTGCTCCCTTAAAAAATGATACTTGATTGGAATGTGTTTGGTCTTGGAATGAAGAACAGGGTTCTTGGAGACACTAATGGCACTTGTGTTATGACAATGAAGAGGAATAGATTCAACATATGTTACTTTTAGATCTGCAAGAATTTGAATCATCCATAGAACCTGTGTACAACATGTGGCCACAGTAATGTATTCAGCTTCTGTGGTATAAAAAGATATAGAGCCTTCCTTCTTACTTAGCCATGCTACTAGTGAATCACCTAAGAAGAATGCACCTCCACTTGTGCTCTTTCTTTCATCCAAATAGTTTTCCCAGTCAGCATCTGAATATGCTGTTAATTGAAAGTTCTGTTTTCTAGGATACCAGAGACCATAAGTCATTGTGCCTTTCAAATATTTGAATATCCTCTTAACAGCTACTAAATGGCTTTGCTTAGGAGCAGACTGAAATCTACCTACCATACCAACATCTTGCATTATATCAGGACAAGATGTTGTGATGTACAACAGGCTACCTACCAATGACCGATATGTTCTTTGATCAACATCTGGTGATACATCATCCTTGCTGAGTTTGCATCCAACAACCATGGGTGTGCTGAAAGGTGAAGAATCTTCCATATGAAATCTCTTCAACATCTCCTTCAAGTACTTCTCTTGAGAGAGAAATAAACCTTTAGAACTCTGATTGATTTGAATACCAAGAAAGAATTACAACTCTCCTATCATTGACATCTCAAACTCAGATTGCATGGCATTAACAAACCACTAAACAGAAGAATCATTAGTACATCCAAAAATAATGTCATCCACATAGACCAAAACAACTAATAAATCAACATCTTCAACCTTGATGTACAAATTACTGTCAACAATACCTTTCTTGAAACCTTTTTCTGGTAGATACTTATCCAATCTATAAACTAGGCTCTTGGTGCTTGTTTCAATCCATATAGCGCCTTCTTCAGTTTGCAAACATAGTCAGGATTCTCTGTCAGCTGAAATCCTTCAGGTTGCTCCATATAGACTTCTTCTTCCAGATTTCCATTAGGAAATGTTGATTTAACATCCATCTGATACACTTTGAAGTTTTTTTGGTTAGCATATGCAAGAAACATTCTAATTGCTTCTAATCTTACCACTGGTGCAAAAGTTTCATCAAAATATTGACCCTCAATTTGTGCATACCCTTTACAGACCAATCTGGCTTTATTCCTCACAACCTGTCCTTGTTCATTCATCTTATTTTTAAACACCCATTTAGAGCCTATTACATTCTTATCTGTAGGTCTAGGAACAAGTTCCCAAGTATTATTCTTCTCAATTTGATCAAGCTCTTCATTCATGTATTTAATGCAATCTTCATCTTTACTAGCTTCATCAAATTTCTTGGGTTCAACCATAGACAGAAAAGCAATCTGTGATTGCTCTGAAGCTTCAATCAATTTTCTTCTTGTCTGAACTCCTTTATTCTTGTCACCAATTATCTGACTTTCAGGATGATTCTTTTTAACAATTCTGGAAGGTGATTTTGTTTCTCTCCGTTGATTTGAAACTGCCTTATTTGCATCTCCATCATCTGACTCACAATCTTCTCTTTCTGATTCTTGGACCTCTTCATCTTCAATTTCAATTGTAATTCTCTGCATCTGGTTCAATACTGCTTATCTGATCATTTTTAACTGAGATTTCTTCATCAATTTTAATGTCAATGCAATCAACTAATTTATGCAATCTTTTATTATAGCATCTATATCCTTTGTTGTTTGTTGCATATCCCAAAAAGATACCTTCATCAACTCGATCATCATATTTGCCAATATGTTCATCATTATTTTTAATATAGCATTTACTTCCAAAGATTTTGAAATGCTTAATAGTAGCAAGTCTCCCAAACAAAAGTTCATAAGGAGTCTTATCACTGTTTGGTCTTAGATGCACTTTATTAAGAATATGGAAAGTTGTATGAAATGCTTCTACCCAATAAATATGAGAAATGTTTTTTTCATTCATCATTGATCTTGCCATTTGTAATGCCTCTCAAGGGCATTAAGAATTTTAAACTAATTAAGTATCTATTTTATTTATTTATTTTTGAAATGTATAAGAGTGTCAATACAAGCTCAATATACATCATGTAACCATAGCAGCATATAAACAACACATAAGCATTTTACAATAGCATCTAACAAATTTACAACATTCTATAAACAATTTGAAACCACAAGAAAAGTACCTCGATATAAGAATGTGACGAAGTCCAAACTGAAGCAAGCTTCCTTCTTCATCTCAAGTTGCTTCTATCTTCATTTCCCAAAGTGGAACCACGGTTTACCTCCCAGCCAACTAGGATCCTAGCCGGCTCCCTAGCCCCAGTAAGCCATCTAAATGGTGCCATCCAAATGGCTCCTGCCCCTTCGTGCCCGAGACCCCCAGAGAACAGAACAATGATGCACCAATAGGCTATGTATCAAATCTTCCAAGAGTTCTCAAACTCTTCCAACTCTTCAAAACTTCTCATACCCCAAAATACCAAAAATTCTCCATCCTAGAATACTCTCCCAAAATAATCTTCAAGAGAAAAAGAACCTCCCTCCTTCCACTCTCAAGTCTCATATTTATATCAAAAATCCTCATCCATCAATAAATTCCCATAAATAATAGTCATCAATCAATAAGTTCATTTTCTCCAAAAAAAAAATAGAAATTTGATTTAAATAATTAAAATATTAATAAACATGGATGCAAAGTCTCACTTGTCATGCTTCCATATTAATGCAACTACGACAACCAATTTCTAAAAATTTGTGCAAATCCTATCTATCCATTTATTTATATTATCCTTTCATTCATAAGTCAAATAAGATATTTTCATATACTATATTATACTATGACATATTTTATATTATATGTATATAATTATATATGTTATTTAATAACCCAATCAATTTATATAAATCTAAATCATATTAAACAAGTCAACAAACTCATACTTTCAACACACAAGTAATGCTTTCATCAATTCGTCAACCAAGTTACTAATAGATAATACAATCATATTAATTTATTCATCGATCGACCAATCATAGTAATGTAATCACGAATTGATGTATGCATGGCCAGTGCACACGTCTTAAGCGTGCGTACTAATAATCACATTTAATGCTCCTAATAAATCATTATTACATCCTCACAAACAACATATAGAAGAACAATTAAACACTGCATCATTCATCATTCATAATCATTCGTACAGAAACAATAAGACAAAATTAGATAAACATAATGGTGAAATCAAACATATAATCATGATGGTTAATAACAGTCAAGAACACCATCCAATCCATCATTGGTACCATCCATCACATCAGTAATCTAGCCCCCAAATCACCACTACTTCCATCTCCTGACCTCACCATCCCGTCCTCTGCTACAATATACTATGGCGTCAACTGCACGACCTAACCACATATAGAACTCGTAAGCAGAAGTGTCGATCGACTACATTGACCAAGCTTCCCCAGCAGGCATCTTCTAGTTGTCATCACACGTCTAGGGGAGTGCGCTACACAAACCTCCCACAACTCCAGGTTTCGGGGGATAAACGGTGGGAATTTCCTCCACCCCCCCTAATAGTACTAGGGTCGACACCCTACATCAACCATACTGTGCCATCACTGTTCTAAGGGGTCCCGTCATTGAAAAACCACTTTGGGAAAGTCACAATCCCTGTCAAAACTCACACTCACCCACATGTCATAGAAATATTGGAATTCACAATTAAATAGCATGGAATTTGAAATAACATCATTATACTCATGATGTTCAAGACATCTCGTGCCCTTTGGAAATATAGGAATCCGCCTATCTCATAGGCAATCAACATGTGGAATAGTTCATCATTAACACGAAACATATATATATAGCCATACCCAACTCTTTCAAGTGCCAATCCATATCACTAATACGACATTTACAAATAATCATGTAATTTCTTTTTGCAACAACTAAATTAACATTCTACACATGGATATTCTATATTAAATTTGCATGTTCAATATGAAGTAACATATTCATTTCCATTAATGAATTCAATAGTAAATTCCACTTACCATACACACCTCAAGGGAGTCCACATGTCCATATAACAATAGTCTTAATCAATCTATCCTAGTCAACATATAATAAGCAAATAAAATGGTAAGCTAAATCACATTAGAGTTTTTAATTATCGATTGTCAAGATATGGGGCATTACACCATTTCCTGAACTAATCTATTATGTATTTCCACTTGTAACATCCCTCCAATTTGACCCCTATTGTTATTATTTTTGTAAATGTAATTATAAATTGTGTATGAGGCCCTAGTGAGGAGCTCAAGTCCAAGGCCCCACCAGTGGACCTGGAAAGTACAATTATTTATTTTCCTAGGTTGTAATTTATAAATCGTAAACTTATAATGACGCAACTAAAGCAATGGGAAGTCGAATCCACCAAGGGAGAAGCATATGGCTAGAAGCCATGAGAGTTTAATTACATATGACGGGTATCATCCTGATGCCTATGGAACCCAAATGAGGGTGAATTATTAGGATTCGCTTGAGGACTAAGTTTATAGGTTTTTACCTCAAACTAAAAAATGAACTCCTATGGCCTTAAAATTAATCTAAACCTATGCATTAACATGCCATCCTAAAGGGCAGTTCCTCGTGATTATATTAAATAGTATTGTTTAGGAAATTATGGACTTACAACAAGGATCTCCATTTCATTGGAGTAGAATAGTTTTTATACAATTTGTTATTGTGAAGTAACAAATACAATTGCGTAATAACGTACTACATATAAATGTATATTGATATATGTATATAACTATTATATATATATATATATATAGATATAGATATAGATAAGCGATCCCAACCATATTTATATGTGTAAACATGAATATTGTTAAAGGGAAAGACTATATATATATATAATAGATTATTATATATATTTATATATATATATATCTTAGTTATATAAAATGTCTATGGATCAAAGTATTAGGAAGTGATTTCTAATCAAGTGATCTATTATATATATATATATATATAAGATATAGCTGGAAAGTTTATAGGAAGAAACTTAATAAATATCATGTTTACATATTTGCGGAGTGTATACATATAAATTAGATATATATGTATCTGCACTAGAGCCATGTTGTTGATATAACAACCACATCAGTTGTATCTGTATATATAAATATATTAGATATTTTATATGAGGGAGGTCCACTCCACTATTACGGGTAGTGGAGGTAAGTAAAGTGTTAGTTGGAAACTAGTGGAGTGACGAACTAGAAGAAGGGCCGCCACTTGGCTGTGAGTTTTGAATGTCGGATCACCATTTGTCCCGGGGATTGGAGATGAGACTTTGGTTTTAAGACGAAGGAAAACGCTCTCTATGGGGAAAAAGGGGCAAAGCAAAAACCTTTCTGCATTATGCTCTATCATGGTTTGAGCATTGTTTGTTAATAACTGTTATATGGATTGGGATTTTTTTTATAGGGATGGGGGTTTTAGATGACGGGGGATCTCTGCATCTTCAAGTATGCTTAGAGTTGTCATTTCAAGTTCTGTGCAAAAAGGGAAAGGATAGCTCAAGTAGAGCTTGATCCAAAGGATTGTTTTTGTTGTTGTATTTTAATCTTTTGATACAAAAAATGTATTCTTTTGTTGATCTTATTGAAAACCCCAAATGGAGGTGGGCGATTCTTCTCAAAGATCGCAACTTCCTTCCTTTTGGTTTTTATTGTTTTCTTCTTACTGTTGGAGAAAGAGTAGACACCCCCTTGTGGAAGGTATGGCCAAGCTCAAATCTAGACTCGTTGATATTATTGTATCAGTACGAGGGCGATTGCTTAGGGGCATATCCCTATTTAGATTTACTGTTATCAGATTTCCCATTGAAATCCCATGACAAAGTTTAGCAGCGGCGATTCTAGTGATCCAATCACGTTTGGTTGACCCTTTTACGATTATATTTCATATGACTGATTTTTTGTAGCGCACGAGGAAAAAAAATGATCCGATCACTTTTGTTTTTACTCTTGTACGATTATGTGCTACCTTACTAATTTTTCTGTAGTATGTTGAGGAAATAGACCTCTGTCAAACGAGAGATCCCAGTCATATTTATATGCCTATAGGAATACTCGATTTTCATCCTTGCATGTCCTTATTATTGCCATATTGCTTGGATCCATCCAGATCTAAATGAGTATACTGCCAGGAAATGATAATCTTTGTGAACTCCGTGTAGGGACAGGACGACCAAGAGGCTCGATACCAAATCTTCTGTTGGATTGCTTGTTTTATAGAATGCTCAGTGCCAGAAGAAAGATTGATTGGTTTTTCTGAAATGTGTGTGTCTTCTTCTATTGTTGCATGTGGAAAAAGATGCGCCGGATTCATAGTTAATATGAATCTGTCAATGCCAGGGTTTTTGAAGTTTGTGCGTAGGAATGAGACAATTCCTAGCAAATGTCTGATTCGACATTTACTGATTCACCACTAATAATGTATATATTTTTATCTTTACAATCTGTATTTTAATTGACGGACAGAGCTTGTCTCTGTATCTATTTTATTAATAGAAGGTGTCAGGAAAACCCTTGCTTAATGTGAGATGCTGAGTGAGCCTTATAGTTAATGATGTAACGGGGACAGGCTAGGATCCTCTCTATGTTAAACTATGTTAAAATACGTGTTGATGTATGGCAAGAGATAGGTAAGTTTTTACTTTTGCTACAGTATTGACCTCCGTAACATTTTGGACGTTAGCATAGAATGCCAAGAAAGGTTCTCTATAAAAGAGGCTTTCATAAGGTAAGAAGAAATTTTGTAACCCTCTTGCTTTGACTGAAAAGGAATAACATCGAAGTGATTATCTCATAGTTTTCATATTATTATAATGTAAAAGGTATGGAGGGAACATGACTTAAACTGAACTCAGTCTAGTTATAGCTTTATCTATGTAATATATTCATAATGTAGATCGATGGCAGGGATAAAGCTTAAATTTAACCCTGTCTATATTGTATTCTTTTAGTTATAACTGGAATGTCTCAAGTGCAACAAGGTGTTGCAGGATATTGTATTATTTTAGTTATATTTGGAATGTCTCAAGTGCAACCTTGTTGCAGGAGGTAATCGTCTACTTTTGATAGTTAATAAAATGATGCCACAACTTTTGTGGACGTAGCCCAAGAGTGGGTGAACCACTTGAAAATTAGTCTCTCTTTTGTGGTTGTGTAAGTGGCTTGTTGTATTTTTATTTTTGGCAAATGTGTTTCTGGTTCATTCAGTGTGTGTTTCATTTCTTTTAAAAGCAATTTAAACTGGTGGATGATTATGCACATTAAAATCATTGACCTTATGAATGTTTTTAGTTGACTTTATTCCTTATGAGCAACTAACCTTTATGTGATTCTTATGTGTCCCTTAGTGGTGAAATTTTCATATTATATTTTGCATCGATGTGCCTCTTGTCATGATGGATCTCCTATGAGGTCATTTTTATCTGTTCCCAGTATTTTATCTCTTGAGGAAATTGAATAGTACAAGTATTGATTACTTACATTATTCTATTATCTTTTACCAATGCAAGTACAACATTTCTATCACGCCTAAATTTTCAATGAGAAGATTTTTAATAATCTATTTTTTTTAAATAATTTACCCATTTTTACTAACTCTGAAAATAGGGTATGTTACATATGGTGTCAGAGCATTATGTTACAATACTCGGGCCTATTGGGCTCAACATGAGATGAATAATTATGAAGACTAATAAAGTTGTTCTTGTTTTGGTTTTGATGCATGGACTGGACCGGACAAGGGAGAATTTTCAACGGAGTTAAACTTCAAGCTCTCCAAATGAGTAAAGATAAGTGTATCTCGTCTTTCATTTATGTGTAATTGTTGGGATTGTTGTTAAAAACTAGATGCATTTTTCTTCGCTTACCTTTAAAGATGAAGAATTTGGTTTATGTCATTTAAGTAAAGCTTATGAAATTATAGGTGGAGCTATGTTATAAGGTTGTAAAGCCCTTCATAATAAATGTAAGATATAGCGATAAAAACTCTATGGTTATTCTAATGAATCATATAAATATTAGTTAAAGGTCACATCGGATTTTCATACACATATGAAATTGTTGCCACCATTGACCTTCCGGATAGTCTAATATAATTGTAGGAGATAAACATGATGCCATTATGATAGTTCTCTTATTATACATAAATGTAATCATGATGATAGGTTATGTGTACAAGATTGATCCATAAAATCGATGATAGATAGTTGGTTATACTTACGTTTGTCTTATTCCATAAAGTTCTTATGATATAGTAAGTTTTGCATGGAGTAGGACAAGATAATCATGTTGATTATGAAAGATACAATGTGTTACTTTATAAGATAAGGTAACTAATTTCCAAGTGAATTACATAGGAAATTAAAAAGAAAAAAAGGATTTGTTTTGTGTAGTAATCTTGTTTAAAAGAATAGAAGCATTATATGTTCCCTTGTTAGATTGTATATGTATAATTTATAACTTAATATGGAGCGTCTTCTTCTAGTTTGTCTTATTGGTGTCTGGCGTAAAAAAGGAAAAGAAAAATCCCTTATATCCTTCCAATGCCAACTTAGAATCTTAAAGAGGTTTCATTAAAAGATATATGTAATGATTCAGTCTAATATAATGATAAAAGTATGTAGACTAGAGAGTAAATTCTAGAATGATCATTATGGGGTCTAATGTTTAGGAAAGTATATAAAGCTAAATACTCATCATGTGAACCATGCACGGTGAAGAAAGCGCCGAAGTATTGTATACAGAATTAAATCTTATAATCATGTAACTTGGATTGTATAGTAGTTAGAAAAATAGTTAAGGTTTAATTTTGGTAGTTCTCTCATCCCTTGACGAGACGTAAGCTTCAATATATTTATGATGACCAAGTATATTAAGCTTAAGTTGACATACTAGGTTATAAGGCAAGGATGGGAACAAATTCATGTGATAAAAATAATGATGTGTTTGAATATTACTCTAATGAAAAATCCTCAAATTGCTACAAAAGTTAAAGAATTCATTACGTAACATCAATTGTCTTTCATTTCAGAATTTCTTATTGTTACTAGAATTTTTTTTAAGGATAAAGGTGTATTATTGTATGAATTTGCAAGCAATATCCCTCGGGGATTAAACTAATATTATTTTGGAAATACATTATGATAGACCCTAGGTAGAGTAAGTTATATTTTCTAACAGAGGTTAATGAGTATCAAGATCTTGTTAATAGTTTCATTTTAGAAGAATTATAATCTTGTTGTGATTGATTGAGCATGGGATCTTATCTTTAGATGATAAGTCTCAATTTGAAATGAATCTATATGAAAACGAAAATGTTTGAACTATGATACTAACATATTTGCAACATATCCAACCTCCGACTCATATTAAGGATATTGAAGAGCTTACACCGGGATGAAGAGAAGAGGATGCACAAGTTAATTGAATGAGCATGAGTATAATGCTATGGAACAAATGTGTTCAAATTTTAAGCAATTGAAGCAAAAAAAAATTTTATTTACACTCACATTTTAGGAAGTGATACTAAACAGAGACTAATGTCATGATCAAGGAGGAACACAGATTATAAAAGCACTTATAGAGATAAGTTGAGCTAAATTGCACAAGAGTAAGTAATGATTTACTTGATATTTTTGGTGGTAAGACTTATGATTGATAATGTGTAATCATGAAAATGAAAAGAGTATGATAAGTGAATATATGTTAATATTCTGTTACTATTATGTTATATGTGCATGCAAGATATAATAAATGATTGTTACTAAGAATATTTCCTGGACTCAAATGAGAAGGTTTGAGGGGAAAATTAAATATTTCCTAGAATCAAACGAGAAGGTTTGAGGGGAAAAGTAAATATTTCTAGGACTCAAACGAGAAGGTTTGAGGGGAAAAGAATATTTTCTGGACTTGAGTAGAATGGCTGCATCTTGCACTTAGTCACTAGCAGTTGCAGGAGACAACTTCCCTAAAAATGTGGTCACGTTCCCCATGGAAGTGGAACAGAGCAAGTGGCTCGTTGAATATTATACTAACCCAAAGACCTAGGCAAAATTTAATCCATTGAATTGGGCAGGAAGCTCACTAGATTTTTTTCGATGAGGGGAATGCTAAGTAATGAGCTATAGATCGAAACTGCTTGATTATTCTATTGAGTTTACATAGAATATTCTGTTTGCAAAGTTTGATTTGTTGAGTTTCAAAAGAACATAACTCGAGGAAGAGTTCTATGTACAGCAGAGGAACTACTGAAATTCCAAACTCACGGGAGAATTTGATAATCAACCAAGTGTTGTTGAAAGAATTGTTTTATGATATAAAAAATTGTTAAATGACATGTCTTGTAACTAGACTATGAGATTTATTTATATACGAATGCTATGAATACTAGAATAAGCAAATATTCCCTCAAGGACGAGGAAGAATGATGAACATTTACTGTTTTGAAATTTTGTATACTTACGTTATACTGAAGGATATTTGAAAATCTCGTACGATTGTACAATGTGCAGGTTATAAGTGAAGAGAGCCTGCGAAAAATCACAAAAATGTGAAGATGACCCAAGCAGAAAAATAAAGCAAGCGAAAGATGGTGAACGGATGCAAAAGTCAACCTGTCAAACACCGAGGATGGTGTTATTCTTAAGGGGAGGAGTGTGTAACATCCCTCCAATTTGACCCCTATTGTTATTATTTTTGTAAATGTAATTATGAATTGTGTATGCGGCCCTAGTGAGGAGCTCAAGGCCAAGGCCCCACCAGTGGACCTGGAAAGTACAATTATTTATTTTCCTAGGTTGTAATTTATAAATCAAAAACTTATAATGACACAACTAAAGTGATGGACAGTCGAATCCACCAAGGGAGAAGCATATGGGTAGAAGCCATGAGATTTTAGTTACATATGACAGGTGTCATCCTAATGCCTATGGAACCCAAACGAGGGTGAATTATTAGGATTCACTTGAGGACTAAGTTTATAGATTTTTACCTCAAACTAAAAAATGAACTCCTATGGCCTTAAAATTAATCTAAACTTATGCATTAACATGCCATCCTAAAGGACAGTTCCTAGTGATTATATTAAATAGTATTGTTTAGGAAATTATGGACTTGCAACAAGGATCTCCATTTCATTGGAGTAGAATGGTTTTTATACAATTTGTTATTGTGAAGTAACAAATACAATTGTGTAATAACGTACTACATATAAATGTATATTGATATATGTATTATATATGTATATAACTATTGTAGTTATATATATATATATATATCAAAGTGGTCCCATCATCTGTGAGATGTAGAATAGTTGGTGGCGGGGTTTGGTTAAAGACGTCCCCTAAGCGGAAAGGTCGCGGTTCTAATCCCATGGATACCAAAAAATCCAACCATGTTAACGGTTGGTGCGGTCCAGGCCGGGTGCAATCCCTGGGTGATTTTGATGGCTTAGATGCCCCTGGTTCATGGTAAGTTAACCAAAGGCAAACTTGTTAGTCAAGGAGGCTTCACCACTTTGCCAACAAAAAAAAAGGAAAGTGGTCCCATCCATATTTATATCTGTAAATATGAATATTGTTAAAGGGAAAGACTATATATATATATATATATATATATATATATCTTAGTTATATAAAATGTCTATGGATCAAAGTATTAAGAAGTGATTTCTAATCAAGCGATCTATTATATATATATATATATATTGTTGGCAGGTGGTTCGATGAGGAAATGTCGCAGTACCGCCGATGCTGCGACACATTGAATGAGAGCGCGAAAGGAGTATTTTGTGTTAAAGTATACCGCAGTTGGCGGGTTTTTGGGTCACTTGGACCATATGTCATGTAATGTTGAGTCAATTGTACCGCGGTATGCGGGTTTTTGGGTCATTTGGACCAAGTCAGTTAGATATTTGGTCAATTGTCCATAGTGTCGGTTAGGAAGTCGTTTGTAAGTGGACAAATATTGTAATGGCAGAAGCCTATAAATAGATGAGAATTGTAAGTGTTAAGACACACATATGTGGAGATGATAGATAGAGATGAGACAGAGACAGTAGTTGGCGAGCAAGAAGAAGGTGAATGTATACGGAGATCTATGGTTTTGCTTCTGGTATATGGCTGACAGTAATACAATGATGATGTTTTGGTACTATCTTTGTGCAATGTTGCAATATAAGAATGTTGTTATATTTTATTGATGCAATGTCTACTTACTGTTACTGTGATGATAAATACTACGATTAAGTAATATGTTATAATTCCATGTCGAATGCTTAAAATTTTTGGTTAAGTACTGCAATAGAGCTAGCCACAACTCTCGTCCTCCCTCGGCGGAAACATGGTTCCGGCTGCTCTTCCTGGACGCCTCGGGTGAGACCTCATCCGCTCTACGTGTGTTACTGGGTGGGATCAAACCTTCCCGAGCCGGTGGCCAGGGAGACTGCAGTATGTGTCGACAGTGAGGCGAACCCCTATTGATCGAGGTCGTGATTGGTCAACAAATGGTTTCGTTGCTAGGACCGTGTGCAGAGTGAAAGGAGGCCATGTTGTGGCACTCGACGAAGCCGGAGATACAGAATTGGTTCGATCAGAAATTGCGGGACTTTGCTGAAGAAGAAAGATGGAACATACAACTAACAGTAGACCACTGGCTGGGAAGGTACATTCACGACGATCCACATGAATGGTTTTTCTGTGAATTCCCGGTCATTCTGTACGAGTGGTTGTCAAAGCTAACCTTCCAGAAGAGGAACTTCCATGGTGGTGAGCCGACGGCTTGGACCCCGGAACTGATTCAGGAGCTGCAGGAAGTCGATAACAAGGCATTGCAGGCTGTCGAAGTTTGGCTTGATAGCATCTTGGAGGGATATATCACCGAATTTGTGGTTGACACGAAGAAATCCTATAGTGAAGTTGAAAGATACTTCTTTCAAGAACCAAGGGGAAGGTTTCTGCTTTTGCTCCAATTGTCGATTAAGATGCTAATCTACGAAAAGGGTATATTAAAGATGCACCTTGATCAGTAGATAGCCTGGTGGGCGGAGGCTGTGGGTACCACAACTGCTGGGGAAAGGTACATGGAATGGTAAGGGGTAGATGAGTGCAGACCATGAGGAGATTGTGAGCGAAGCTGAGGAAGAAAGTGGTCTTACGAGGGGAGGAGCAAGGTTTCGACAGGAGAAAAGGTAGAGGACGGGAGCAGGTCCTGCTGCGATCGGACTGCAAAACCGCGAAGGAAGACCACATGGGACAAAGCAACCTCACAGTCCTGAGAGGGATGACTAGGCTATGCCCAGGAGAGAGGCAGAAACAAACCCCGACACCAACGTACCGACACCTACGTGCACTGACTCACAAACTGCAAGAAATACCACTTCGACACTGCCAAGTTCATTAATTGGTAGTAGCACAACGACAGGAGGAAGGAAGCCCAGAATGGAGGGCGATGATGATAAGTTACCGTTGTTCCACGGAAGTGCGACAGACAACCTAAAAAAGTATTGGTTTTTATGTGAAGCGGTCTAGACCATGAAATAGATCACTAATGCCGATGTTAAGAAATGACAGTTAGCCATGACTCTGTGAGGTCATGCATTAGATTGGTTCATAAATTTTATTCTAGTCCCTAAGGGGGCCCCAGAAAAGTCACTGGATGAGATTCGGGATCGGTTGAATGCTAAATTTAGACGACCTAAGTTGGAGGCTCAATATATTACTGAATTGAAGGAAATTAAGTAGTATACCAATGAGACGGTATGGGATTTCAACCAACGATTCAAGACGCTGATGGAAAAGGTTAGTTTCGATATGAGCGCCGTCCAACATAAAGAATGGTTCATTGAGGCACTACTACCCCACATTCGGCTGCCGCTGATGCAACAAAACATATCGACGCCTAGCAAAGCTCTAGAGATTGCAATGTGATTGGAGGTGTCACCGATTGGAGATAATGCAGCTGGGATGTCGCAGATACAGACACAGCTCGCTAACCTGACTATACAATTGCAAGATCTGAAGACGAACAAGGAACATCGCGATGAAGTATGATGTACACGATGCCGAGGAGAAGGGAATACGAAGGATAATTGCCTGGATTTCCATAATTATTTGGTGTCAGGTGCGCCAAACCTGTTAAATGGCGGCAGTATGCCATGGTGTTGTGTTTTCCAGGTGTTTGGGCATAGCCACGATAATTGCCCGTATATGCAGAAAATGGTCACAACCCCGCGAAGTCTTTATTGCACATTCTGCAAGTCAGTGGGTCACAATGGCAAGGATTACCATGCATATGGGTTGCTACAGGAGAGGATGTGTGATGCATTCTACGTCAAGGACGATCAGTGTGTCGTGCAACAACCACAACTGCAACCGCAGGAAGCCCAGCCGCTACCACAACCACAGATGTAGTTTGCACCACAGCAGCAACAACCGCAGCAGTTCATGCCGCAATATAATCTGATGCAAATGACTCCCTCACAACCATAATATGTACAGCAACCGCAGTATGCACCACAGGGGCAAGGGGTACCACCAGCACCGATGTAGCAACAGTTTAACCAACCTCAGTACCAACAGCAGGGCAGCTACTGAGGAGGATATAGGTGCGGACACAGTTGTGGATTTGGTCATGGAGGAGGAGGCCAAGGTGGTTGTGGACCTATTCAATGTTACCACTATGCGGTATGAGGGAATTATGAGCGCGACTGCCCACTGCTATAGAATCAATGTACGTTCTGTTTTGGTAATGATCACATGGTTGAGAATTGTCCACGGTTGATTGCACGATGGCAGGCTGGGAACGCTCTGCAGATACAAAATCAGGCCCAGCCACAGCAACCAGTACAGAATCAGGTACAACAACCAATACAGAACCAGCCCCCGCGACCACCGCCAAACACCAATCCAAATGTCAATCAACCGGGGCATATGCAGCAAAACCAGACATAGGGTGCAAATATTGTGACCATTTCTGCAGAGCCACGACCACAAGATGCTTCGGTGGCTGTTGTCACTCGTGGAGGAAAGACAACTGGGGAAGAGAATTCATGACCACTGATTCGGTAGGATGGCTAGAAAATGGTACCTTTTGACATCGATCAGAGTGGGAGACATTCCTTGAGGGACGTCGCACCTTGGAGAAAGACCGCTGTAAGGCTGTTGTTTGCGATATGCAACCTATCTTTGATACTACATCAGATGTTGATCGACCGCCACCACCGGGGACATTGCAAAAGTTTCTTGAAAGCTGTCTGTTATTGGCCTACGACCCGAATGCCTTGGTTGAGATTGAGGGATGGTTGCAGTGATTTCAAAAAGGACGGTAGGAGTCGGCCGTAAATTCCGTACAGCAACGGAAGACTGGCAAAGAGATGCGAATGAATATTCAGATAGGGGAATATGATGTTGACTCTATTATCCTTGACCTTGGTTCGGATGTTAACATCTTAACCAAGCAGGCGTGGCAGAAGATGGGGAGTCCCCCATTGATCTGGTCTCCTATGCAGCTCCGGTTGGCTAACCATGTGAAGGCAACACCCATTAGGCAAGTTTCGCGGCTCACGATTGATATTGAGGGCATGAATACTTATGCTGACTTTGATGTTATTGAAGCTATTGAGGGAGGAAGCTCTTATCTAGCGCTATTGGGGATTGGATGGGCTAACGATAGTGGAGCTGTAATCAACTTCAAGAAGCACATGATGACCTTTGAGAATCACAATTTTAGAGTCATAGCCCCGTTAGATCCGGTTGAAAGACGCCGATACGTTGAACCTGTAAGAGATGATGATACCACTGGATGGGACCATGCATTCAATATTTCTGAAGATTATATTCATCCTACTGTCCACGGTGAGTTGGAGTGGTGTAGCTAGATCTCTACGTCTTCCGACTTTGATGATGCCTTGGAAAATTGGCAGAACCGAATGCATGAAGTACCATTCCAGAAATGTGGCTTAGTTACGCAATCCTTATGTCGTGTTGCGACAAAAACGATCACATGACCGTGTCTCAGAACCACAGCGATTGCTAGCATTGGCGGAAGCACTGAAGGCTGCTCCATCATGCTGGTGGGCGACACATAAGAAATTCATTAATAGTTGGTCACAGTGTCGGAAGTTAATGATGGTTCGGTTCAGCAGTATTGAGGTTTATCACACTGGTAAGTATGATGGCCGAAATAATCCTGGTGATCATGCAATGGAATGCCAACGGTTATGGGTTGCGCGACCCAGAGATGAGTGGGTCCATGCTTTTATCCACACCTTGGATGAAATGCCACGCTCATGCTACACTGCAACTGAGTTGCAGTGAGACATTACAACATGGGGGGAGTTGACAGTCTATTTCACTCATACGTTCACTTTTGCGGATGCCAACCCTGATGTCCATAATGCCCTACAGCTCATCCGCGGCATGGTACTTCAGGTTGTTCTAGCGGCCTACCCTATCGACCTGCACACATATTGTCAGATGCAGTCTCTCATGGAGTGCTTCAACATTAGCGGTGGGCTAGAGGATGATGATGATCCCCGGAATGTTAACATTCCTGAATCTTAAGGGACCTGCAATGTGGTACTGCCTGTCGTGCCAAGTACTCCGTTCGGTCATCCATTGCAGCTCCGCAAGATGAATATCGGCACAGAGGCTACTCCCAAGTTTGATAATGTTGGGATTATTGGGATGATAGATGATAAGTAAAGTTACTGAGCTACTTCATGAGTTTCAAGACGTGTTTCCCATGAAGTTTTCTGAAATGAAGGGAATCCTAGGTGATTTAGGAGAGATGAAGATTCCATTAAAACCAGATGCTAAGCCAGTCCGACAGCGACCTTATCGGCTGAATCTGCGACATAAGGAAAAGGTCAAGCGGAACTTGATTGCATGTTGGATGTTGGTATTATTGAACCTATGGAAGAGTTCGAATAAATTAGTCCTATGGTGGTGCAGGACAAGAAAATAGGTGAAGTACGCATTTGCATCGACTTACGGAAGCTAAACGATGCCTGCTTACATGACCCTTTTCCAACCCCATTTACTACTGAAGTACTTGAAGGAGTGGGTGGTCAGGAGATGTACTCATTTACTGATGGATTCTTTGGCTACCATCAGATTCACATTGCCAAGGAAGATCACCACAAGACAACTTTCGTTACTGAATGGGGTTGCTTTCACTACACGGTAATGCCATTTGGTTTGAAGAATGCACTTGCGATATTCTCCTAGGTCGTTGTTGCTGCATTCAAAGATTTTATTCAAAAGTTTTTGCAGGTAAATATGGATGATTGGACCGTTTATGGATTGATTCGTGATCATCTGGCCAATCTGTGGTTAATGCTTGAGCTATGCCGACAGCACCAGATATCGCTGAATTTGAAGAAATGTATTTTCTATGCACCGTTCGGGATATTGCTGGGTCATATTGTGTGTAAACAAGGATTGCTGGTTGATCCAGCCAAAATTGCACTCATTCTGGGATTGCAACCGCCAACCACCATTAAGCAGTTGCGTGCGACCTTGGGTCATACGGGATATTATCGCAAGTTTATCAGGGGTTATGCTGCGATTACTGCCCCTATGGAAAAGTTGTTGAAGAAGGATGCGGCATTCCAGTGGAGCCCAGAATGTCAGGATAGTTTCGAAATGCTCAAGGCGAAGATGGCGTCGACACCGATCTTGGTCTTTCTAGACTGGCGTAAGGAATTCCATGTCCATGTTGATGCTTCATCGACTGCATTAGGTGTTGTGTTGGCCCAACCTGGAGAAGGTGACCTTGATCATCCCATTTCTTTTTCCAGTCAAAAGCTCTCCTTTGCAGAACGAAACTACACTACCATGGAGCGGGAAGGTTTGGCCATGGTTTATGCACTGCAGAAATTTACACATTATTTGTTGGGTGGCCACTTTAAAATGTTCACTGATCATTCTGCATTGAAATACTTGGTCAATAAGCTTGTGTTGGGGGGGAAGATCTGCTGTTGGCTATTTTTTTTTCAGTAGTTTGATTTTGAAGTCATTGTGAAACTGGGGCAGTTGAATGCTGGACCAGATCATTTATCACGGATTGACATAGGGGAGGAACTGACTAATATCGAATATGGGTTGCCGGATGCCCAACTATTTAAGGTTGCTGCTACTGATCAATATTTTGATGACATCCTTTAGTTTTTGGTGACCTGCACCGCACCCGATGACTTTACCACTACTCAAAAGAAGCAGTTGGTTGTTAAGGCTGCTCACTTTTAGCTAATCGCAGGAGAATTGTATAAATTAGGTGCTGATCAGATATTGCGCAGATGTGTCTTGCTACATGAACAAGCACAGATATTGGCTGAGGCACATGGTGGAGTAGTGGGAGGACACTATGGCGGTTGGGTGACTGCCAGGAAGATACTGCGTGTAGGGCTTTGGTGGCCCACATTACATAATGATGCGACAGACTATGTGCGGTCTTGCGATGTTTTTCATCGAACTGGCAAGCCCTCGAGACGCGATGAGATGCCATTACTACCTCAAGTGACATTGCAACCGTTCAAAAAATGGGTTGTGTATTTTGTAGGACCAATCAATCCACCAGGAAAATGCATAGGTGTGCAGTATATTGTCACGGCGACAAAGTATTTGACCTGATGGGCCGACGCGGCACCCATAGTGGATTGTTCCGCAGCGACGGCCGCTCGATTTTTGTTTGATCATATTATCACTCGCTTCGGCTGCCCCAAGATATTATTGAGGGATCAAGGAAGCCACTTTCTTTATCGCACCATCAGTGCATTGACGGAGGAGTTGCAGATACAACATAAGAAGAGTACACCCTATCACCCATAGGCGAATGGAATGGTGGAGGCATTTAACAAGGTCTTGGAGAATGCGCTGACAAAGGTGTGCAATGCGAACCGTGATGACTGGGATCTAAAAATCCCAGCAGTGTTGTGGGACTATCGCACCACATGTAAAATGTTGACTGGTCAGACACCTTTTAGGCTGGTATATGGGAAAGACGTGATTATGCCAATGGAGTACATTGTTCTGAGTTTACGAATTGCAGCTGTTATGGGCATGGATGATGTTGCAGCATTAGATGAACATCTAGCGCAATTGGTACAGCTGGAAGAGGATCGATTTATCGCTGGCTTTCACCAAGGGATGGAGAAGGATCGCTAGAAGGCATGGCATGATTGCCACATAAAAAGTAAACAGTTTCAGCAAGGTGACTTGGTGGTATTGTACGACAGCAAGTTTATGAAACATCCAGGAAAATTGCAGATGCATTGGCTAGGACGATATCGCATCAACAATATTACTTCAGGAGGAGCGGTTCAGTTGCAGCAGTTGGATGGGGCGATACTCCCCAAGCCGATAAATGGTCATAGGTTGAAGCCCTATCAGTCGGGCTTGGAACAGTGCGATGCCTGAGTCAAATCGGGAAAAAAAAAATTTGTGTTGCAGGTTGTTTGGTGGCCGATGACGCACCAACAGGAATGCACAAGGAGGGAGGCTTGTGCCGCAAGTTTGAAGCAGTCGAAGACACATGGTAGCATTGCGACCCGGTCAAATCAGCATTAAATGCTAAAAGTTTAGATAGTTAATTAACGGCGTTGTTTAAATGATGGGCATTAATGGCAGATCCGGTTGATCGGCGGACAGGATCGACGGTGGATTTGCCTCATTAATACGGGATTTGGTTCAGTTAATGCATGATTTAGTCAGGATTATGACGGATTTGGGTAGATGTTATAAGTATGGTTTAGCATCGAGTGGAAGACACCGAGGAATTAGTAAGATGTGTTGTTGTGGAGTGTTGTAGTGATTTGAGCCAGTTGCTGTTAAGTATATAACGAAGAGTGGTGAGGTATGCCAGGAGAACTGGAGACAGTGGACATTAGCAGTGAATTGGAGTCTCCATTCATTCAGGTTGCTGTAGAACGAGAAGCTGTGTCCTCGAACACTGTTTATCTTGGAGCCATGGTTTCCAACATGTTGATGGCAGCATCAAGTGTTGCTAAGAAGCGCCGAGGAGGTTAGCCTTCTGAATCTCTCCAGAGTAAGAGGTTACTTCGGTCTGCAGTGGCTAGCGAAGCTCTGGAGTAGGTGGGGCAGTCCAGTCGTGTCGTTCATCCTTCTTCCCAATGGCTGGGACAGACAGCTAGTAATATCCTTGGTTACATCCCTCCTGTTCGGCCGGATGCCACCCCACGTAAGATAAACTCGAAGCAGAAATTCAGTGTGAAGATGCTCGCACTCCCGGCTAGGATGGAGTGCCCGATGGATATTGGGCTGGCATTGATGCTCCTACACTATGAGGACCACGACATGGTGGCCCACCCCAAAATTGCATCAACACCATATGTGCTTGAGACACGTAATTCACCGGTTCCAGAGATACACGACTGGGAACGAGGACTGCGGCAGGCCGGCTTGTTAGGGCTAGTTAACATGCCTCATTTTGGGCACCTAGCGGAAGTAGGTGCTTGTGTAAAGCAACTCTTGTCATGCTTCCATGGGGGTTCGTTGTGGTTGGACAGAGAAGTCTCGGTCACTGTTGACTTGATTTATTTCATTACCAGCTTTCCCAAGAATGGCTTTGATCCAGCGCATTTTATTCAAGGAAAGGAAAATGAGAAAAAGTGGGCGTGTCAGTTGGCACAAAAGTATGAATTGGAATCGGATGGGCGTGGGTATCGCACCAGTAGCTGCAATGATCAGGCGGTACTCACAAGAATTAAGATCCTGTCTTGTAAAGTGATTAGGGGAGGTTTCCCTAACTAATGTAATTCAAGAATAGTTGCTTGTGCCGAGCAATGTGCGGAAGGAGTCTAGATGAACTGGTCCCTGTATCTCTTGAATCAACTAATGGAGGACATCGCAGCAGTCCAAGTGGGTAGAGGAGCTTTTTCATATAGTTGGTTGTTGTTGTTGATTGCTCTAGTTGCATGGAAAGAGCCCGACACTTACCAGGGCATGGACTGCCCAGCTGCAGCGGAACGACGAGGGGCGCATTATCAGAATCTATGGTATGTACGAGAGCCAGAGCGAACCTGGGAGTGCCAATTGCAGTTTTGGCTGTATTCGGAAATGCTTTGTGATGCAGCAACACAGGTCCCATGAATATTTGAAGATACTGTGGCTTAGTTCAAACCCATCATGGCATTTGCCATACGACCCAGTGTCATACATATCCAAGGTCGTTGGGATACTGATCAACAGTGGTTGCAGACACAGTATAAGGTGACAATGGAATATTTGGAGGTTATTGTGAATGAGTGAGGCCTCCAATGAGTTCAGCAGAGATTGACGTTGGAGGTCTGCCATTGGGTCCTGAACCAGCACAGGATTAGCAGAGTCGTCATGATTCTGATCACGAGTTGACCAGAACACCAACATCGGATGATAGTGACCGCGCTCTTAAAGAAAATCGGTCAAAACGACACCATGAGCACACGATGATTATTGGGATGTCTTTAACAGTGGAGGCACAGTTGGGCCGGTTAATGACATCCCTCAACCATGCAGCCACAGCGGCTACCGACAAGATGTCCATCAAGGCAGAGGAGGGATTCTCTGCGATTGTTGCTCGTCTGGATTCTTTGTGTTAGGCAGTTTTACAAAAGGAACCCAGTAATGTACCCATGCAGGAAACGGTCATAATCTGCACCACGCCCTGGGTCCAGAATATCAACATTCCCCCGATTGCGGTTGTGACCGACAATGAGGCTTTGCAAAATGTGTTGCAGACGGTTTCCCATGTGACTTTCAATGTTAATGAACTGTCGGCAATAGCACTGGCGACAATGCAGAAGGTCGCCTCCCAGGAAATGGTGGATAGAATGCATGAAATCAACAAGAGCTTTCAACACTTGCACGCAAGTGAGGTAGCTGCAACTGCTACTATTGATGAGCTTACAAGCAAGGCTGCTACAGCACGGAAAGCAGTGGATGACCTTGAAGCTAACATTAAGAAGGAGCGGGCCGAGAAGGTTCGCGCACTTGAAGCGCTTAAAAAGGATCATGATTTTCTTATCATAGAAAAGATCCGTCTGTGGGATTACAGCGTGATGTTAGATACGGCGATTTGTGATGCATGCCAGCATACACAGGAGCCCATTCCTGAGACTGATGTGCTCGAATGGGTGCAGCGATTGGGAACTTTCATTATTTAGTTAAGACAGGAGAACGAAATGTTGAAGGCTCAGTTGAAACTAGGTACGCCTTAGGCCGAGGTGGATGAATGAAGAAGGGCACTTGAGGAAGTTTCCACCCAGATGGCGGAGCTGGAAACACAGGCAACCAGACTCACCGACGAAATGGTACAATTTTGGGGCTACATTGTTCAAGATGAGCAATTTCAACAACTCACTAAAATTCGACAGGAAGCGGAGGACCAGGTGGCCACATTAAAGGCTGCGATGAGAACCCTACCACTAATGGAGCAAGTTTCTAAGTCACATGAGCTGAAGGACTTGCAACCATGGGTGGCCAAGGTAGATGAACGACAGAAGATATGTGCGGCCCAGTTGGAAGAATTCCAGGACACTGGTGGGAAGCTGATGCTGTAGGCCAGTGAAGCACTACAAGCAGTACAAAAGTATCAACAATAGGTCATGGACAAGCTTTCCGATCACCCATTAGCTGATGATGTAATTAGCAGTCAGGTAGCAGCTAAGGATGCTCAGGAGCTAGTGCGACATGTCGAACAACTATATGCAGACTTCAAGGCAAAGACCACGACATGCACTCTGTCTAGCAGCTGACGTGGCTCAAGGGCGAGCCACAAGATTGTGTCGGGGGCCTATTGGCAGGTGGTTCGATGAGGAAATGTCACGGAACTACTGACGTGTTAATGCCCTGAAGATCGCAGCATCAAGCAGAAAGGGATTCTCCCCGATAGACTATCCCAATTAGATTGTCCACCGTTTGGTGTGGCGAATCCATCCGGTTAGTGGTTCCGGCAATCGTTAGATTTAGAGATTTGCTTCAATTACACCGGTTATGGCCCAATCCACCATTATTTTTTTATTTTAAGCTTTAAGACTATATGCAAGTGCCTAAGCTAACTTAATCTAAATGCAGAACTTGAAACAAATCTCTGTCTAAAAAACTGAAATAAACCTAAACTATCCCTGCAAGGAGAAAAATTAGAAGTATGAGTAATGTGCTAAAAGAAGCATCTACAGATCAACAGATAGCTATTAAACCATGAAGATACAACTACAGCAGAAGGAAAAAGATATTAAAAGATAGCTTCCAATTTACATACAGTGCATTCTATTACTCATGTAGGAGAAAAAATCATTTGCACAGAAAAACAGCAAAATCATTCAATACATAGAAATAATTCAAGGCAACAAAGAAAGATCTCACTATAGAATATGAAAGACATAAGAATAATCCAACATGCATCCAACATCCATTCCCATGGAAAAGACGTCCTCTCCAGGCTCTTATTAGGCAAATTTCATTTTCTTGGAGCAAGTGCAAGATAGCTCGTACAAGTTAAGAAAAATCTTTTCCCTGCCAAAAGTCCTTTTACACTATTCCCTAAGCTTCTATTTATATCTTTACAAAATGCCTCTTGGGCTGCCACCTAGCTCTTTACACTTGTCCTCTAAAGACTTTTCCCCTAAATAAACAAATCGTGGCCCTTTTCTTAAAACTGAAAATTTCTCAAAAATAGAAAAGGACAGTTGTCTAGTGACTCTACGCTCTAGGGATAGGGAGAACAGATGAAAATAGGAACAACGCATTAGGACTAGCGTGTTCATCCTTGAGGAGGCGCTTCTGCTAGAAGTGAGGTGCTTATGCTGGCTGCTACTGCTGATGCTACTTTCTTTTCCTCCTCTGCAATGTAGCTGAACCAGACACCAGTGTCTCTAATAACCACATTTGCTGGTGAAGGGAGCAAGATCTTCTGGGAAGTCACATGCTTACCAAGCTCTGCTTCAACACCATGAATTTCTGCAATTGCTGTTTGGTGGATTTCTTTAAGCAAATGACTGTATATTGATGATAGCCCAATATAGTGATGGAGATCATCAGTGGCTAGGACATCAATCTTCTTTACATATTCTATTTGAATGCCTAGCTCTTCCTTCAAGTCTGAGAAATGTTGCTCTTTGCTTGGAAACTCATCGAGGGACTGAGGAAAAATCAACTTGCACTTATCATGCACTTCATGGATATTTTGATACAGGCTGTTACTTTTATCAATTGTTCCCTGGATCTTAGCTATCAGCTTGAGGCCACAGCTCCTACATAATTCCATAAGGGCTACATCTTCTTTCAAATCATATACTGACTTGAATGGGAGATGCTTGGGGAAATCAACCTTCCCTTCTCTCCATTCCATCTGGCTCAGGATGTTTGCTTTAACTCAAGTGTATTTTCCCTTAAGCCTATTGGATTTTGTATTAACTTCTTTCAACCTAACCATCATGGCTTTGAGCCTGCCCACTTCCTCAATAATCAGCTCCTGTGTGGCGTGCATTTGCCTCAAAATGTCGCAGGAAAGCTCATGAAAGGGAGACATATCTATCGCTCTACTTTCTTCCTGCTCTAATTGTTCAACCATTGCCTGCTTATCTGCTTCCAAATGAAAAACTATAGCTTCAGAATCGTTCTTTTCTGCTTCTAGAACCATCATCTCGATTTCCAGGTGCTCATTTTCTTCTTCTAAATGGCGATACTTATCTGACAATTCCTTGTGATCAACAGACAGGCGATTATATTTATTCACTACAAGATCCCTGTAAGCCTGCTCATTAGCCACAGTATGTTGCAACATGCAAGCTCTCCTCTTTGTTGACTCAAATTCTTTGACCATATCGACCACATTGTCCTTTGTTGCTTTTGCTGCTGACACAGCAGCGGATGCCATGGCTATGGGAGCCTTATTTGTATTTTGCATCACCGTGGTCTCTTGCTGGGTAACAATATCTTCTTGGAAGAGTCTCTTTATCCTCTCTTCCGACTTCAAGACCACCTCCTTCCTCTTCTTATAATACACAAATTCATCCCATCTGGACACAGTATGATCTTCTGAAGGGGTGTAAGGGATGATCGGGAGGTCTATTACATGTGATTCTATCTCTATGGGTGGGGTCTGTACTACTTGAGATGTGTCTGTTTCCACATTTTGGGTACCGGAGCCACCTACTTGAGATGTGTCTGTTTCCACATTTTGGGTACCGGAGCCACCTACTTGAGATGTGTCTGTTTCCATATCTTTGATGCCAGAGCCACCTGCCTAGGCATCTTCATTGGTCTTAAGCTCTTCCTCTGTCTTTTGTTCCTCTTCAATTTTACGCCTTCCTTCTTCTGCTTCTGCTTCCTTCTGCTGCCTTGCCTCCTCAGCTTCCTTTTACAGCCTTGCCTCCTCAGCTTCCTTCTGCAACCTTTCTTCTTCAGCTTCTCTCTGCAACCTTGCCTCCTTAGCTTCCTTCTGCAACCTTGCTTCTTCAGCTTCCTGTTGCGGTCTTGATTCTTCTTTCAATCTTTGTTCTTCATGGGCCAAGGCCTCAGCTACTTCCCTTTCTTTCTGCAGATTGGCTTCTCGAGCTGTGGCAGAGCTAGAGCTATCTCCACTGCCTTGATGAAAAATCTGCAACTCAGTCATGTTGTTGATTCCTTTAAACACTTCTTCCTCTACATCATAGTAACGAGCACATTCAAAATGAGCATATACCTCCATGCAATGCTCGACAACCTTGCTCCGCCTGTCATTTCTATGGAAGATCACCTCACCGAAGTGGAAAGCTTTCATCTCTTGAATGTATTCCTCGGCTATTGCAACCCCCTGAGAATTTATAGGCTCCTATGCAAAAAGTCAAAGGAGGGAAGGAAGCCTTATGTTGCTTGTTAAGCACTCCTCCTATTCCATCAAGGAAAACTTCCCTGACTGCTTCCTTGAGGACTACATAATCAGTAGCGTATCTTGGAAAAATATATGGTGCTTTGGTACCACCTCCAAGCATCTTGATGTAGGTGCCCTGTTCTGAGAAGTAAAAATCGCCATAGTTTTCAAGGTCCTCCATGGCATTTTCTAATAGACAATTGTGCTCTTCCTTGAACATTTGCTCATACAGGGGCATGATGAACTCTTCGCAGATGAGCTTGTAGTTTGCTCTGTAGTTTTGAGCCCACATTATTTTATAGGCAGTGTCG
Source organism: Larix kaempferi (assembly GCA_027924585.1). Lineage (NCBI taxonomy): Eukaryota > Viridiplantae > Streptophyta > Pinopsida > Pinales > Pinaceae > Larix > Larix kaempferi. Next base: position 66,183,582 of record BSBM01000753.1, read on the forward strand.
ACCGGGTGTTGGCCTGACACCACATGCAACCTATCCTGGGGAAAGAGAGCTTGGCCAAAATGCAGTCAATAAGATATGAAGGCATGAAAAATTCAGACTTTTTTAAGGCCAAACCTTCTCTAGCTGCGGCCACTGTGGATGCCAAAGCATCTGAAAGAATAGTAGCCCAATCAAACACAGTTCCTTTGAAATCTATGAAGTGGATGATGGGAGTCCACTGTATCCTATATACACTGCCATCGGGCATGCCGAAAATTATGCATAACTTCAGGGCAATTAATGTAAAAGGAGGTCTTAAGCTCGAAACATCATATTCATAATTATCTCTCTTCCTCAGCTGCTTTCCTATGACCAAAAACCTTTTAGCCATCTCGATATTATTCATCTGTCCCAACCATTCATCGTTTAGAGCTTCTTGGGGATGTGAGAATTTGTAGGCCGCTGCAATATAAGCTGGATGGAATGAAGCGAAAGGCTCTCCCTTGCCATCATGCAACACTCTTGTTTGTTGGTTGGCATGTTCCAATATCCATCCGATCACTTCAGAGCACGGGACCAATTCAGGGCAAGTAGAAGCCCTGGCTATGTCGGAAGTTCTAATGTTGAGGTAGATTTGTTCTTCCTCCAACAACACGTCTGGGATATCCTGGTCCCTGATCATTCGGTAAACATCTCCCCAATGGACCTCTGGAGGAACGTCGGTGATACACTTAGTGTCTTGGAAAATAGTCTCAGTCCTTAGTTGCACTGGTTCTGGTTCCATAACTTTAGCTTTCTTTCTACCACCTTTTGGCATCGTGGCTTATCCCTGTCAGTAACCAAATGTGAATGATTATAAAATTGTAACACATTATGAGAGTGTAACATAAAGTAAGACAATTTTAGCATGCTAATGATAAATATATACAAAATTATAAAGTTGCATGCTAGGGAAGAAAACTAAACATAGATCATTCCAGAAAACAAAATATTGTCCTCAGACTTGATTATTCTAGGGAGACAATGCCCGATTAGGAACTTTTGGGATGCTTCCGAAAAGGTTAAGCATACGACGTGTAAAACCGACTTCCTTCCTAGTCCCTGGAGATAGAATGACCTCCATCATAGTACTTCTAATGGCCAATGGTGGCCTAGCCCAGAGTTGAAAATCCTATGAGGAAAAAAGAAAATAATAAACTATTTTCCACAGTCCTTAACTGAGCTGAACAGTCGAGTGGTTGAGTATCTTAACTGACCACTATTGACGTTGATAATACTTGAGAAGTGGTATGTAGCCAGTATAAAATTGGGTTTGAGTAAATCTGGGAAGGAGTTCGACTGAAATGCATCCAATGAAAAAAAAAAATAAGCTCGGACGGCTCAGAGACAAAGGGCCAACTGGGACTGACTTGGTCATGGCTATGACTCCTAGTTGGCAGTGTTGAGAAACTTATGGGGGCACGGCGACCGTAAGTTCTTTAAAACGATACATACTACCAATTCCTACTAGCCACGTTATTAAACGAGAAAACCCAAGAAATAACTCAACGTGAAGATAAGACAAAGGTGACGGTTGATAAGCTTACCTGGAGACGAAACAATGGTGGGGTGAGGTCGACACAGTGGTGGATACGCTGAGCTGGAGCGATGCACTCTCCAAAACAACGTTCTTTGAATAAAACTAACAATGGGAACAATGAAACTCGTCGCCCATATATAAGGCTTGACATGTGCGGGCATTTAAACGGGTAGGTGACGATTTAAAACGGAGTTTAAATGCTCATACGGCGCGGTCATTTCAAGCCGACTTGGCATTTAAGCGCGACCGTCGGTTGCGGAGCGGACTCATAAGTTTCGTCCGCAGTTGTGGCCAAAACTCATGAGTTCCTTTCTAAAGGTTTGAGACTTTGGGGAGGCATTCGCTTGTTGCAGGAGAGATAAAAAGTTTGGCGAGTCATTCCGACGTTTCGGGAGAACTTTGTGAGTTCCTCCGAAATTCATTTTACCAAAATTTTATTGCGGCTGGTTTTGTCGAGTTGTCCCGAAGTTTTGGAAAGAATCAGTAAGTCCTTCCGAGATTGACAAATGACTTTGGGAAGTCTTTTCCGAAATATGAACGATGGAGTAACCTGGGGAAAAGAACAACTTACTGCGGCAACACTCGGCGAAAGCTTCCGCAATTTTGGGAGAGAATTTTAAGTTTTTTCGCAGTTTTGGGAAAGAAATTTGAGTTCTTCCGAAGCTTCCGAAATGCTAACTGTTTTCCGCAGTTTCGGGGAGCAATTTTAAGTTTTTTCGCAGTTTCAGGAGAGAATCCCAATTTCATCCGCAGTTTCGAGAGAGAAATTTGAGTTCTTTCGCAATTTCAGGAAAGAGTTGTGAGTTTTGACTTAGAAGAAAAACTTCAAGTTTAAAGCAGATTCCTCAGTTTGAAACAAAAACTAAGTCCAAAAGTTTTTCAAAGGAGACTTAACTTTTTTAGGCAGTCTTTCTAGGAAAATTAAAGGAGGGGCCCTAATATCTACAAAAATATTGGGGGGGGATGTTGCTGCAACAACAATTGGCAAGTCGCTGGCGAACACAGATCTCTGAAAAAATCCCTCTCGTTGATCCGAAAACTTCTTAAAAGGTATCCATCTTATATGCAATATTCAGCTTAGCACTTGAATCTCGACGAAGGAAGAAGTCATTTTATCTACTGGCCATTGGGGAAATGGGAGCTTTGATAGAGACATCTTTAAAACTTTCAAAGGGCTAACATATGGGGTTCATTTTTTAGAATATTCATCTTTCAGATGGCTACTGCTATCAGACTCCACAGGACTTGTAACACCTTCTCATGGACATTATTGCTCTTGTTCCTTATTCCCATGCCGCCTGCATCCCTTTTGGATGTTTATACATTTGACAGCTTTGCTGTTTGGGCCTTCCAGAAATATTTTTTGTAAACATGATCTTTGATTTTGGCTCCTCAATCCATAATGTCCTTTTGTGTGAGTGAGAGATTTTATTGATTTGATCAAGCCTCACAGACGGAGAGGAGCCTAGCTTGATCTAAGTATTTTGGACAGCTTTCTTGACTTATACGCTTTGCTTTTGTCTCATCCATGCTTCAATTGAGGCGAGAATCTCTAGAAAACAGACCCTTGATTATAAGTCATTTTGGCTGTTAGATTTGCAACATGGAGTCATTTCAATACCCTATGCCCTCGAGATGTGCTACTCTCCATGGGTCCAACTTCAGTGACATTCTTGAGATGCCTTTAAGTGTGAGAGTGGATGGAGCCCGAAGATAGTAATAAAGATAGTCATAGATCTCTGCTATTTAAACAAGGGTTAGTGTAACTAACAGAATAGGCTTCCTTCCTTCCAGAGCACGTTCAGCGAGAGCAAAATATATAGATAGACTTTATTTTGAGGGTATTTTCGGATTCACTAGTTGTGAGATTTCTTCGAGAGATCTATCTTGATGAGAAACCCGACCGCATGTGCTTTCAGAAGAAAAAAAAACTTTGTACAAAAGGCTCAAATGTTGAGAAAAGAAACAACATAGCTGAAAACAATGAAAACAAGGGGCTAAAGCAACATAAAAGAAAATTTTATTTATGTACAGAAAGTCTCAGTGAGACTACTCAAAGTATTGTTTCAAGGCGAGGCCATTGAGAGGAAGGGTTACTTCCTCTCCCTTGAGGTCTGTCAACTTATAAGTGGATGGGCCGAGCTTTGCTGAAATTTGGTAAGGGCCTATCCATAAATGTTGGAATTTCGTGTGCATCCCTTTTCCTTCATGATTATGATCCCATTTCAGGACTAAATCCCCAACTTCAAAACTCCTTTTACCGGACTTCCTCTTATCGAACCATCTTTTAACTATGTCTTGATGCTGATGGAATTGGTCTTTAGCTTTCTGTCGGGCTTCTTCAAGTTGAAGCAAGGTATTGATCCAGGATTGTAAGACTTGGCTACCAGACCCTCGAGAGGCTTGGGACAACTGTAAGGATGGAAGCAAGATGTTGGGGGGAGGATGGCTTCCTTTCCATAGACAAGAGTGTAAGGGGAAACTCCTAATGCGTTCTTTGGAGTCACCCTATCTTCCCATAAGGCATTTGGGAGAGCTATATGCCAACTTTGCTAATTTTCTATCACGGTCTTCTTGAGAATTCAAATGAGGTTTTTGTTTGAAGATTCGGCTAATCCGTTTTATTGAGGGTAATAATTGGCTGAATAATGCAGTTTAATTCCCCATTCATAAACAAATTCATTTATCTTAAAAGACGAGAAATAGGGAGCATTATCAAAAACAAGGGAAATTGGAACCCCAAACCTGGTTATGATGTTTTCTTTCAAGAAACTGATGACTGCATCTTGATTGATCTTACGAAACAGGATAGCCTCCGTCCATTTGGTGAAGTAGTCGGTAGCTATCAGGATGTATCGATGTTGTAAAGAAGAATTTGGATTTATCTCTCCAATAACATCTATGCCCCACTGTTCAAAAGGTTCGGAGATAATAACCGGCTACAAGGGTCCTACTACCTTAGGTAATTTCCCAGCACTTCTTTGACATATATCACAGTTCCGTGCATACACATGGGAATCTCGGAATAGAGTGGGCCAATAATATCCATCTCTAAGTATCTTGTGAGCTATTGTCTCCCCTCAATAATGTCCACCAGCGGGACCATCGTGTAATTCTTTGACAACTTTACTTGCATCTTCCTTTTCTAGACATCTAAGAAAAATTCCATTGTAATTCTTTCTGAAAAGTATCCCATCAATGATTTGATAAGATGCTCACTTCAAATGGAGCACACTTCTTTGCTTAGAGCTCCAGTGCTTAGTTAGGTATCCTTGCTGCAAATAATGCACCAGATCCCTATACCAAGATTGAGGAGCTGTGAAGATAGGACATACTTAAACTGAGTTCAGCTCAGCTTCATTTTTCCAATGTTGCTCTTCATCAGTTGGATTTTCTGTAAGCAATTTGCATAGGCCTTGTCCTTTGATGAAAGTGGCCGGTTTAAATTCTAAGTCATATTCTTGAAGAGCTGTGACCCAGTTTCCTCTCCTTTCTCCTAATTCCTTTTGAATGAAGAGGGATCTAATAGCTGGGTGGGGAACTATAACCTTAGTTATGTTCTTAAGAATATATGGTCTGAACTGTTTGACTGCTTTGAAGACATCATATGCATGCTTGTCGACAACGGGATAATTTAGTTCATCCCCTTGCAGACTAGTGCTCATAAACGAGATTGGGTACTCATCCCCTAGTTCCACCTTTTGCGTGAGCACACCCGCGAGAGAGTCATCTAAAGCAAAGGTATACAAGATAAAATCCTTGTCAAAATCCGGGCTTCTTAAGGAAGGAGCTTTAGCTTTGGATACCTTAATGTCTTTGAACGCATCCTTTTCTAGATTTGTCCACTTGAACTGTGCGCTTTGTTTGACCATTTGTTGTAAAGGTTTAACAATTTGCGCGAAATCTGGAACAAATCTTCGGACGAAATGGATAGTGCCCATAAAGGACTGCATGGATTTCTTGTTATGAGGCATTGGAATTCTATTGATAGCTTGTATTCTTTCCTAATCTATTGATACTCCTCTTTTGGAGATGATATGGCCCAATAGTTTACCTTCAGGAACCGCGAACACACTCTTCTTGGGATTCAATGAGATACCATATTTCCGACAACGATAAAAAATATGCTTCAAATGAACAACATGGTTTTCCCTTTTCTTCGAAAAAACTGTCACATCATCTAGATAGACAACAACACATTGACCACCCAATCCTCGGAAGGCGACATCCATTGCTCGCTGGAATGTAGCTCCTGCGTTTATCAGGCCGAATGGCATCCTTCTATATGCGAAAGTTCCCCACTTAGTGCAGAAAGTAGTCTTAAGACGATCTTCTTTGGATACTAATACTTGATTGTAGCCAGAGAAACCATTGAGAAGGGAAAATAGCTCAGATCCTGACACCATTTGAAGAATTTGTTCCATTGAAGGAAAGGGATAGTTGTCTCTATCTGAAGCTCTGTTTAAATTTCTGAATCAACACATAGTCTTATCTCTCCCGACTTCTTTCTCACGAGAACTAAGTTAGCAACCCATTCAGAATGCCGGACCTTAAATATTATCTTAGCGTCCAGTAGCTTCTTCAATTCCTTTTGAATCAGAGGTTCCAGAGTAGGATGCATCCTTCTTAATTGCTGCTAAAATGGATTGACACTCGCTTTCATTGGTATGACATGCTAAATAATGCGGACGTCATATGTTTTCAGATCCTCATTATTCCATGCAAAAACATCCTTATATTGTCGAAATAGTTTGATGAACCTATCTCTTTCTCCCGGTGAACAACATTTGCCAAGGTTGACAAACTTTGGTTCAGCCTCGGTGCCCAAATTAACTAACTCATGCTGCATTGATGAACTATTGGTTTTGGTATTTGCTGGCCTTTTGAACTTACTTTGAAGATCAAACAACATTTTGAGTGACCTTACCCCTTTGGGGATGAAATTGCCTTTAGTTGCATCCTTCTTTTGTAAATCAGAATCGTGTTCTTCTTCATCTATCACACCTCCTTGGAAAATGTCTTCATTCGTTAGAAAACTGATAATATGTTCGTCATCATCGAAGACCCTGAAGTTTGTGATATTGTTAGGGATAGAAGACCTGAAAATTAATTCAATTGAGCATTTGTTATTAGTTGGCACCAATCTAGAAGCGGATGTTGCTGACAAATCAGCTGCGGAATTTTGCAATCTAGGAATAGAATTTATATTGAAAGCATCAAAATGCATAATTAAGTCCCATACCTCAGCCTGATAACCTTTCAAATGAGGTGAGAGATAGTGAATGGTATCTCTTACCTGTCTCACAAATATTTCTGAGTCACAAAAAACCTTCAGGTATTTAACATTTAAACCGATGGCCTTCTTTAATCCATGTACCAAACCTTCATATTCAACAGTGTTGTTAGTACAATCAAATTCTAACCTACAGGACAAAAAATACTTATTTCTTTCTGGATCCATCAGAACACAACTGGCTCCGAATCCTTCCAAAGTTTTAGAACCATCAAAGTATAATGTCCAAAACAGATCTTTTGATCCAGCTAAGTTAGTATCTTTATGATCTAAGTCAGTGACTAAACTAACTATATTACAGTCAATATCATCAATTCGAGAAAAATGAAGGTGATCGGACTATTCATCTAATTCATGGCTAATAGTTTCAGACTGATAATTACCCGGATCAATTTCTAAGAAATAATTCCCCAGAACTGAGGATGAGAAGGTTATAGCCTCATTCTTTCCCTCTAGTTGAGTTACATTTTGTTTCATGTGTGGTTCTCTCAGGACCTTAATCTGATTCTGTCTATTTTGATAAGGCAACCATAAATGAGACCAATCAGTTGCAAAGTAACCATTCAACTTTGTGGACCAGTCCCTACTTAGGATCAAACCATAGGCCTCAGGAATATCAACTACCAATATGTCAATAAACTGACAGACTCTAGAATCGGCTGACAATCTAATGAGGACATCTTTCATTTCTCCAATAACTTTTAGAGCAGTCCTATCTAACTGAATAATTTGGGCCGGAGATGGAATAGGTTGCCCATTAATTTTTTTACAAATTGACAGTGGCATGACATTTGAAAATGCTCCGGAATCTACCAGACAATTGTGAACATTATGATTGAAAATTTCAAAGGTTAACAGGAATGGCAACGTCTGAGATTTAGATTTCCCGCCGATACTAGCCTCATTAATTTCAGGATATTCTTGAGTATCTGTTAATGGAGTGTTGGGCTGGGATTGCAGAGCATGAAACAACTTATCTCATTGTTGAGGCAAACTGCACATATCGAATATTGATACATTTGCTTTTACTTTCTTTATATCCTCAATAATGTCATATCCTATATCAGATTCTTTTACAATTCTAGTCGGATGGTCTGTTTTATTCATTGTGACCTTCGGTTGTTGAACTGTGGTGTTATTGCTTGGCTGCTTGGCCACTGTTGGGTTAGCTTAAGCTTGCAGTGGAATGATTGTTATATGTCTTCTAGGTAGTTCTTTTGAAATTTTAGGCTTGGGAATAGTCGAGTTTGGCACAGGATCTGTAATGGGACCTTTAGTGCGAGTATTAATGTTCACAGCAGAGACTGAGCTTTCCACGGGATCTTCTTCTACCAATTCAGTTAAAGGTACCCAATCCCATAGCACCATAGTGGTGTCTGGAGGTAGTTCCTCTACCTCAGGGCTCAATTCCTCTGGAGGATCGTCTTGATCTGGAATCTGTGAATCTAGCATTTGGTTCATAATTAAACTCATAGAGTTAATCCATTGTGGGCATCTCTTTTCCGAGTGCGGTTCTTGATGAAAGGTGCAAAAATTTTCCATCCCTATTTCATTGAGATTTAAAATAGGAGAAGTGTTCATAGGTGGGTGAGGTTGATTGTTGTCTTCTCTCTTTTTGTAGAATGGCTTGAAAGGTTTCCTAGACATACTAGCAGCTTTATCTTTCTCGAGATCTACAATTTTATTGGACAACTTCTGCATCATCTTAACTACGTTCTCCATGTCTGCTGATGACTCTTCTTTATTTCTGGTGAGCATCAAGATTTTTTTACTAGCTGCTGGTTTATTCTCTGCATCTAAGGCATGTTTAGCAATGCTATCTGCTTCTTCTTCCACCTTTCTAGCTTCTTCAAAATTTTCTATCAGGGTGGTTTTCTTAGATCTTTTAACAAACATTGCTATGGGCCCTTCAAGAGCTGTTGTATAATATTCAACTAGTATGGGCCCTTCAAGAGCTGTTGTATAATATTCAACTAGAGATTACTCTGTTGGTTTATTTGCTTCGCTAAAATTATTTAAGAGTGTTGTCAACCTTTGGTTGAAGTCTTGAACCTTTTCTTTCTTTTCCATTCTCATGGACAATAATTCTTTCATAAGCGTAGCTACAGTCTTTTGGTTTCCATATCTCTTTAAGAAAAAATTTTCAAATTCATCCCAGCTTGAAATCGAGCTAGGTTGTAATCTAAAATATCGGGAAGAGACTTTCGGCTCAAATATGTATGGGAAAAGCCTACAAACTACATCTTCATGTTGTACATTTAAAAGATTTAGGGCTAAATAAAAGCTCTTGATATGATCTTCAGCGGCAATGGCTTTCCCTGGGTCGAATTTAGGCAAGACTTTCTTTGGATTTTTAGGCAGATTGTGGAATGGCCTAGCTAGATTCAATGCTCCCCTCGCTCTCCAAACAGGTAAAGCCATGTCTCTAGGTGGAGAATTGTGTGGTGAATTCAATGGAGTGTTCCTTGGAGTAATAAATTCTCCAAAACTTTCTTGATCTGAAATATTTTCTAGGTTTTCAAGATCGAATTTGTTCAGGGGTTCTACAATTTCTTCCAAGGTTAAATTCACAAGTTCTTCAAAATTCTGCACAAGAATCAAATCATGGGTGTACTGTCGTTCTTTTCTAGGAGAACTTTTCCTAGGGAGGAAATTTACTGTGCTTAAACCACCTAGTTGTCTAACATAAGATTGTGTATGTCTCCTTAAATCTTCTATTTCTGCAAAAGGAACAGCATACAATACTTCTTGAGGTTCAGAATCAGAGATGAGGTTTTCTTGGTTTGCTACTTCAAGATTTGGGCTGTCTGAAATTCCTGTTTTAAGCGGGTTTTCAGTAACATTTTTGACAATGGGAGATTTTTCTTTATCACCCATGCAATTTATGCCCTCCTTCTTGCGCCAAAAACTGTTGATGCCCCGAAGATCGCAACATCAAGCAGAAAGGGATTCTCCCCGATAGACTATCCCAATTAGATTGTCCACCGTTTGGTGTGGGGAATCCATCCGGTTAGCGGTTCCGGCAACCGTTAGATTTAGAGATTTGCTTGAATTACATCGATTATGGCCCAATCCACCATTCTTTTTTTATTTTAAGGTTTAAGTTGATATGCAAGTGCCTAAGATAACTTAATCTAAATGCAGAACTTGAAACAAATCTATGTCTAAACAACTGAAATAAACCTAAACTATCCCAACAAGGAGCAAAATTATAAGTATGAGTAATGTGCTGAAAGAAGCATCTACAGATCAACAGATAGCTATTAAACCATGAAGATACAACTACAGCAGAAGGAAAAAGATATTAAAAGATAGCTTCCAATTTACATACAGCGCATTCTATTACTAATGTAGGAGAAAAAATCATTTGCACAGAAAAACAACAAGATCATTCAATACATAGAAATAATTCAGGGCAGCAAAGAAAGATCTCACTGTAGAATATGAAAGACACAAGTATAATCCAGCATGCATCCAACATCCATTCCCATGCAAAAGACATCCTCTCCAGGCTCTTATTAGGAAAATTTCATTTTCTTGGAGCAAGTGCAAGATAGCTCGTACAAGTTAACAAAAATCTTTTCCCTGCCAAAAGTCCTTTTACACTATTCCCTAAGCTTCTATTTATATCTTTACAAAATGCCTCTTGGGCTGCCACCTGGCTCTTTACACTTGTCCTCTAAAGACTTTTCCCCTAAATAAACAAATCATGGCCCTTTTCTTAAAACTGAAAATTTCTCAAAAATAGAAAATGATAGTTGTCTAGTGACTCTACGCTCTAAGCACAGGGAGAATAGATGAAAATATGAACAATGCATTAGGACTAGCATGTTCATCCTTGAGGAGGTGCTTCTGCTGGAATTGAGGTGCTTGTACTAGCTGCTACTGCTGCTGCTGCTTTCTTTTCCTCCTCTGCAATGTAGCTGAACTAGACACCAGTGTCTCTGATAACCACATTTGCTGGTGAAGGGAGCAAGATCTTCTGGGAAGTCACATGCTTACCAAGCTCTGCTTCAACACCATGAATTTCTGCAATTGCTGCTTGGTGGATTTCTTTAAGCAAATGACTATATATTGATGACAGCCCAATATAGTGATGGAGATCATCAGTGGCTAGGACATCAATCTTCTTTACATATTCTATTTGAATTCCTAGCTCTTCCTTCAAGTCTGATAAACGTTGCTATTTGCTTGGAAACTCATCGAGGGACTGAGAAAAAATCAGCTTGCACTTATCATGCACTTCATGGATCTTTTGATACAGGCTGTTACTTTTATCAATTGTTCCCTGCATCTTAGCTATCAGCTTAAGGCCACAACTCCTACAGAATTCCATAAGGGCTACATCTTCTTTAAAATCATCTACTGACTTGAACGGGAGATGCTTAGGGAAATCAACCTTCCCTTCTCTCCATTCCATTTGGCTCAGGATGTTTACTTTAACCCGAGTGTATTTTCCCTTAATCCTATTGGATTCTGTATTAACTTCTTTCAACCTAACCATCATGGCTTTCAGCCTACACGCTTCCTCAGTAATCAGCTCCTGTGTGGCGTGCATTTGCCTCAAAATGTCACAGGAAAGCTCATGAAAGGGAGACATATCTATCGCTCTACTTTCTGCCTGCTCTAATTGTTCAACAATTGCCTGCTTATCTGCTTCCAGATGAAAAACTATAGCTTCAGAATTGTTCTTTTCTGCTTCTAGAACCATCATCTAGATTGCCATGTGCTCCTTTTCTTCTTCTAAATGGCAATACTTATCTGACAACTCCTTGTGATCAACTGACAGGCGATTATATTTATTCACTACAAGATCCCTGTAAGCCTGCTCATTAGCCACAGTATGTTGCAACATGCGAGCTCTCCTCTTTGTTGACCCAAATTCTCTGACCATATCGACCACATTGTCCTTTGTTGCTTTTGCTGCTAACACAGCAGCGGATGCCATGGCTATGGGAGCCTTATTTGTATTTTGCATCACCGTGGTCTCCCGCTGGGTAACAATATCTTCTTGGAAGAGTCTCTTTATCCTCTCTTCCGACTTCAAGACCACCACCTTCCTCTTCTTATAATACAAAAATTCATCCCATCGGGACACAATATGATCTTCTGATGGGGTGTAAGAGATGATCGGGAGGTCTATTACATGTGCTTCTATCTCTATGGGTGGGGTCTATACTACTTGAGATGTGTCTGTTTCCACATTTTGGGTACCGGAGCCACCTACTTGAGATGTGTCTATTTCTAGATTTTGGGTACCGGAGCCACCTACTTGAGATGTGTCTGTTTCCACATTTTGGGTACCGGAGCCCCCTACTTGAGCTGTGTCTGTTTCCATATCTTGGGTGCTGGAGCCACCTGCCTGGGCATCTTCATTGGTCTTAAGCTCTTCCTCCATATTTTGTTCCTCTTCAGTTCTACGCCTTCCTTCTTCTGCTTCTGCTTCCTTCTATTGCCTTGCCTCCTCAGCTTCATTCTGCAGCCTTGCCTCCTCAGCTTCCTTCCGCAACCTTGCTTCTTCAGCTTCCTATTGCAGTCTTGCTTCTTCATTCAATATTTGTTCTTCACGGGCCAAGGCCTGAGCTGCTTCTCTTTCTTTCTGCAGACTGGCTTCTCGGGCTGTGGCAGAGCTAGAGCTAGCTCCACTACCTTGACGACAAATCTGGAACTCAGTCATGTTGTTGATTCCTCTAAACACTTCTTCCTCTACATCATAGTAATGAGCATATACCTCCTTGCAATGCTCGGCAACCTTGCTCCGCCTATCATTTCTATGGAAGATCACCTCATCGAAGTGGAAAGCTTTCAGATCTTGAATGTATTCCTCGGCTGTTGCAACCCCTGAGAATTTATAGGCTCCTATGTAAAAAGGCAAAGGAGGGAAGGAAGCCTTATGTTGCTTGTTAAGCACTCCTCCTATTCCATCAAGGAAAACTTGCCTGACTGCTTCCTTGAGGACTACATAATCAGTAGTGTATCTTGGCAAAATATATGGTGCTTTTGTACCTCCAAGCATCCTGATGTAGGTGCCCTGTTCTGAGAGGTAAAAATTGCCATAGTTTTCCAGGACCTCCATGGCATTTTCTGATAGACAATTGGGCTCTTCCTTGAAAATATGCTCACACAGGGGCATGATGAACTCTTCGCAGATGAGCATGTAGTTTGCTCTGTAGTTTTGAGCCCACATTATTTTATAGGAAGTGTAGACCGGGGTGTTGGCCTGATCCCATGTGCAACCTAGCCTGGGGAAAGAGAGCTTGGCCAAAATGCAGTCAATAAGATATGAAGGCATGAAAAATTCAGACCTTTATAAGGCCAAACCTTCTCTAGCTGCGGCCACTGTGGATGCCAAACTATCTGAAAGAATAGTAGCCCAATCAAACACAGTTCATTTGAATGTTATGAAGTGGATGATGGGAGTCCACTGTATCCTATATACAGTGCCATCGGTCATGCCGAAAATTCTGCATAACATCAGGGCAATTAATATAAAAGGAGGTCTTAAGCTCTAAACATCATATTCATCATTATCTCTCTTCCTCAGCTGCTTGCCCGTGACCAACAACCTTTTAGCCATCTCGATATTATTCATTTGTCCCAACCATTCATCGTTTAGAGCTTGCTAGGGACGTGAGATTTCGTAGGCCGCTGTAATATAAGCTAGATGGAATGAAGTGAAAGGTTCTCCCTTGCCATCATGCAACACTCTTGTTTGTGGGTTGGCATGTTCCAATATCCATCCGATCACTTGAGATCATAGGAACAATTCAGGGTGAGTAGAAGCCCTGGCTATGCCGAAAGTTCTGATGTTGAGGTAGATTTGTTCTTCCTCCAACAATACGTCTGGGATATCCTGGTCCTTGATCATCCGGTAAACATCTCCCCAACAGACCTCGGGAGGAACGCCGGCGGTACACTTAGTGTCTTGGAAAATAGTATCGGTCCTTAGTTGCATTGGTTCTGGTTCCATCACTTTAGCTTTCTTTCTACCACCTTTTGGCATCGTGGCTTATCCCTGTCAGTAACCAAATGTGAATGATTATAAAATTGTAACACATTATGAGAGTGTAACATAAAGTAAGACAATTTTAGCATGCTAATGATAAATATAGACAAAATTATAAAGTTGCATGCTGAGGAAGAAAACTAAACATAGATCATTCCAGAAAACAAAATATTGTCCTCAGACTTGATTATTCTAGGGAGACAATGCTCGGTTAGGAACTTTTGGGATGCTTCCGAAAAGGTTAAGCATACAACGTGTAAAACCCACTTCCTTCCTATTCCTTGGAGATAGGATGACCTCCATCATAGTACTTCTAATGGCCAATGGTGGGCTAGCTTGGAGTGGAAAACCCTATGAGGAAAAAAGAAAACAAGAAACCGTTTTCCACAGTACTTAACTGAGCCGAATAGGCGAGTGGTTGAGTATCTCAACCGACCACTACTGACATTGATAATTCTTGAGAAGCTGGTATGCAGCCGGTATAAAATTAGGTTTGAGTAAATCTGGGAAGGAGTTCGACCGAAACGTAGCTAGTGAAAAAAAAAAAAAGCTCGGACGGCTCAGAGACAAAGGGCCAACTGGGACCGACTTGGTCGTGGCTATGACTCCTAGTTGGCAGTGTTGAGAAACTTATGGGGGCACGATGACCGTAAGTTCTTTAAAATGATACATACTACCAATGCCTACCGGCCACGTTATTAAATGGGAAAACCCAAGAAATAACTCAACGTGAAGCTAAGACAAAGATGACAGTTGATAAACTTACCTGGAGACAAAACAATGGTGGGGTGAGGTCGACACGGTGGTGAATACGCTGAGCTGGAGCGACGCACTTTCCCAAACGACGTTCTTTTAATAAAACTAACAATGGGAACAATGAAACTCGTCGCCCATATATAAGGCTTGACACGTGCGGGCATTTAACCGGGTAGGTGACGATTTAAAACGGAGTTTAAATGCTCGTACGGCGTGGTCATTTCGAGCTGACTTGGCATTTAAGCGCAACCGTCGGTTGCGGAGCGGACTCACAAGTTTCATCCATAGCTGCAGCCAGAACTCATGAGTTCCTTTCAAAAGGTGGGAGACTTTGGCGAGGCATTCGCTTCTTGCGGGAGAGATAAAAAGTTTGGCGAGTCGCTCCAAAATTTCAGGAGCACTTTGTGAGTTCCTCTGAAATTCATTTTACCAAAATTTTATCGCGACCGGTTTTGTCGAGCTATCCCGAAGTTTCGGAAAGACTCAGTAAGTCCTTCCAAGATTGACGAATGACTTTGGGAATTCTTTTCCGAAATATGAACGGTCGAGTAACCTGGGGAAAAGAACAACTTACTGCGGCAACACTCGGCGAAAGCTTCCGCAATTTTGAGAGAGAATTTTAAGTTTTTTCGCAGTTTCAAGAAAGAAATTTTAGTTCTTCCGAAGCTTCCGAAACGCTAAGTGTTTTCCACAGTTTCGGGGAGCAATTTTAAGTTTTTTCGCAATTTCGGGAGAGAATCCCAAGTTCATCCGCAGTTTCGGGAGAGAAATTTGAGTTCTTCCGCAATTTCAGGAAAGAGTTGTGAGTTTTGACTTAGAAGAAAAACTTCAAGTTTAAAGCAGATTCCTCAGTTTGAAACAAAAACTAAGTCCAGATGTTTTTCAAAGGAGACTTAACTTTTTTAGGCAATCTTTCTAAGAAAATGAAAGGAGGGGCCCTAATATCCACAAAAATATTGGGGGGGGATGTTGCTACAACAACACGATGCTGCGACACATCGGATGAGGGCGCAAAAGGAGTATTATGTGTTAAAGTATACCGCATTTGGCTGGTTTTTGGATCACTTGGACCATATGTCATGTAATGTTGAGTCAATTGTACCGCGGTATGTGGGTTTTTGGGTCATTTGGACCAATTCAGTTAGATATTTGGTCAATTGTCCATAGTGTCGGTTATGAAGTCGTTTGTAAGTGGAGAAATATTGTAATGGCAAAAGCCTATAAATAGATGAGAATTGTAAGTGTTAGACACACATATGCGGAGATGATAGATAGATATGAGATAGAGACAGTAGTTGGCGAGCAAGAAGAAGGTGAATGTATACGGAGATCTATGGTTTTGCTTCTGGTATATGGCTAATAGTAATACAGTGATGATGTTTTGGTACTATCTTCGTCCAATGTTGCGATATAAGAATGTTGTTATATTTTATTGACGCAATGTCTGCTTACTATTACTGTGATGATAAATGCTACGATTAAGTAATATGTTATAATTCCATGTCAAATGCTTAAATTTTTTGGTTAAGTACTGCAATAGAGCTAGCCACAACTCTCCTCCTCTCTTGGCGGAAACATGGTTTTGTCTGCTCTTCTTGGATGCCTCGGGTGAGACCTCATCTGCTCTGCGGGTGTTGTTGGGTGGTCTCAAACCTGCCTGGGCCTGTGCCCAGGGAGAATGCGGTATGTGTCGACAGTGAGGCGAACCCCTGTCGACTAAGGTCGCGATTGGTCAACATATATATAAGATATAGTTGGAAATTTTATAGGAAGAAACTTAATAAATATTATGTTTACATATTTGTGGAGTTTATACATATAAATTAGATATATATGTATCTGCACTAGAGCCATGTTGTTGATATACGAACCACATCAGTTGTATCTGTATATATAAATATATTAGATATTTTATATGAGAGAGGTCCACTCCACTATTAGGGGGGGTAGTGGAGGTATGTCGAGTGTTAGTTGGAAACTAGTGGAGTGACAAACTAGAAGAAGGGCCACCACTTGGATGTGAGTTTTGAATGCCGGATCGCCATTTCTTCCAGGGACTGGAGATGAGACTTTGGTTTTAAGACGAAGGAAAATGCTCTCTACGGGGGAAAAAGGGGAAAAGCAAAAACCTTTCTGCATTATGATCTATCATGGTTTGAGCATTGTTTGTTAATAATTGTTATATGGATTGGGTTTTTTCTTATAGGGATCGGGGTTTTAGATGACGGGGGATCTCTGCATATTCAAGTATGCTTAGTGTTCTCATTTGAAGTTCTGTGCGAAAAGGGAAAGGATAGCTCAAGTAGAGCTTGATCCCAGGGATTGTTTTTGTTGTTGCATTTTAATCTTTTGATACAAAAAATGTATTCTTTTGTTGATCTTATTGAAAACCCCAAATGGAGGTGGGAGATTCTTCTCAGATATCGCATCTTCCTTGCTTTTTTTTTTATTGTTTTCTTCTTACTGTTGGTGAAAGAGCGGACGCCCCCTTGTGGAAGGTATGGCCAAGCTCAAATATAGACTCATTGATATTATTGCATCAGTACGAGGGTGATTGCTTAGGGGCATATCCCTATTTAGATTTACTATTATCATATTTCCCACTGAAATCCCATGACAAAGTTTAGCAGCGGCGATTCCAGTGATCCAATCATGTTTGGTTGACTCTTTTAGGACTATATTTCATATGATTGATTTTCTGTAGCACGTGAGAAAAAAAAACGATCTGATCACTTTTGTTTTTACTCTTATATGATTATGTGCTACCTTACTTATTTTTCTATAGTGCGTTGAGGAAAGAGACCTCTGTCAAACGAGAGATCCCAGTCATATTTATATGCCTATAGGAATACTCGATATCATCCCTGCATGTCCTTATTATTGGCATATCGCTTGGATCCATCCAGATCTAAGTGAGTATACTACCAGGAAATGATAATCTTTGTGAACTCCGTGTAGGGACAGGACGACCAAGAGGCTCGATCCTAAATCTTTTGTTGGATTGCTTGTGTTATAGAATGCTCCGCGCTAGCAGAAATATTGATTATTTTTTCTGAAATGTGTGTGTCTTCTTCTATTGTTGCATGCGGCAAAAGCTGCACTGGATTCATAGTTAATATGAATCTATCCATGCCAGGGTTTTTGAATTTTGTGCATAGGAATGAGACAATCCCTAGCAAATGTCTGATTCGACATTTACTGATTCACCACTAATAATGTATATATTCTTATCTTTACAATCTGTATTTTAATTGATAGATAGAGCTTGTCTCTGTATCTATTTTATTAATTGAAGGTGTCAGGAAAACCCTTGCTTAATGTGAGATGCTAAGTGAGCCTTATAGTTAATGATGTAACGGGGACAGGCTGGGATCCTCTCTATGTTAAACTATGTTAAAATACGTGTTGATGTATGGCAAGAAATAGGTAAGTTTTTACTTTTCCTTGAGTATTGACCTCCGTAACATTTTGGACATTAGCATAGAATGCCAAGAAAGGTTCTCTATAAAAGAGGTTTTCATAAGGTAAGAAGAAATTTTGTAACCCTCTTGCTTTGACTGAAAAGGAATAACATCGAAGTGATTATCTCGTAGTTTTCATATTATTATAATGTAAAAGGTATGGAGGGAACATGACTTAAACTGAACTCGGTCTAGTTATAGCTTTATCTATGTAATATATTCATAATGTAGATCGATGGCAAGGATAAAGCTTAAATTTAACCTTGTCTATATTGTATTCTTTTAGTTATAACTGGAATGTCTCAAGTGCAACAAGGTGTTGCAGGATATTGTATTATTTTATTTATATTTGGAATGTCTCAAGTGCAACCTTGTTGCAGGAGGTAATCATCTACTTTTGATAGTTAATAAAATGATGCAACAACTTTTGTGGACGTAGCCCAAGAGTGGGTGAACTACCTGAAAATTAGTCTCTCTTTTGTGGTTGTGTAAGTGGCTTGTTGTATTTGTATTTTTGTCAAACGTGTTTCTGGTTCATTCAGTGTGTGTTTCATTTCTTTTAAAAGCAATTTAAAGTGGTGGATGATTATGCACATTAAAATCATTGACCTTATGAATGTTTTTAGTTTACTTTATTCCTTATGATCAACTAACCTTTATGTGATTCTTATGTGTCCCTTAGTGGTGAAATTTTCATATTATATTTTGCATCGATGTGCCTCTTGTCATGATGGATCTCCTATGAGGTCATTTTTATCTGTCTGCAGTATTTTATCTCTTGAGGAAATTGAATAGTATAAGTATTGATTACTTACATTATTCTATTATCTTTTACCAATGCAAGTACAACATTTCTATCACGCCTAAATTTTCAATGAGAATATTTTTAATATTCTATTTTTTTGAAATAATTTACCCATTTTTACTAACTCTGAAAATAGGGTATGTTACACCACTACTCCATTTTGCTGTGGAGTCCCTGGAATAGTATATTCCCTTTTGGTCCCATGTTTATCACATAATTCTTTAAAATATCCTGAACTAAATTCTCCTCCTCTATCATACCTTACTGCCTTCAATATTTTTCCTGTTTAATTCTCTGTCAGATTCTTAAACACTTTGAATTTTCAAATGCTTCATATTTTTCTCTCAAAAAAGCAACCCACATGAGTCTAGAATAATCATCAATAACCGACATGAAATAGTTTTCTTTTATTGTACCTTCCTTCCTGTATGGTCCACATAAATCCATATGTATTAACTGAAGGGGATTATTTGTTGATGTAAAACCTTTTTATTTAAATTGAGTGCGGGCCAGCTTTCCCATTTGACATGACTTACACACCGAATCATATGGATTTGATATCTTTGGAAGATCCTTTACTGCCCTATTGTTATTAAGTTTGATTATATGATCAAAATTCAAATGTCCAAGTCTCTTATGCCACAACCAACTCTCATCATAGTTGCTTAGATGTCATTCTTCCTTTTCTTCATTCAAAACATAAACATTATTTTATGTCCTTATGCCTTTTGCAATCAATTGTCCCGAGGGTACAAATTTTATCTTGCAACCTTTCGAATTAAATACTACTTCACACCCTCTGTCACAGACCAGACTGACACTAAGGAGGTTATGTTTTAAACCATGTACAAACAACATGTCTTGAGATTTTCCTTTGCCATTACTCAAGCTTACCATCCCTTTTCCTTCGATTTTTCCCGGGGCATCATTTCGAAAGGTCACATTTCCTGATTTACTTTCACTTAGAGATAGAAATTTATTTTTATCACCCATCATGTGTTTAGAACAACCACTGTCAATATACCAGAGATCCTTTTTCCTTTGAGCAAAAGTACTAGTCCACATTTGTCACCTTCTTTCTTTTTCCAAACCTTGGCCTTTTCAAATGTATAATTTATTCTCGGATTTGTTTTGTACTTCCTTAAATGACAGTCTGAATCTTTGTGTCCAAAATTATGACAAACAAATCATTCTAGCTCATTATTTAATAGATCAAAAGAGTTGATGTGTTGATAATCGGTTCTTCTTTTAGTTGTGGATTGAATTGAGTGATATCCTTGTTTCCTCACTGACTGTCCAGCTCTGTTTTGTAGCAGCTGACTCTTTGACTTCCGTAGTTGCATACTTCTAAATGTAATTCCACAATTTGCAATTTTATGAACAAAGTTAGAACAGTAATAGCAATAACCATAGAAAAAATTTTGGTACCTGGATATTGGTCTTCTTTTTGGGCTTGATTGATTTGTCTCTTGTTGGCTATGTTCCTGTTCAAATCTCAACTTATATTTATTGATTTTGGTTAGCAACGTATGATCATCATCTGACTGTATGCTACTTGAACCACTTTCATAACTTAGGCCAGTCTTTATCAATGGAGATCTTTGTTTACTCAGGATGCTATTCAGTTCTTCTGAGGCTTTGATACTTGACAAATTTTGGTGGTACAAAGCTTGAAATTTCTCCAAATATTTTCTAGCTTTTACTACTTCTTCTTCCATAGATTCACATCTCAAAATTTTCTCTGCTAATTGTTGTTTTAGAGTGTCCTCTATTTTCTTTGATTCTTCTAATTCTAATTTTAACAGCACAAAATCTTCACGTGTTCCTTTACCATTCTTTTCAAGCTGCATCAACAAATGTTTTTGTTTTCTCTTCTTAAGTCTGAGTCTATCAATCTCTTCTAAAGCGCTAATTAATTCACCTTCCATGTCAATCATAGCTTCTTCATCATTAAGATCTTCTATGTCCATAAGCATAAAATCATTCATTCTATATTCACAAGATGAATTGCTATCTATATCCTCTGAGGAGTCATCATCATTTGCACACAAATTTTTCTTTTTACTGTATTTCTTAAATTTGTATTTCTCTTCATCATCAAAATTCTGATCTTTTTTCTTGTGAGGACATTTAGAGGTTAAATGACCTATCTTACCACAGTTAAAACATTTAAATGGTAGCTTGTCTCTATATTTACCTGATCCTTTCTTCAATCTTCTTACAAATTTTGCCTCAATCTCATATGCTCCAGAGTCAATATTCTTATCTGCTTTAAAGGATGCTTCTCTAGTGATGAGTTTGTATGTACTAATCCTCATTTCATAACCAGTTAGAGTTCCTAGGAGTAGATCAATGCCCATAGTCTTAAGAACATTTAACTCTTCTATTGCTGAAACATTGGGGTTAAACTTATCAGGCAGAGATCTTAAAATTTTATGAATTAAGGATTCTTCTTCAATTGTTTCACCGAGGCCTTTCATAGCATTCACAAGCTCTTCAACCCTTAGGAAATATTTACTAACATTCTCATCCCCATTCATCTTTAGTTGTTCAAATTTCAACCTGTATGTCTGCAGTTTGGCATCTTTTACTTTATCATTCCCTTCATAACTGCTTATAAGTTTGTCCCACATTCCTTTGGCAGATTCAAGATGCAAAACTTTTACAAATTCAACTTCTGCAAGGCCACTGAGAATAGCATTCATTGCTTTTGCATTAAAGGTAAATTACAGTTTGTCATCTTTGGTGGCTAGTACAATGGGCTTTACATATCCAGTTTCAACTACATCCCATACATCAACACCTAAGGACATAAGATAGGTTCTCATTCTAACCTTCCAGAAAGCAAAATTTTCCCATCAAACAGAGGAGCCTTATTGATTGAATTTCCATCATGACTAGTCATGTTTTAAGCTCACAGATCTACCTTTAAATAAACAGAACCCACTCTGATACCAATTGAAGTTGTTACAACTAAGAGGGGGGGTGAATCAATTGTAATTATAATTATAATCAATTTATCTTTCCTTTTAAAATTTTAATTGCATTCACAAAATGACTGTCAAGATAATGCATAAGATAAGCAAGGACCTAGTAATCATCATCCACACATATGATGTACACAGATACAAATATTCATGAGGAAACCCATAAAGGGAAAAACATCTTCTTCTTAGAATGATAAGTAGTCTTTAACTCTTGTACATCAATTATCTTTGAGCACCAACTCAAGATGAGGCTACAACCTCTGTTTAACAAGCTGCAACTTGTTGAGAGACCCAACTCTCATGTTTTTCTAGCACCCACTAGAAGGAAGCACCCATGTCTGAGTTGCGGCTGTCTGAGTCGCGGCCGTCTGAGTCCCAACGGTTTGAGTCGTAGTCATTTGAGTCACAGCCATCTGAGTCGCAGTCGTTTGCGTTGTAGCCGACTAACAACATTATTTTATTGTATTTCAATCTCAATGGTAGCTTTAGTAAACTGAATTTGGTATGGTCTGAGTCACCCGCCTTGTCTGCTTTCCAACCATCAATGACAACTGAATCATAGTGCCAACATCAAGTTGGTTAGTTAGTTGAGTCAATGGTCCTAAGTTAGTTGAGTTAGTTGTTGACTAAGACATTACTTGACCCATGGTATTCACTAACCCATAGTATTAGCCAGTTGTTTTGAGTCTTGTGAGAAACTATATATATGTGTGTTTAAAAATGAGAAGGCAACAAATATGCCCTTTGTGTTTCTGCTCTATGTTCTGTGTCATTGCAAACTTTATCATGGTATCAGAGCTGATGACCTGATCGTTAGATCTTGTTTTTGGGTAAGCCTTTTCATAAACTAAAGAGCACACACACACATGATTGGAAGTTGCAGCACAAGACGAAGAAGGAACACTCAGGCTGTGACAATTTCTTTTTCATTTGTTTTTTTCCCACGATCCAACGAGGTTGCATTCCGATCCGGTGAAGGGTACCTCAAAAATCCCATTGAAAAGAGGTTGGCGCACCCTGCTTGAAGGGAATTTGCAACGGGCACACCCTACTTGAAGGAAATTTGCGACACTGGTGCACCTTGCTTGAAGACAAACTACGACGGTCGGCTCACCTTGCTAGAAGGAAAATTGTGACGGTGTGCCTTTACTTATAGAATTTTGTCCGTCGCACCCCAGAAGCGCACTATGTTAGTTAGCATCTTGCGCCAGTCAGTTTAATAGCTATCATACTCCATGGAAAGCCTGAACATGAAGTCGATCTCAGGTCCAATGCTGAATGGCAAGAATTATGAATTATGGTCTATAAAGATGCAGACCTTTCTACAGCTCAACAAATGTTGGGATATGGTGGAAATGGAGTTCACGGAACCAACGGTAGCTACTCTCACTACGATGACTAATGCAAAAAAGAAGTCCCTCGACAAAAGCAGAGATCGTAATCTAACTGCTAAGTGGTTGATCCAAAGTTGCATTGAGGAGTCCATTTTCCCACGGATCGCTGGAGCTACGAATGCACATCAGGCATGGAATCTCCTCCAATCTGCATACAAAGGTACAGATCAAGTCAAAACGGTAAGATTCCGAACCCTTCGACTCCAATTTGAAAGTCTTAAGATGAAGGACACAGAGACTGTCGATCAATTTATGACTAGGGTTTCTGGGATTGTCATGCAATTCCAAACCTATGGCAAAGCCCTAGAGAAGAAGGGTATGGTTGAAAAATTACTTCGATGCCTCACTAAGAAATTCTCTATGATGGTTACTGCCATAGAAGAATCTAAGGATCTGTCAATGTTTACTCTAGAAGAGTTAATAGGGTCGTTTTTTTCTCATGAAGCTAGACTGAGTCAGGAAGACGAGTCTTTGTCTCATGCATTTAGCACTCAGACTTCTTTCAACAAAGGTCGAGGTCGAGGCAGAAGAGGAAGGACTTCTAATTCCACAGAGGATAGAACTACCCATGAACACCATGAACACACAGATAACTGTGAGCACAGTCATAACCCTCAGAACTAGAGAGGAAGAGGAGGCAAGAGATGGACTAATAGGTCCAATGTTCAGTGTAATTAGTGCAAGAAATATGGCCACGATGAATGTGACTACAGAAAGAAGCAAGCAGATCAGAACAGTGGCAAAGCAAATGTCTCAAATGTTGAAGAAAATTCATCAGAAGTTATGTTTCTGTCATACCAGGCGACTGAAGAAGAACATCAATCAGATGTGTGGTTGCTAGACAATGGATGCAGCAATCATATGACAGGTAACAAATCATTATTTTCTTATATAGATCCATCTGTTAATTCAAAGATTAAAATGGGTGATCACTATCTCGTTCTAGCTCAAGGAAAAGGTATAGTTCATATACTTACCAAACATAATGAGAAGAAGTACATAGATGATGTATTCTATGTTCCAAATCTTAAGGTCAATCTGATCAGTGTGGGTCAACTGATTCAGAATAAGTATGATGTTAGGTTCATTGATTGCTATTGTGTTGTCTATGATAAATCTCCTAGTAGAAGACTCCTAGCCAAAGTAGAAATGACCAAGAATAGAATTTTCCCACTCAACCTAAGGAGTGTTATTCTGTCACAGGCATATGCTCATACTATCTCTAGTCAAGACGAAACCTAGTTGTGGCATTGTAGGTATGGTCATCTACCCTTTCAGAGTCTCGCTCATCTGCAAAAACAATCCATGGTCAAAGGATTACCAGTCATGAATGAATAGTCAAGTTCTTGTGAAGACTGTATTTTAGGGAAACACCAAAGGGACAACTTTCCCACTTCTACAAATAGAGCCAAAGAACACCTTGAAATTGTTCACACAGACCTATGTGGACCCATGCAAACCCAGTCTATAGGAGGAAGTTTGTATTTATTAACATTTATTGATGACTATAGCAGGAAATTCTGGATCTACTTTCTCATAAATACGTCGGAATCTTTCTCCAGATTCAAAGAGTTCAAAGCATTGACTGAAAAGAAGTAAGGTAAACCACTCAAAATACTCAGATCAGATGGTGGAGGTGAGTATGTCTCTCATTATTTTGCATATTTTTGTAAGCAACATGGAATCCAGCATCAATACACTACCAGATACACTCCACAACATAATGGAGTTGCAGAATGGAAGAATCAGACCATCATGAACATGGCCCAAAGTATGATACCATACAAAAAGTTATCCGATAATTATTGGGCAAAATCTGTTGCATGTTCAGTATATCTACTGAACAGGTCTCCCACAGTAACTGTCAAAGAAAAGATACCTGAAGAAGCATGGAGTGGCACTCAGATTAGTGTCTCACATCTCAGTATATTTGGATGTGTTGCATTCACACACATACCTGATGAGTTAAGAAAGAAGTTTGACAAGAAGAGTGAAAGGTTTACTTTCACAGGGTATAGTGAACAACAGAAATCCTATAAGCTATATAATCCTGTCACCATGAAAGTAGTGGTGAGAAGAGATGTCAAATTTATGGAAGATAAATTTTGGACTGATACAACAGACATTCAGCAGACCGATAGTATAGTACTACCAGAACCACTCAGAATGCCCAAACTTGAAGTATAGTAGTAGCAACAGCAAGAAGCGACACCAGTAGACAGTCCACTACAGAACCAGAGAACCAGAAGCTTAAGGGATTTATATGAACAGACTTCTGTCATTAATGAGAAACTACAGTATGCACTTTTTTTCATGTCAACCAACATGTTTTGAAGAAGAAACAAAAGATCCACAGTGGATTCAAGCAATGAATGAAGAGATTGATTCTATTGAGAGGAATCAGACTCGGGATCTAGTTGATCTCCCATCAGATAAAAGTTGCATTGGTGTAAAATGGGTCTATAAGACCAAGTTGAATGAAAAATCAGAGATAGAAAAGTACAAGGCAAGGCTTGTTACAAGAGGTTTTGCTCAACAATATGGTGTAGACTATGATGAAACCTTTGCTCCAGTAGCAAGGATGGACACCATCAGAGTTGTACTTGGAATAACAGCTCAAAACCAATGGCCTATTTACCAAATAGATGTGAAATCTTCTTTTCTGAATCGTATACTTGAAGAAGAAGTCTATGTAGATAAGCCACCTGGTTATGATATCAAAGGTCAAGAACACAAGGTATGTAAGCTAAAAAAGGTCTTGTATGGTCTCAAACAAACTCCAAGAGCTTGGTACAGCAGAATTGACTCTTATCTCATCAACAATGGGTTCAGCAGAAGCAGTAATGAACCTACTCTATATGTTAAAACGGATCAGTAAGGTAACATTTTAATTGTTTGTCTTTATGTTGATGATATGATCTATACTGGAAATTTGATGCTAGAAGAGTTTAAGATAGTCATGAAAAAGGAGTTTGAGATGACTGATCTTCATCTTATGAAGTTTTTCCTTGGTTTGGAAGTTGATCAAAGTGAAAATGGGATTTTCATCTATCAGCATAAGTATGCTACTGACATTCTGCAGAGATTCAAAATGGATAAATGTAAGCCAGTAGAAACTCCCATTGCTACAGAAACCAAGTTAAGCAAGAATGATGAAGGACTAGCAGTAAATTCTACACTTTACAAAAGATTAGTAGGCAGTTTAATGTATTTGACTACTACTAGACCTGATTTGATATATGCTGTCAATCTTATTTATAGATTCATGGAATCTCCCAAAGATTCTCACTGGAATGTTGGAAAAAGAATACTGAGATATGTTGCAAGTACAATTGATTATGGACTTTGGTACACTCATTCACAACACTGTACTCTCACAGGGTACATAGACAGCTATTTTGCAGGTAGTATTGATGATAGAAAAAGCACATCGGGTTATGCTTTCCATCTTGGTACCAATCTTACTTGTTGGGCTTCTCAGAAGGAGCCCATTTTGAGCATGTCTTCAGTAGAAGCAAAAAATATTGCAGCAACTACAGCAGCATGCCATGTAGTTTGGCTCAAAAGACTCTTGAAGGACATGGGACATACAAAAATAGAACCAACAACCATATATTGTGACAACAGTTCTGCTATACAGTTGTCTAAACATAAGGTATTTCATAGGAAGAGTAAACACATTGACACTCACTATCATTTCATACGTGAGTTAGTCAATAATGGAGAGATCAATTTGATATTTTGTGGCTCTAACGAGCAGCTAGCTGATATGTTTACCAAACCGTTGGGTACATCTGCATTTGAGTTTTAGAGGAAGCACTTAGACATTGATAGTGCTAACCACACCATCCCACTTGAGATTAAGGGGGTGTGTTAAGAGTTGTAATCTCATATGTCAAGTTGGCTAGTTAGTTGAGTCAATGGTCCTAAGTTAGTTGAGTTAGTTGTTGACTAAGACATTAGTTGACCCATGGTATTCACTAGCCCATAGTATTAGCCAATTGTTTCGAGTCTTATGAGAAACTATATATATACATGTGTTTAATAATGAGAAGGCAATGGATATGCCATTTGTGTTTTCATTCTATGTTCTGTGTCACTGCAAACTTTATCAAATTTTAATACGCACTCCCTCAGCGAAGAAGTTGTTCCACGCCCTAATTTTGTTTTTGTTTTTCTTCATAGAAACCACAAACGTATTTCAGCAAAAACGGTTTATTTTCA
This sequence comes from Larix kaempferi, assembly GCA_027924585.1. Lineage (NCBI taxonomy): Eukaryota > Viridiplantae > Streptophyta > Pinopsida > Pinales > Pinaceae > Larix > Larix kaempferi. The sequence continues at coordinate 66,211,066 of BSBM01000753.1, forward strand.
CCGTTAATTTTCTTCGTTCTCCTTCGAATGTTAATGGATGGCAGCCTTGAATTGTCCCCGTAGAAGAGGCCATTACAATTATCGATAAGGACAATAGTAGAGACTTGCAAAATTCCCTTATAAATATTGATATATAACATGTGTTGTAATTTTGTTAACGTTTTCTGTCTCACCTCTCCTTTCTTTTAGACAAAAGAATACTTGTAGGTTAGGATAGTTATCCGGGAACCTTAATAAGTTAGTTAACTAAGTTAAACATCAGACTGAATATCTGAAACGGTTTTTAATCGAGTTGATTGATTCAGTAGTATAATCAACCAACCAAAGTAGCAAGTAGTTGCAACAATTTGTATTTGATTATAAATATATATCATACTTCCATTGTACGTAAAAAGATTCAAAGGTTAATATAATTAAGTGTACCTATTTATTATTTCGATGACTACTTTTTCTTCTTTCTTCTATGTCTAAGTTGTAAATAAAGAAATCTATTTTATAGGTACAACTCATAATAAGAATATACATAATTGGTATATTTAATAACATTTTATTTAAAATAGTCAAAATAACTAACTAAGATCCTATAATAATTAATAACAAATTTATATTTTGTTTGTTTAAAAAAAAACAACCTAGTTAATTAAAAATGGTAATAGGTATTTGAAGCTTAGAGAATAAGTGATTACAACTACTATGTAGCTTTACTTCACATAGTCGTTCATGATTATTGAATGAAATCTAAACTATGTAGCTTGATATATTATTTCTACGTCAAATTAATGATGTGTCAATCTAATAAATATATACGACAAGTTAGCAAACGTATCGATTCAGCTGTTAGAATGCCTTTGTTTTGGACAATCTTTTAAACCGAACAAACGAGGATGACGACAAAATCCATTTTCATATCATTGTTTGGTTTGCCATCCACGTGAGCACATGAGGAATCATTAGACATTGCAGTACTCTCAACCAAATTTTAAAATGCTGAAATTATTATAATCACCAAAAGACAACAAATTTTCTGTCACAATAGTCTTTTTTCTTTACGGATTTTTATTCTTTAAAAGATTGATTTTATGGTAGTAGTTTCAAATTCAAAATAAACTATTATAAAATGAACAAATAAGAAATAAGAAATAACTAGTAATTGATGCATAGATAACTGATAACTGATGCATAGATAACTCTTAATTGATAAATTAATAAATAAATAAATGATAAACAAACTTTTGTCCCATAAATATTATACAGCCTTAAAAAGTTTATTTTGATGTATATCAAATGATCAACAGACTATTGTGACACCTATGACAGCCAAGTGGATCGTTGTCAGGTCGTAAATGGTCTTTGGCAGGTCGTGTTACAAATCTCAGGTTTCATATGAAACAAGCATACATCTATTTCGCTTATAGACTCAATATAAATATGACTCGATAATGATAGGTAGTTTCATATTATGCACAATGAAAATAGTTGTTTTTAATTTATATAATTAATGAGTTTAGTTGTTAATTTAGAGATTTTTATATTTATATTAGAGATGTTTTCATTTTAGAATTTGGGGTGGATTAGTATTTATGTTTTTCTTAGATTGCAAGAGTATGTGGCAAATATATTGTGTCCAGTTGATTCTATGGCACTCATTCCAAATTCAAAATAAACAATTATAAAAAATATATATATAAAAAATAACTTGTACTTGATGCATGGATAACTAGGAGTTGTTACATGGATTTAATTCTTAGGTGACGCATGGATAACTTATTCGTGCTACTTAACTGATGACCTATAGGTGTTCACCAAGTACAAGTTAAGTGGTTGTGCTAGTGTTATTATTAACTTCACTCTATTCTTGATAATATTAATAATATTAATATTATAATTCAAAATAAACAATTATAAAAATATATATATAAAAAATAACTTGTACTTGATGCATGGATAACTGGGAGTTGTTGCATGGATTTAACTCTTAGGTGATGCATGGATAACTTATTCGTGCCACTTAACTGATGACCTATAGGTGTTCACCAAGCACAAGTTAAGTGGTTGTGCTAGTGTTATTATTAACTTCACTCTATTCTTGATAATATTAATAATATTAATATTATAATTCAAAATAAACAATTATAAAAAATATATATAAAAAATAACTTGTACTTGATGCATGGATAACTGGGAGTTGTTGCATGGATTTAACTCTTAGGTGATGCATAGATAACTTATTCGTGCCACTTAAGTGATGACCTATAGGTGTTCACCAAGCACAAGTTAAGTGGTTGTGCTAATGTTATTATTAACTTCACTCTATTCTTGATAATATTAATAATATTAATATTATAATTCAAAATAAACAATTATAAAAAAATATATATAAAAAATAACTTGTACTTGATGCATGGATAACTGGGAGTTGTTGCATGGATTTAACTCTTAGGTGATGCATGGATAACTTATTCATGCCACTTAACTGATGACCTATAGGTGTTCACCAAGCACAAGTTAAGTGGTTGTGCTAATGTTATTATTAACTTCACTCTATTCTTGATAATATTAATATTAATAATATTAGTATTGTTATATCTTAGGATTTGAGGTGGACTACCATCTATGCTTTTCCTAGATTAAAGGAGGATGGGATAGTGTACTATGAATATTGATTTCATGGTCGTCATTCAAAATTCAAAATAAACAATTATAAAACAAAATAAAAAATAAAATAATTGGTAGCTGATGCATGGCTAACTAGTAGCTCATGTATGGATAATAGGTAGTGAGAGACAACCCATTTAACTAAATAAGGTAATTAATATTAGTATTGTTATAGCTTAGAATTTGGGGTGGACTACCATCTATGCTTTTCCTAGATTGAAGAAGGATGGGACAAGTGTTGATTTTATGGTGGTAGTTCAAAATTAAGTGATTACAACTAAGCATGGAGAACAAGTAACATATAATTTGTCCATGACACTTAACTTGTGACCTATGGGTGACATGCCCAAGTTAAGTGGCTATGCTACTGTTCTTTAATTTGTGATCGGTGAACACTCATAAAAGTTATCTATTAACTATTTTTTATGAGTAATTACCAGTTTTCTATGCTTTAGCTATATGTTATCACAATACCCATAAAATCAATTTGGATAATACACTTGTCTCATCTACTCCAGTCCAAATTTTAAGATATAAATACCTATTGGTGTAATGACTTTTACAACTACAGATTTGTTACAAATTTGTAGCACTAAAACCATCACTTAAAACAAGTTAATATCATATAAAAAATGATAAACTACAAATAAAATCAAATATATTCATTAACTATAATTAAATATTTTCAATAATCATTTTCTTATTATTAATATTTTCCAACCCTTTATTTCTTTTAAGTCTTTTAAGTTGTAAACTCACATAGACATCCTCAACCTCCAACTATTCTTAACAAATGCCTAAACTTATCCATTGCTATAAATAAAAATATTGTTATATACATATCGAATCTTTACACATCTAAAACAACATGTGATTAATATATTTTAATTTCTTTACAATATACGGATAGAATTTCTCATGACGGATAACTAGCTTTAGATGGACTTAGGGTTTTCCTTATGCAAACCACAAGTAACACCTTAGGGAAATTTCTTTTTCTTATTATTGGGTTAATTACAGTGCAAATTTCATTAAATAATTTTCATTTTCATTAAATAATTTTCATTTTTTTTAAATAATTTATTGTCATAATTTTATATATATATATTTTTTTTCTGACAGAAACGGTTAATATTATTGATAATATATAAAAAGCAAAGATACAATTAAGTATGACTGATCAAATTGCTTCTATGTGTAAGAAACAACAATCAAGCCTACTTTCTTTTGATAGAATTCGAACTCCCTTCCTGTTCTAAGCGTATTATAGCTTCTAATCAACTGACCCAGTAATAATATGGAGAAAGAAAACATTCTTATAGTCTTTCATTTAAAAAATCTGGGCATTAAGCAAAATTCTAAAGCCTATATTGCCGACCATAGAGTGTCTAAGTCTTGATCTGAATAACAAAAAGGACAAATAAAAACCTTTAACGAGGGCCAACATCCTGAACTACTCCCACATCCTTTGCGGCCAGGTTCTGTTCAGAGCAGAGATCCACATAGTTTCCAGCTGTGTTCATATATTTCTTGATCTTTTCCAACTTTCTGTTAATAACCTCTAGCTCACTGCCAATCGGTTTGGGCTTCTTATTCTTGTTCTTGTGTGGATAAGCCAAATCCAGAGTTATATTCTCAAAATTCCCTACCAAGCTTTTGTACTGGGGCTTAATCTCATTATGTGTAGTAAAGGAAAAGTTATACATTTGAGTAATTACCTTCCTAAACTCCATGTTCTCTCCCCAAACCAGTCGAATTTGCAGCTCCAGATCTTGCAATCGATCCAAAAACTCCTCCTCAAATTTTGAGATGGTGTGTTTCTCATCATGTCTAGTAGCATTTCCCACCCCCACGTGCCTACGACAGGAGTCGTGACCAGGTTCATACCCTGTTGAATCGCCCCAGCTTTCTTTCTGCTGGTCTCCCCTACCACTCACAGAATTGCAACCGTGCTCCCTCTTGCAGTGCCTTCCACGAGAGAGATGATCATTCCCCTGAATACATCCAGTGTCGTGACAATAGTGCTCATCCCCAAATTCAAAACCATGATATTCCATTCCTGAACTTGCACAGAGGAGAGAAACTATTTTATTTCCAGAGTCAATACACAAACCCAGCTGAGACAAAGCATAGAGTGTTCTGGAATGAACCCAAAGACAGCTATTTGAAGTTTTCAAACGGCCACATGTCCACTAGCTGGCCGAGCTGCTAAGTGCCATTACTTCGAGCATGTGAAGGTGGAGTTCGAGGTTGAGAGAGGCCATCAAATCTCCAAGGGAGATTTCCCATAGATTTTTAATTAGTGTGCCAATTAAATGTATGGCATCCATCAATAAATTTTGATTATGTTAGTGACTAGAGTCTTAGATCCCAATTCTACTCTTGAACTAAGGTATCCAAGTGGTTTCAATGGGGTCATTTCCATTCCTTAGTAATCCATAATCTAGCCCCACTCCTAAGTTCGCCATCGCATCTGCTTCTTCATTCAACCCACGCAAAATGTGAAAGAAATTGTGATCTTGGAGTTCAGTATTGATGCATTGAAGGAGATAATGCATTTTGGTAGACGGATCTTTTCTTTTAGCTATGATATGCCTGGCTTCTCTCATTATGATTGGAGAGTCTCCAAGGATGATGAGCTTCTTGATTCCTAGGCTGAAGGCTATCTCCAAGCCTTTGATAAGTCCCAGCCATTCTACTGCATTGTTAGTCTTCCTCCCAATGCCCCAAGCAAAGTCTTTCTTCTTGTTCCCCAGAGAGTCTAGAATGACTCCCCCCGCGCCTGCCAACCTTGGGTTTCCTTCCGAGGCACCATCGAAAAATAAAATGCTGCTATCCTATTGAGTCATCCACCTCTTAAGTTCTTCTTTATTGATTCTGAGTTTCCAACTCACCTATCTTTCATTCTTAGAAAATATTGAGCAGGAGGAGAAGTGAGTTTGTTGTAGGAAATCCGCCATCCAATTTCTTTCAAGGACTGTCAAGGGATCCTGTTGGATGCTAGGAAATCCACGCAATGAGAGGACTTCAATCCAAAGGGTTTTTGTAGCAATATATACTCATCTAGGATTGGCAGTCAGTCCCTCAAAAATTTCTTTATTTTGCACAGTCCATACTTTCCAATTGATGAACCTTGGGAGGGCTTCCCAGGCTCTGAAAAAATCAGGCTTTCTGTAGAAAGAACCATAGTAGTAATCCTTCCAGTAGTTGAAGACATCACTCCAGGTTGTGGGCATTACCAAATTAGTTCCTAGATTGCTTATAGCCATATCCCAAACTTTAAGAGTGAAATTGCAATTAAGAAATAAGTGATCAATAGTTTCTTCAGCCGCTTTACATCGAACACACCTGAGAGGACCCTCGATACCTCTTTTTCTCAAGTTATCTACAGTCAACATTTTTCTATGTGCTAGAGTCCAGTAAAAGACGTTCATTTTAGGGAGGCTGCCATTGCTCCAAACCTTATTCCAATTTATTTCTCCCACTTCTCTTTCTTTTCTTGTCTGAACATGCATGTAGCCTTCCTTTACCGTGTAGATTCCTGACCTTCCCCAGCCACGTTGGGTCATTGAGCTTATTGCTAATTGGAGCTTGTTCTTGAAGGAGGAGAAGAAGGGCATTATAGTCTTCATGCAGATTAGGTGTAAGTTCTAAATCCTTCCAACCATTCCAGGGACCATTGTTGGACCAATTAGAGATGTCATATAAAGAGTGTAAATGATTTGTTTCCATCCAGTCTTTGAGGTGCGTAAGCTCCTGCTGAAAGTTGATGAGGGAGCTCCTTCCCAAATTATATTGCCATATTTTGATGGAAGCACCATTTCCAGCTATCCAATAGATTTTTTCTTTTACAATGAACGCAACCTTCTTACACAAATCCCAGATAGGTGAGCCTTTTTTATTCATATCTATGTTATCAATGCAGCGTTTTCTGGAACCTCTCATGTACTTTTTCTCCAAGGCTTTTTTCCACTAGGCATCACTGCCCGAGACAATTCTCCACAAGATTTTTGCCCCGAGGGATAGGCTCATGATACTTGGGTCTTTGAAACCTGATCCTCCTCTGTTTTTTGGCTTTCAAACTGTATCCCAGCTTATAAGATGAAACTTCTTTATGTTGCTCTCTTTTCCCTCCTGCCAGAGAAATTTTCTGAGATCTTTGTTTATTTCCTGAATTATGTAACTTGGGGCTAGCGAAATGGAACAAACATAGAGTGGGTAGGATGATAGGATAGATTTGATCAAGATTAAATTCCCTGCAGGGTTTAGCCATTGAAAACCCCACCCTAAGACTTTTTATTTTATTTTATCCAGTAAGCTTTGCCAGTCTTCCTTCCTTTTTTTTCCATTTAAAGAATGGCACTCCTGAATAGTTGAAAAAGTTCCATAGTGATGCTCCTTCAGAACCAAAAATTTTGGCAATGTTAGGTAAGGTGACCGACGGGAAATTCCAGCCATACACTTTAGATTTAACTCATTAACTTTACCATCCAAAGCATCTAGAAAGACATTGAGAGATTTTTTCAAACGGTGAGCAATAACAGTGGAAGCCCCACCAAGGAGGATAGTATCATCAGCAAACTGAGCATTATTAACAGCACGATAATCCACACAATTTTTTGAAGTCTTTGAAGTCTCTGAATCAATGAATCAGCCACTAGGATGTAGAGAAAAGGGGAGAGCGAGCATCCCTGTCTGAGGCCATGGGAGGCTTGGAAAAAGTCAGTTGGTCTTCCATTAACCAAAGGGGCTATCCAAGGCCTGCTGATACAGGCCTTTATCCATCTGACAAAATTCTAGGAGAATCCAAACTTGATCATTATTTCTAAAAGAAAGAAGTGATTTACCTGGTCAAACTCATTCGCCATGTCAAGCTTGACAGCCATGCCTTGTTGCTTACTAGTCATACTAGTATGAATCGCCTCTTGAACAATTATGATGTTATCCAAAATATGCCTTCCAACAATGAGTCCACCTTGTGTCTCTGAAATAAGGCGTCCCATGATCTTCTTCATCCTAGTAGCTAGAATTTTAGCCAAGATTTTATATGAAGTGTTACATACAGATATTGGTCGGAAGCGATCAATAGAGAGGGGGTTCTTGTCTTTAGGTATAAGAGCCAGAAAGGATGAATTGGTTGCTCCTCCAACCTTCTCCTTTTTCCTAGTCTAGTTCAACATCTTCCTCAGATCCTCTTTAATTGTGTCCCATGTAGCTCTGTAAAAATTAATAGTGAACCCGTCAGGTCTCGGTGATTTTCCCACTTGAAGAGACCAAATTGCCTCCTTGATTTCATACTCTAAAATGGGTCTATAGAGTTCTTGATTTTCCCCATCGGTGATGAGAGTGGGTATTTCAAAAATAATATCAACCTACGCCCGAGGGTCAGCCTCATTCTTGTCTGAATATAAATCATGAAAGTGGTGTAGAACATGTGCTTTAATCAGTTCTTGGTTAAGGAGAGTCGATCACTGCTATCTTTGATCTCCTTTATCATGTTACGACTTAGCCTCATTTTTGAATGCTTATGAAAGTAACTAGTGTTACTGTCCCTTCCCTTAAGCTAGAGCTACCTGGATTTTAGCCTCCATACTTCTTCTTCTTTGCTTGCCGCTGCGAGAATTTTACTATTTATTTCTTGTTCCTAGCATAGATGTACTGGGGTGATATCTGTAGCTTCCATGTTAGCCTGAAGAATTGCAAGCTCATTTTTTAGAGAGATTTTGTCATGCCCCAGACTTTTATATTCTGATTTTTCCCAGTGTTTTAGCATATAATGTACATTTCTGAGTTTGCTCTCTTATACCTAACTCGGTGAGCCATAGTAGGGATAATTCCAAGCAGTGATGATTAGAGCCCCAACTTGATCTTCTTTCAACCATAAGGGATTAAACCGAAAAGGAATTGGGCCTAGATTTTCAGGAAATGAAAGAGTGAGAGAAATAGGCTTGTGATCCGAAGCTGCAGAGTGAATGAAAAAAGAGGAAGGGATTAAATTTTTTTGGAGGATGGAGGATCTAAAGAGAAATCGATCCATTCTTCCAGCTATATGCCCCACACCCAAATGATGGTTACTCCATGTGAAGTTTCCATTTTTGAGAGGTGGATCAACCAAATCGAATACAGGGAGCAGGTCTTCCAAGTTTTCACCAAATGGATCCCTTACCCTAGTTCCTACACGTTTTTAAGATTGGGAGATTGTTGTATTGAAATCCCCAGCTAAAATAATTTCTTGATCCTTTGCAATATCTTTGACACTGAAGAGACTGTCCCAAAAAGGTTGTTTATCTTTGTAATGCATAGGTCCATATATGTTGCAAATAAGAATAGGGGCTTTGTCTTCCTTATTTACAAGCTCAGCTAAAACCCAAAAATGAAGCTCTTGCAGAATAGTGAAAGTATACTTACTTGTATAGAAGGAAGCTAAGCCTCTGGAAGCTCCTCTTGCACTTATTGCATGGCCCTTACCGTTTTTCTAGAAATGATGTGAAGAGGCCAAAATTTTCACATCACTCATTTTCATCTCTGGGATTAGTAGGATATCAGGTTTCTCGGATGAGACTAGATCTTTCATTCCTTTAACTTTTGCGATTCCCCAAAGACCCCTACAATTCCAAGAGAAGAGCTTTATCATTTTTTGCCATACTGCTGGCCTGCTCGATCCCTATTGTCTGACTTCCCTTTGTTGTTCTGGAGCAGCTTCATTTCGTCAATGCTTCTTTGTCTTCCTAGTTCGAGCTCCCTCTCTGCCTCTTGCTCCCTATGATATCACTGTGATTTTCTTCCTCGTGTATTTATGGTTGGTCCAGACTCTATGAAGTCTTGAGAACCTTTGGAGGAATATTCTGGAGAGACAATCTTTCTCTATCGAACCGCATCCACCCAAGAACTGCTTGGAGGAGGAGATCTTTCCAGATCTAGTATTTTTCTATCATTTCCGGGAGAATAAGTGCCGACATTGTTGATTTATACCTCATTATTTGCTAGATCAGTTTCAGGAGCTTCAGGCTCAACTATTTCCCCTTCTTCCATGATGAGGGAATCAAACTGATTTTCTATTGGGATCTCAGCCACTGGCTGAGATTGTTCTTTTTCTTTTTTCTGAGGATTTTCTTTTTAGATCAGGTTTTGAGACGAGAGCAATCTTTCCTTTCCTCACTGTTAACACCCAAAAAGTGCTCACTACCTCATCTACCACATTATATGGCTCATTTGTCCATTTTCCTACCATATTTCCATTAAAATCCCAAAAAATCCCATTTAAAAGCCTCCAAAAGGCCTAAAATGCCTCCAAAAGGCCACAAAACCCTCAAAATAGCCTTACAAAGGCTAAAAAACCCCTTTTTCCTCCAAAAATATCCAAAATTCCTCAAAAATAGCAAAAATCCCCTAAAAGGGGAATAAAAAATATAAAATAATGAGGAAAAGGAGGAAAAAACCCTATACAGCTGCCCAAAACTATGGGTCAGCACTCCACCACCAAAAAACTATAAATAGGTGATGGAGATCCTTTATTCCATATCCACAATCAAATATACCCTTACTCTGCCAAAATCTCTCTCGAAACCCTAGTTCACCATTGAACTACTTTCACCTTGAGAGCCACTTTTGGCCCATCCCCACCATTGGAGAAAGAGAAGGAGCACATTGGAGCTTGGAGCAACCCTCTTGGATATTGCAAGGAGCTTCATCAACCTCCACATTGGAGGTAATATCAATATAAAAACCCTTGTTTACAAATTGTTCTTTATGTTTCATGCATGTTTTAGATTAGTTTATATCTTTGTTTTAGCTTAATTATTTACATTTATTGAACTGCTACTAAGGAGTCCATTCTCCTTAGTAGGTGCTCATTTGCACAAGCTAGGGGTAAAAACCTAGCTACAGTTTTGGCGACTCCCCTAGATTTTGAATTTCTGGTTTCGTTTTAAAAAAAAAAAAAATTATTTTTCTTTTCTTTTCGGCTGTCCCTTTCGGCCGCCGCACACCGTGTTTTTTCCCTCTGCAGTCGCGTCCCGACCGCGTCTTTCAGGCCTTTACCTGCGACCCGACCGCGGCTCTCAGACGGTTTCCGACGCTCTGCCGGTGGATTCAATTCTGTTACCTGCGATCCGACCGCGGCTAATCAGCCTGTTTGCTGCGATCTGACTGCGCCTGTTGGCCATTTTTCTGCGTCCCGACTGCGGCTTTCAGCCGCTTTCCTGCGTCCCGACCGCGCCTGTCAGCCTCTTTGCCGTGACTCAACTGCGTCTTTCACCCTGTTTCCTGCGTCCCGACCGCATCTGTTGGCCCGAAAGTCGCGACCTGACTGCGTCTGTTTCCCTCAAACCCACGGTCTGCCTGTTCCGATTCGCAACCGACCTGCGGTCTGATTTCTGCATTTTTTCCCTAATTTGATCCCAGCCCCTTTTGCTGCAATATTTTCTGCATCTGAACAGCCCCCTGTCCTACCTGCAGCCCCACTTCCTTATAGCCTTTCTGCACCATAATTTCTGTTCCCTTTACATAATTCTTTTAAAATTTCAGTATTTTTAAAAATCAGAAAATTTTGCAAGTGAAAGTTTCAATTTCAGTATTATTGATAGTTGGAAGTTTCCCCCCTTGTGGCACTTCTATTTTGGGTTCATCACCTCATGAGCACACACTCTGTCACATAAATCAAGTGAGCCTTAAAAAGTACCTAATTGAACCAACATTCTAACCCCACTTGGGGAACACAAAAGAATCATTGTAGTTAGGTAGGATTGGGGGGATAGGATTCCAATAACACCCCTCGGTTATTTCACTTGAGACATAGTTGTTGTCCAAATAGGGAACCAAAATCCCCTAGTACTTTTTGGCACGGTCACGACTAGTTTATCAGAGGGCCTCTCCCTTAGGAGGGTTGAAGTCGGGAGACTGGTTCCGGAGGCCTGAGTGGAATACCTCACTCCATTCAGTAACCGAAGGGCTACCTTTCGTGGTTCGCGGGATATCCCTGTATAGGGGTATTGCGGTCAATGAACTAAATGGCAGATTCACCTTTCTGGACGTGTCATGAACGGGGTATCTTAGTTGCCATTCTTCTAGGATTGACTACCCGGTGTCCCTCCCGGTAGGGGGATATCATAGCCACTTGGCTTTTCTACTCATATTGTCTGACTTGGATTTCATCACCTTGCAGAGGATATGTTTAGTTGAGTCAGAATACTTTTAGTTAGGTGTTTGCATGCTCCTTTACCTCCTTTTGGTCTAGTGAGTCCACCATTTTCTGTTTCTAGGAAACCTGCTGCTTGTTGGTATTTTGACCATCTTTGTTGATACTCCACCTATTGTAGCACAACTGTTGCAGTAGGTGTTTTGAGTTGGTTGTTGGCCTGAGTGCCTTGTTTTTTAGCTCTCCTTCTGCACACTTGGTTGCATTAGGCATTTTTGAGCTGTTTTTCTACTCACCTCAACCCACAGATATTTGACACCATTTGTCACCATTGAGTCCCCGAGACATTCTTGGCGCCTCAGGGGCAAGCCCCCACAGCACGGTTCACTTGACACCACCCGTCATAGATTCTGATCATCATTCGTTGATACCACCCATCACCAATATAAAGCCTTGTCACTTGACTCCACTCGTCAGCGACATAGGACTCCGTCACCAGATATTGACGCTCCTTACTTTACCTCGGATTTTGACGAAGAGTCTGAAAACCCTATTTACACTGCCCCTACTAGCCCCATGGCTGGCACAACTTCCACTCCTTTTGATATAGGAACCATTGGTGGCACATCCACCACTACACTAGTTACTACACCTGTTTTGGGTATGCCCTCCATGGGGCCCCCATCTACCGTTCCCCTTACGGTACCTATTCCCGCAGCGGGAATCCCTATCCCCACTACATCAGTGGCTCACACTAGCCATGGTGGTGCTGGACCATCCTCCACCACCTTAGTTCCCCCACTTGGGGGCACCATCTCAAATCCTGTCCCTCCACTTGGGGGCATTGGCCCCAACTTGGTCCAACCCACTACTGTGTCACATCCTTCTTCCAGTTTGCCATTCATGGCTAGCCTCAACCTACCTGACCTGGCTAGATTGACCAACGATCCTATTCGACACGACCCTACATGGCCTCATATGCCTACCAAGCTCCCCTCTGACATCCCTAAGTTTGAGGGTAAGGCAGGTGAGGACCCACAAAACCATATCATGTCTTTTCACCTATGGTGTTCATCCAACTCCATAGTGGACAACTCTGTTCGCCTCCGTCTCTTACAGCGCACCTTCACTGGCTCTGCAGCCAAGTGGTATATCGAGCAACCTCATGGGACCCACGCCACCTTTGCTTCCCTTGCCTCGACCTTCCTACAGTTCTTCCAGTTGCCTGTCCGCTATGACACAGGCGTTGATATCCTCCTATCTTGTAGACAAAACACGGCTACCCATATCACGGACCACATCCATGAGTGGCGTCGACGCCGTAGCTTATGCAAGATCAAACTAGACGACCGTATCTTCCTAGATTGGTTCCTCAAATCCCTTCTCCCTGTTATTGCTAAGGATGTGGCATCAGAAAGACCCCAGTCTAAAGAAGAAGCCATCCTTAAGGCCCAACAGTTCGACCTCATTTACACCCAGTCGGGTTACCTTTATACCATTATACCTGACGCCCCTCGCGGCGAGTCCTCCCAGCATGATGCGCCAGGGGCATCCCACGCTGCAGACGGTATCATTGGCCGTGTTTCTTCGCATCCCCAACCATTTTCCATAGCACGTCCTACCCCTGGCCCCGACCTTTCGCGGGCTACCTCACAGTCTGGAGCAACCAATTCGTATGCTCCCATGACACATCACCACCACCATGAACCCTCATGTCCTCCTCAATGCTTCGGTCATGCGACTCCCGCTTATGCTCCCCCAGTCGCACCTCAGCCTTACTACCATCAGCAGGCTGCCCCAGCTCCTGCGCCTTCACAAGCCCAACCCGCTTATTATCCACCACAGGCAGCCTTTGCAGCAAACCCACAACCTGCTCCGCAGCCATATCAGCAACCCCCTCAAGTTGCTGCACTTGCTCAACCTCAACCTACATATCATCCCCTGCAGCCTGCTCCCGCACCTGCGCCACCTCGAAATCCCCCTGCTGCCCAAGGGCAAGTTTACGCCCAACAAAATCTACAGCAAAACCAGAACAACCAACGTAACCAGGGCCAACAAAACCGCGGCAAAGGCCGTAATCGTGGGAACAACCAACCTACAGACCAAGCTGGTCAACCGGCTAATCCCCCCGACAACAACAATGCGGCCCCCACTAATCAAAACCCTGATCGCCCGCCCAAGCAGGCTAAAAACCCCAATTTGCGAACGAACCACCCTTGTTCTATTTGCGGGGTCTATGGCCACTACACACATGCTTGCCCACACTTAGAACGAGGTCGCCAACTCTGGGTTGAAGATTCCCACCGCCAAGGGCAGGAAGCTCCTCAGGCACCACCTAACCCCCCTCAGCCTCAGCAGCCACCTTTGGTTCTGCAAAACCCCTTACCAACACAAGGCGTCGTGAACACTCAGCCGTTGGCTCCCCCTCAAGCCAACGTGCAACCCCAACAGCAAATCACGTACGCTGCTCCCGATCAACCCATGTTTGACTCGGGAACTCACCACTTATTGATGATGTCTTCCAATGATGTCAACCTCCAGACTCGTCGGAACCAGTATGGCTCCACCACTGATGTACCTCCCACAGACAAACCTACTAACGCTCATCCCACCGATCAAGCATTACGTATTCCTCCACCTCCGCTAGATGGCGCTCCCAAAGCCCCTCGTTTCCCACTTCGCCATATCAACAATAACCCCAATGCGCGCGCTGCGTCATACTACAACATTGTAGACGACCTAGCCCAATCTCCCACAGCCATGTCTACGTTCGAAGTCTTGAAGAACTTCCCTTCCCAGCGCAAGACTTTACTTTCCACCATTGGGGGGATTGACCCAAATGATTCGAATTTGATGGCATTTGATTTAGACCAGTCTGAACCTCGCCTGCCTTCCACCCTAGCATTCCAAGTTTATGTTTCCATTCGGAATCTTGTCATCCATCGATGCATCATCGATGAAGGTGCCTCCACATGCGTCGTGTCTACGTTCGTGTGGCAGAAGTTGGGATCCCCCACTCTCCATCAGTCCACCACTGCATTACGCGCCTACGACGGTCATTCGGCTCAGCCCCAAGGCCTCCTAGCCAATGTCCCCATCCAGTTAGGTGGCAAAACTGTACTCATTGACATTGAGGTAATCAATGCCCAATTGGATTATAACCTTTTACTCGGCCGCAGCTACATGTATGCCATGCGGGCGGTTTCCTTTTCCGTCTTTCGCACCATGATGTTCCCCCATGAGGGACGCGTGGTTAAGGTTGACCAGCTCACCTACTATGATCCCAGTGCTCCCGCGGCACCTGAAAATGTTCTCCCCATGGTTGAACAACCTGTTTCTCGTGCCACCACCTCATTTGTTTCCTCTATGGGGCCTGGAGTCTACTCAGACGCGTCGATGACTTCCACCTTTCAGTCTATTCCACCTCCATCAGCCAACACGGAAGTGTCTGACTTATGTACCTTATCCCACGATAACCAACCACCTAACAATCAACCACCCTTGTTGCCTAAACCACCATTGGTACCTAGCCACATTGGTGTTACACCCATCCATACGATCCCCTTCCTAGTCCCTCCATCGGGAGTAGTAAGCGCCCCAGTCATGGCTACCCTTAGCCTCCCTGGGTTAACCTTGGGATTACCCGTATGGTATCTTTCGCCTCCCGTTCGCCCGCCGACACTAGACGTCGTCCTCCAACCGGTGCATCCCATGGCTACTACCACTCAGCCACCTCCCGGTGTCTCTACCCCTTCGTCCTCCACGACTCCACCTCCTACTCCCAAACCCACTGGGGGCAGAGGTCCACAACCTTACACTGCTGTACCACCTCCCAAGACAGTAAAAAACCCTCTAGTATTTCGCGCTCCTCCTAAATGCTCGCTATGCGACGAGTTGGGCCATGCAACCCACCAATGCCCACAGTTACCAGCATTGCAGAAGCACATGCAGATGCTCGACGATGACCCCAACATCCCAACTGTTGAACTAAACCCCACTCCCAAGCCTAAAGACAAGTCCCTACGCACTAACCACTCCTGTGCCATATGCGGCGTTTACGAGCATTATTCCCATCATTGTCCCGATCTCCCGGATTACAGAGCGGCTCTCTATGAGATGAACAATCTAGATCTTGAGACGACACCACCCACCATTGAGGAGATCTACCCCCCGGTCTCTCCCCCTTCTGGAGAGGTTAATATCATCTATATGATCTCCTCAACCACTACCCCCTCGTCAACCGATTTGACGACGCAAACTTTCCGTACTGATGAGGAGATTCTTGAGGCACTCACTGCCCCGGAGTACCCCTGGGATGATATGCACCATCGTTCATATTTCCTCTCATAAGCATCTTCCTCTAGCACCGCTACCCAATTTGCGGTTGAATCCAAAGACTTCCTTCCCACTAAGGTCGACTGGTTCAAGGACCCTATTCCTGCTCCTGACACCTTCGAGGAAGGTAACATGGCCAACATCTCACCTATCATCCAAATTGATATCGCTGCCCCAGGACGTGCCCCTGAACTCGTCACTTTAGGAGCCTTCTGCAGTAAACAAGAGATTGAAGACTACCAAACCCTTTTTAGAGAATTCTGTGATGTCTTTGCCTGGTCCTATACTGAAATGCCTGGTCTTGACCCCGCCATTATCGAACACCACATTGACACATGGCCTGATGTACCCCCCGTTCGTCAGAAACAATGTCCCATTCATCCCTCAAAGCTCCCAGATGGTAAAGCTACGATTGAGACCCTTGAACTCATCACTTTAGGAGCCTCCTGCAGTGAGCAGGAGATTAAGGACTACAAACAACTCTTCCACGAGTTCCATGATATCTTCACTTCCCCCCTCGAGCAGCATTTGCTGACGCTCGAACAAGCAGCTGAAGACCGTCGTGCCACTCTCCAGAACATCAAAGCTGCCAAGAACTGCTCCAAAGACGGTTACGACAAACATGTTCACCCTCGAACTTTCCACGAAGGGGACCTTGTCCTCGCATATGACCAAGCCCATGACAAAACCGGTAAAGGGAAGTTTGAATCCATGTGGCAAGGCCCTTACATCGTACAGACCTGCCTCAGCAAAGGTGGCATACGTCCTCGCCGACTCCGAAGGCCATCCTTTGCGCAACCCCCGTAATGGGTTGTATCTTAAGCGTTTTTTCCCATAAATGACACCGCGACCTCGTTGGTCCGCATTGTACAGTTTGCTATCTTTTTGTTTTTCACATTTTTACCATCATCTTACATTCATCATTTCTGCATGATTACAGATGGACCATCTTCCACCTTGTTACACTGGCTTCGCTGATGGTGCAATCCGCTGGTCTCCCAACCTAGCTTCTGCAGCATGGGTCTTGTACTCCCCTTCCAACGAGATGATTCACCTTGACGGAATATGTATAGGCGCTGCTACCAATAACCAGGCGAAGTATGATGCTGTGACCGGTCTCTTGACTGCCACCCTCCAAATGGGCAAATGTCACCTTCATGTGTTCCTTGACTCCCAGCTACTTGTCTCCCAGCTCAACAACTGCTACCAGGTGCGTGATCCCTACCTTTTTAGAAAATTCCTGTGCGCAAAACAACTCAGCCGACAGTTTGAATCCATCACATTCACACATGTCCCCAGAGCCCAAAATAGTGTCGCAGACCAAATGGCCAACAACATCCTAGATTGACATGTCAATCACACCATGTAACATCATGCATCACAATCCCATTGCATCTCATAAAAATATATAAAAACCCAAAAAGATTGCATCACATCCACATTTGCATCCATGTACATACACCACATTCATATCCATAGGGGCATCCACATGCCTAAACATACATACATCATGTCGCATCACATAAAATACACAGGGGGCATCCACGTGCCTAACATCCTAACCTACTTGCATCCACGTGCAATGTAAACATATAACAACTCATAAAGCGCATCCACGTGTGTACAAATACAACAACATCATACAAAAAGGTGCCTGGTGCATCCACGTGCATATATATATATATATCAAAAAATATACATGTTCAGTGCTATACATGTTCTGAGTACCCCTGTACTCAGCTATACAAAAAATGGCTATACATCCCTAAAGCCTCATCAAAATACATGGCGTAGCTACAAAACTCGGGGGGAGTCTCCTGCACTCTCTAATGAGAGTCGTACCCTGCATCACTGCCTGTATCGGCTGCCTCTGAGTCCTCCCCTCGCTCCTCCTCCGGCAAGTCCTCGTCTCCTCCAGCCTCCTGTGCCCGTACCCGGTCCACCAAGATCGCCACCCGGATCGCGATGGATATGAACTCTCAGGGTGCCCTCATGCACTCCTGAACTATGTCAGGGTCGACATCCCGCCATCCATCGTCGGTCACCCCTATCAACAACCGATCTAGTAGTGCCCGCACCGAATCCAGTGTCCCCTCCGCATCACGGTGACATACCTCACCTCGCCCAGGCAGAGCTAGGACGGCCACAATACCCCTCCGTGCTACATGTCCTGGAGGCGGCCTCAATACCCATATGTCAGCCATAGTATATACATCTACTATAAATACAACTTGACATACATAACATATAACAAAAACACATACATACCGTCGGGTCCCCATGCCTGTCCCGGTGCTCATGGCGCCTCCGGATCTCCCGTAAAGTCCATGTCCCGATATGGGAAGTCGTCCAGTGTCAATGGTAGCTGGAGCCACTGCAGGTACAACTCCTGCGTGAAATACCTTCCCACATCGCCGCCACCACGGCGGCGCATCATCTCACCCCACCGCACCATCCACGGCTCCCTCATACCTCCTGCCCTGATCGACACCCGTGGCCGCAGTGTGGGTACCCTCTCCATAAAGAAGGCACACAAGAAGGAACCAAAACAAAATCCCTTGCCAGCTTCCTTCGCTGCCGTCAGCTGCCACTGAACGCAGGTCAGGAACATCTGGCCCCACGCGTAGTACACCCCATCCAGTACGCGCTCTATCATCTGCATCTGACCCCAGACACCTTCTCAGGTGACTGGGACCCCAATACCCGGACCACACATGGTGCCATGGCCTGCACCGCTCGCTCCTGTAGATCCCTCACCAGGAGTGCATTCCTATGCATCCTCGCCTCAGGACCACAGTATCTCTCCAACATATCCTCCATGTCAACGTCCGCAGCAACCCGCATCTGTGTGTCTGCTACCCTGCCTAGACAGGGCAACCCCGTCAGAAAATATACATCGGTCAGGGTGAGGTCCACCCTCTCACCCTGTACCCGGAAAGCCTGTATGTCCAGCTCCTAGAAGCTGATCAGCCGGTTCAGCAGCAATGCTACTAAACGTATCATGGGTATCTGTGCAAACTTCAGTAGTCCCCACAGTCCCAACACAGATCGCACATGGCGCTCCTCTCGGATGACGGTCATGATCTCGTCGGGAATCTCCCGCTCTCTCCATAGAGCCTGCGACATCCTGTCAACCACACAAAGGAAACTCATCAAACTCATGTCCCATAAATAAGTCCTTCTCCCTCTCCCGGAAGACCCTAAAAGCTCAGCCCAAAATCGCGGCTTTCGGGCTTCCTGCCGCGGTTTTCGACCGCGGCTGTCAGGCCTATGGTCGCGGTTCCTAACCGCGCCTGTCATCCCAAAACACGCGGTCTCCAACCGCGTGGTTCACCAAGAAACACGCAGTCTCCCACCGCGTGGTTCACCCCGAAACGTGCGGTCACCAACTGCGGTTTCGACCCCCTAACCCGCGGTCCACCCCACGTGGACCGTACAAATCAACCCTGGGACCCACTACCCAACCCCCAACCCTAAAAAACATGCAGGTATGAGTTTGAGGGAATACCTGTATCTCCCGGATCTAAAATCAGCCAGTCGGATCGTCCATAAATGCCACCTAAGCTCTGGTCCACTCTAATCTCAAGTCAAAGTCAAAACGTACAAATGACACATGTCATGTTGGACCCACCACTATTTATAGTCCGTTGACTTTTTCTTGTTTTGGCCATTCTGACCCCATACGGAGTCTGTTTTACGAACCGTTTCCACCACTGGAATCAGCACGACGAGACTGTCATGATGGTCACCTCGTTGCATCATTTTTACCCCGTCATTTTTTGCCCATTTTTTTAGACGCCACTAGTCACCTCGGTTTACGTGCCACATCGGCCGTTCTCCATTTTTCACACGTTTTATATCATCGGATTCATTTTTCCGAGCTGGGGATGATGCTTGAGATCATTTCTCGCTCTCAACCCCTGATTTTTTGGGTATTTTTTCAAAACGCCCTCGTCACCTCGGTGTGCGTGCCACATCGGCCGTTACCCGTTTTTGACATCCTTTATATCGTCGGATTCATTTTTCCGAGCTCGTGATGATGCTTGAAATCATTTCTCGCTCTCACTTGGTACAATTTCAACATTGTGTCCCAACACCTTGCTGCCTCGGTCTGCGTGCCACATCGGCCGCTATCGGATTGTTCCACATTTTTACATGAGCCATTCACTCCTGTCATACTACAAATGTTTCGTTATTTTGCCACCATTTCATCTACCCCGCAAGGAGGCCCACCAGTGTTCCCCACTACCCTCGTTCTTGGTCATCATTACTGTTCCTTGATTGAACACTTCCTCCTTGCCTGGCCATTCCTTTTGTTCGGTATAATTTTATCCCTTTTTCGAGCCGGACAAGACCTTTATGAAAAAGGCACTTAGGTAGTTTCCATTAAGCTCTTTTCTGACTCCTAAAAGAATGAAAATATCGTCGAGCAATCTTGCTTCCTTTCATGCTCGTTAAAGTACGTGAAATGGCGTCTATCTGGTATAAGTTTAACCCTTTTCCGGACCTGGTAGACTAATTACGAAAAAGGAATACTCTAGTCACACCGGCTAGAAGAGTTCTTCATTGCATCCTTTTATGCTTCTTTGGGCCTTGGAGACTAAATCTACGAAAAAGCAACCCCCTGGAGTCTTCTTAATTGCTTTCAGACTCTCTAAAATTGAAAGCAACCATGAGCATGAACTGTCCTGGGCTCGTAAAATCCACACAACAGTACCATTCCATCATTTCAGAGTCTTCTTATCGCTTTCAGACTCCTTAAAATTGAAAGCAACCACGAGCATGAACTGTCCTGGGCTCGTAAAATCCACACGACAGTATCATTTTACACACACTTCTTCTAGTTCCTTAACCCATGAAGAAGTCTCCTCCTGTGCCTCCTGGCACTATGATCGATCATCTCGGCAGCACCCCCAATCAGGTCGCCTTTATTCAGAGTATTCTGCAGTCTCCTGCCATTTTATAGCCACTTGAGTCTCCCTTAGCCAGTTATCCTCCCAGATCCATTACAGCTATGATCCCTTTCCCCTCAGTCAGTTTCATACGCTGCCAGATCATTCCCATTATCATACTCTGAACAAAGGAAGTTTGAGTCCACCCACTCTACTTTCCCAGTTGTACCCCCACAGTTTGTCAGTCCTACCATCAGTACTATCACATTTCGGTTCTTCACCTCGCGCTCCTGTCAAGGAAACATCATTGCCTTGATAGTTGCAGGTCTCCCTCTGTCGACGACAGCTCCTCTTTTCCAGAGGATAGGCCCAGAGGTCCCTACGCCTTGGACTTATCACCATCTGTGGTAAGTGCCTACGGATCATTCTGAGAGGAGTCATCATTTCCTCTCCGAGTGGTTGTTCCTCACATGCTCGACTTCAGCACCTTGATCGCATCGTTGAGGATCACGTAGGATTATTTCCCATCAGTTTTGAGTCGAAGACCCCGGATTTCCCCCGACTCTGGCACATTGGTGAGTCACTTCGGAACGCCCAGTTGTATGTTCCCGTGGATGTCCGGGATGCGTTGGCGTTTGTATTCGGAATCCATCCAGTTATATGCTTCCTTGAGTACCCGTTTCAGTTCCAGTTCAGTGTACCATTGAGAGTATGACCCTTGTCACTCTGATCCAGCAGCTCATCAGCCCCTTTGGTACCACACTCAGTAGCACTGTTGATTGTTCCAGTGCACCTGTCCTTCAGTTCCCACATGATCAGCCCAGCAGTATGTCCCAGCTTTGTGTCCCCTCTGGACTATTATGATGTACACAGTGGTTATGTATCTTACAGGTCCCCATTTTTTGGGCCTCATAGTTCTGTTTATGTATCTTGATACGAGCATGGGTATGCCCGCCTCGTCCATATATTGAGATTATTCCTCATTCAGTTTTTTGAGGTCATGTATATTTCAGGTCCCCATTTTTCGGACCCCATTGTTATTGTTATGTTATATCCTGATACGAGCATGGGAATGCCTGCCTCGTCCATATGATCAGATGATTCCTCATCCATTATTGAGGTTATGTACTTTTAGTTCTTGCAGTTGTTCGGGATCGTTGTTCCGGGCTTCAGTTTGTTTCTCCTCTTCTCTCCACACCTAGGAAAACCATGTATGACTTATGATGTCCATCGGCCATACGATGAGCTCCTACCCTCGTACATCAGGGGGCAATCTGTTAACACCCAAAAAGTGCTCACTACCTCATCTACCACATTATATGGCTCATTTGTCCATTTTTCTACCATATTTCCATTAAAATCCCAAAAAATCCCATTTAAAAGCCTCCAAAAGGCCACAAAACCCTCAAAATAGCCTAAAAAAGGCTAAAAAACCCCTTTTTCCTCCAAAAATATCCAAAATTCCTCAAAAATAGCAAAAATCCCCTAAAAGGGGAATAAAAAATATAAAATAATGAGGAAAAGGAGTAAAAAACCCTATGCAGCTGCCCAAAACCATGTGTTTCCCAAAACCATGGGTCAGCACTCCACCACCAAAAAACTATAAATAGGTGATGGAGATCCTTTATTCCATATCCACAATCAAATATACCCTTACTCTGCCAAAATCTCTCTCGAAACCCTAGTTCACCATTGAACTACTTTCCCCTTGAGAGCCACTTTTGGCCCATCCCCACCATTGGAGAAAGAGAAGGAGCACATTGGAGCTTGGAGCAACCCTCTTGGATATTGCAAGGAGCTTCATCAACCTCCACATTGGAGGTAATATCAATATAAAAACCCTTGTTTACAAATTGTTCTTTATGTTTCATGCATGTTTTAGATTAGTTTATATCTTTGTTTTAGCTTAATTATTTACATTTATTGAACTGCTACTAAGGAGTCCATTCTCCTTAGTAGGTGCTCATTTGCACAAGCTAGGGGTAAAACCCTAGCTACACTCACCTGTTTCCATTCAGCTACTTGTGGTTGTTCCGTGGTTTCTTTGGCCATTTTTGGGAAGTTCTTGACAAAGTGTCCATATTCATGGCACTTTTTACATTTGAACGGTAGTTGTTCATAATCTACTTTCTGCGCATATTCCAAGCCATCCATGCACAGTCCAACAATCTCTGGGAGGCCTTTCTCTAGGTCCACCTCCACACAGATTCTTGCACAAGAGATTAGGGGGCCTTTTGGCTCCGCTCTATCAATATATTTCCCAAAAGAGTTCCCTATTGCTTGCAAGGATTCATCGTTCAAGCAATGAAGAGGAAGGTGGGGCAAGCAAACCCAAACTGGAACAGCCGAGGGCACATCCTTTTCTGAGTCAAAGGAAAGACTCCATCAATTCAGGTAGAGCCCCCGAGGGCCCATAAAATATGGTCCACTGTGAAAGATGAGATCTCTATCCTCTTTTGCTTCAAATAAAAAAGTGAAGAAGCCTTTGCCGCATAAGCAATGTTGTATTCCGCTAGAGATCAATGGCATCCAGTTTTTTTTTATCCAGGGATCCATGGTCTTCAGGGATGGCCAAATCCCAGTGAATTGGCCAATCAATCCTCTTTCATTGAGAGCAAGAGCCTTCAATCTTAAAGCAGCCGATATGATCTGAATCTTGGGGGCTTCTGAGAGCCGGACAAAGCCATCACTTGACACCATAGAAACAAGGGGAGAAGGGGAGGCGGCCACAAGAGCCCTAAAAGCCTCATTGAGTAATCGTCGACGATCCTTAGGGCTTGGATCCTGAGGAGGATCCATCCCAAACAGCGTGAAACCTTAGTAGCTATTCAGTCGCGTTCAGAGCTCACGGGCCTATCGAAGTTCCAGTTTTTCTAAATAATAATAGCCATCATCAACAACTTAATTAAAAGGCCACCTTATTACATTATGCATCTTACTATAATGGTTAGAGCATCATTGTCATAATTTTATATTAATTGATAATATTAATCATATAAAATATTATATATTTTAATATAAAGATATAACAATAAAAGATATTACGACATTATTTATATAGTCATATGAATAGATTTATCTTAAATGATCAAACTTTTAAAGGTATAAATTTTTTATTTTAAAATTTATATATATTAAGAAAAAATTACATCTCAAGAAATTTAAACTTTCTTAATTCTTGGAATACTTAGATTTAAAATATATTTATGTTAACTTTATTTTTCCCTCTTAGTTCTTGGCATATTCAAATTTAAGATAGATCTATATTAGTTTTATTATTTTTATTTTATGCGCCGACATGAATCCTTTTATTATTTTTTAATTTTTTCCGCTTACAACATTTCTATACTATCTTCATAGCTAAACATGCTCCTAAACAATTTCTAAAACAAAAACAAAAAAAATTGTCATTTTTATGACACTATTGAAGATGAAATCACTTTCTCTTAAATGTCATGCTTACACCCACATTAAACAACAATTTCAAATATTTTCCTAATCTATTAACTAATCACAACTATGATGGTCAAAAAATGCTTCTGTTAAAAAAATCAAAAAATTCAAAGCATATAAATAAAGTTCTAAAAGAAATCAAGTTATTCCCTACCTTTTTAAAGGTCCCATAAACCAAAGTTGTAACCACCATCAACATCAATAGGATTCACATTATCACAATTGATTTAGCAAATTTATGCCATTAACATGATCATAATTACATAATTTTATAACTGGGTGTGTGCAAGAAGATGAGGGACATTTTAGATGCAATCCTAGTTTTTGAAAACACAATCACGTTACATAAAAATAGAACGTGTTTCGGCTACATAGCACTTAGTATGGTAAAACCCGAGCCTGACATGTCATTAGACATGTAGGATAGGTAAACATAACGCGTACGCGTTATATAACTACAAAACACGTACGCATTATGTAGTTATAGAATGCGTACGTGTTTTGTAAATCTAAAATCCATTTAAATACATAGTCCCGATAACCTGCGGCGCATTTCAACCATTAGGAACGTGAATTTGAGCTTGGACGGCCGTGGATTTTGTGCCCTAGAGTATTGGAGGAGCCGGATTTCATTGGAAGGGAGGAAAATTGATGGGTAAATTGTCATCTAATCAGGTAATTCGTTCACCCATGCCATTTTTTTGTCAATTCTAAACCTAAATTAACGTTTTTTTTATAGTTTAAAACAACCTAATTTTGTAATATTTATCAAATTGGAAATAACCCAATCTCTAATTAAATTCACATCTCCCTCGAGCAAGATGAGTGAATAATTACAATGAATCCCTTTTCAAGAACTCAAAAATTCCTAATGCAACAAAAAATCAAAAAAATAGAACTCCTCCCTTTCTACAATGCATCCATACACATGAAACCCAAATTTCCAACCCTCAAAGGCCATTTCCCCATGATACTAATTGAATAAATTTTCTTGGAAATGGCCACAACAAGATGAAATGCATGTAGAAGCGCGAATAGAAAAAATGCATAAAAAATTAGTAACTTGGTCTCTCAAAATTTCATCACAAGTGTATGTAGCTATACATTGCCTCTTAGTTAAGCACCCTTAACTGAATGCCAAAACACATTAAAAAAGTGCCTCTCAGGCCTTCCCTTTTAAACATAAAACAATGTATTATATAAAATTAACAATATATATATAAACACAGAGTGAAAACTAGTAACTATGACTAGTTTTATTCCTTCCTTCAGTTTTAGCAGCCACCACCATTTTTCCACTAACATATTTGCACTTCTTGGTTATAGCACCCACCTCATTTTTGTTTTAACTCTACCTTCCTCGACACTTGGCTCTTGTTCTGCGCATATGACTTAGCCTCTATGCCCCAGGCCTTATCGCAATGGCAAACAAAAGTTGAAATATACGAACCTTCTCACTGTGATATCAAATTACAAGTCAACACGTCTTGAAACCACCATACAACCCCGGTATTCATTGCACTGTTGAAGAGTTCATAACCATCATGCAGTTCTGACTGCAATGTGGATCTGGAATCGTCGATCTAAATGACATATGATCTCCACCATCGAGACGGTCAGGTAGTTAATCGACCTATCCACACCCTCGATCAATCTACTCAACGATCAGGGACTGTCGATTCAACTCAAAGACTTCATATGGAAAATCACTCTGTTTCTTATTTAATTTTTTGAGATTGCCCTACAATGTAGAGATCGATTTTGTAGAGAGAAATTGTCTCTTTTTTTCTCCAAGGAATTGACAATTCTGAGCCCTCTTCCACTTGAATCTCTATCTTCAACTTCTGCAAGCTAACCCTAGCTCTATTGAGCTACCAAAAATCTAATTAATTAAAGGTCATCAGCTAAACTAAATACAAATCGAATTCTGCTTCATTGATCCTCTAAAGAAGGAACATAATCCATGATTAACTCAACTAACTGGTGACTCACTTGACAAATCACTAACTAGATGCTACAATTTTGGAAATGCTCAACTAACCCTATCAATTATATTGGGAAAAGCATCTAGTATCCCTATCCTCTTTATTCAACCTCTCAACAAAATAAAGCAAATTAGAAACATGTGAGACCCTAGGTCTCCTTAAGTTCACTTGACCTAGCAAAGTCATAAATGACTTTACTCAAATAGTCTATGCCCCTGCATCACTAGGTTTATCAACCATTTTTTAAAATAGTAAAAAAAATGGGTAATATATTTCTACATGTCAAGTCTCTAAGCTCATCTACAACCAATTGTATTCCAGTCCACAATTTCCCCATTTTCCCGTGTCACTTTTGGTTGGTTTCCATGTTTATATAACAATGGAAATGGTGAACACACATGAACTACCTAGAGTGTGTCGTGAGAGTGTTTCCAACCATGATTGAGTCAATGATATTTAGAGGATTGGTGGCAGCCTTGTATCACCCCTTTTCTTGCCTAACATATCCTAATAGTCCCTCGCCCCTGTCGTTTACATATAAAACAATCCTAATCTACACTCAGAAAGACATGCAGCCCTGACCTAATAACTACTCCTAGAAACCTATTCTAAAACCCTTCTAACATTCTTACCTATCTCGGCCCTTTTTCCCTTGGATGTTTTCCTAACCCTACATCTATCCTAAACTTCCATCCCTCTTAAATATTGTCTTTAAGACACGGGTCAGAGTTTTAGCACCTGACATGCCCCCGGGCATGTTACCTTAACCATCTTTCTAAGCCTAACAAGTCATATCCTACTCTTACTTATTCATTAACTGAATGTAGTCACAGTCCTAGGACTGTGACATTTAAATTTATTTGTTCTATCTCAACTTAAGCTTCATCCTCCTAATCAACCATCTTGTCATATCAATCACATATCATAATACTTGGATCATTAATAAATATATGTGATAATTCTGAGATAACACTTTCATATTCCACTTGTGATATCTTATTAAGTTGACATTGTTGTTATTGTGATTCTAGTCACAATATCTAGTTGATTATTCAACATCTTAATCATTGATAGTCATCTCAAGTATACGTAATCATATTGGCAAGACAAACTCATACATATCCATTTCATTCCATGCCACTTTTTCCTCCCCTCCAACCACAAGGCGTAATATGTTGAAATCGATAAATTTAATGTTAGCTTATGAAGTTGATGGAAATATTGTTTTCTGGAAGGGACGTAAAGGCCAAAACATGTCAAAATAACACTCCTAAATTCTAATAAGTTTAAACCCAAGTGTGCATGGAAAAGTCACCAATGAGGGTTAAGAAGTGCCTTAAATTCTAGAAAGAAGTTGAACAAAACTTACTTTTTAATTGTTAAATGTTTAATTTTAAGTTTTAAATGTATGTAAGTGAATGCCATTAAATTGCTTACTTGAGTTTGATTTAATACATTATCAATTTTGAAGAGACGTCATTATATACCATGTATATGTTTCTAATGATTTTTCTATTGATGTTTTTATTGCAGTTGCCGCTATGGACACAAATGCTGAGACACTGATTGAGCTTGCCCGCTTGAGGGGCATTAGTGTGGATTTTAGTGGTGGTGACAGGATTCCCCGCTCACTTGCATCAACTTTGGATGCAATTGTTGACACTATTTCACAGTCAAGCAATTTACTATATGATATTACATCATATAGAGAAACAAAAAGACAAGAATATGCTGATGGGATAGACTACACTGCAATCAAAAAGTTGAAAATAACCAAAGAACACATATTTGCATTGTTTAGGGACCCTCAATCGAGGGAAAACCCAAATGAAAACAGGCCTCATATCTCTATTGAGTGGTGCACATTTCAACCATTTGTTGATATATGGATGGATAGATGGTATATGGTTTTTGATATGCCACCACATAAAAACACGGAAATGCCCCTATATTTCCTTCAAAAGATGTATGCAGAGTTCGTGTTACATAAACACATAAACTATTTTGATATCTTCCAGTTTCAGGGGATAGGTTGGGGGATGCCCCAAAACCAACCCAATGTAAGGCTTCAAGACCCTGATCTCCCTATCCCTGCACCTCGTAGGCAGTTTCCTGGGCCATATATCCCATCTACACATCGTGTTATTCCATAGACACGTGATGCGTTTTTGAGTTTGGCATGGGTGGTTGTTCGCCATGGAACTATGGTTCAGCATATGGGTGAGGAAGGGACATATGTCCCTGGTGTGGTACATACACCAGGTCGTCACAATGCAAAACCATCATCTAGTGCAGGACCATCCACTAGTACAGGGCCATCTACTAGTGCAGGACCATCGGCACATCCCCAACTTAGTTTTGAGCCTCACGAGTGCACATCATGTGGTCATCCCTGCTATGGTCTTGCCTCAGATGTTTCCTTCAGTGGGACTTTGAGTGATGTATGTAGATGGTTAATTGTAATAAATTCTTCATTTATTTTCCTCTTTGTACACATATATATAGTTTGAGCTAATATATTAATTTTGTGAACTTGTAGTTGATTCTTTATGCCAGCAGTGACGCCCCAGAGTCAGATGTTCCACACTCTACAGTGGGGTATGACATTCCATCCACTGATCCCGTCATTCGTGGAGGGATTCATGATGCTACCCAGTTGGTAGGCCCCTCTTATATAGCACCCATTGTCGTATCTCACACCGAGGTAAACATTTTAAAATTTTAGTTTTTTAATACTTGTTAATTTGTTAATTTCCACATACTTTACATGTTAGTTCACTAATGCTATCTACGGTCTAATATTTACAATTATTAAACTTGCAGATGGAATATCCTTCACTAGGGCAAGCTAATATAGAGGTAGCATCCATGGTCGTATCGTCCGAGGAAACATTTGGGCTCCATGTAAACAATTAAAAATGTCATTTTTAAATACATGTCTGTTCGTTGAATCATGCATGTCTAACTACATGAACACTTGTTGAATGTAGGCACCAACCGAGACAACTAGACCATTTCCTGGATTTGTATCTCCTCCTAGGCCATTCGTGAACAAGGCTCATGTGTATGTGAGGCGGCCTACTCCTAGCAAGACTCTATCTACCCATGACCATGGACTTACTGATACCGTGGTAATGTATATCCTTCGATGATATTTGTTGGTTAACTTGAAATCCAGTGCATAAATTGTTTTTTTAATGTTTGAATTGCATGTTTACTGAATCAGGAACCAGAGTTTTCTATTGCAAACCTCACATCGATGGTTGATGCAGTAGTCAGTGCTGCATCTTCAATGGAAACAAGTCACATAGAGGTATGTAACTATTTCAACATGATCTTTACATAGTTTATTATTGTTGTCTATTTTTTATTCATGCATGTCTAACTATTTCAACATTTGGTGATTGTAGCCACCAACAGCAGGAGCAGTTCTTGGCCCCCCTAGTCGACCATGGTTGCGACCATCCCGAATGTTCAACCAACAACTCCATCTGATACCATGGTAATGTATATCCTTCGATGATATTTGTTGGTTAACTTGAAATCCAGTGCATAAATTGTTTTTGTTAATGTTTGATTTTCATGTTTACTGCATCAAGATCCATATTTGTCTATTGAAAACCCCCTAGGGGTCGTTGATGCAGCAGTAAATGCTGCATCTGCAATAACAACAAGCCACACAGAGGTACAACTATTT
The DNA here is from genome assembly GCA_027924585.1 of Larix kaempferi. Classification (NCBI taxonomy): domain Eukaryota; kingdom Viridiplantae; phylum Streptophyta; class Pinopsida; order Pinales; family Pinaceae; genus Larix; species Larix kaempferi. Next base: position 66,241,219 of record BSBM01000753.1, read on the forward strand.
CAACATGATCTAGACATAGTTTATTGTTGTTGTCTATTGTTTATTCATGCATGTCTAACAATTTCAACATTTGGTGATTGTAGCCACCAGCAGTAAGTACAGTTCCTGGCCCCCCTGGTTAGACCATGGTTGTGACTATCCTAGATGTTCAACCAACAGCTCCATCTTCTACACAAGGAACGCAATCCCCTTTGTCACAGTCTCTCGTTGAGGTGAGATGTCCATTAGTGACCAAGTGTTTCATGCAATCTCCATGCACATGTTGATAATTGTTGAGTTAATTTAGATATGGTGTTTTATTTGTAGAGACCGATTCCATAGAGGAGGAGATTGGTGATTGGACCATCAGAGATGCCAATTCGTCCAGCGGAGTGGCTGAGTGTTTGTTATAAATCAGTGAGCCACAAATTAATTTTTTTAATTTCTATCTTGAGCTAATGTATTAGTACATAGTTAGTTGAATTTAACAATTGATATTTAATTTGCAGGATCTAGAGGCACACAATGATCCTAGAGATGTGCCTAGAGGATCAACGTCGGGAAAGAACAAGAGGAATCTTGAGTTTTGATGTGTCTTATGGGATATATGTACATTTGGATACATGTACATGTGGCTTGGATAGTTTTCGATACATGTACTTTTTGATACTTTTGGATATATATGTACTTTTGGAGACATGTACGATGACATTTCACTTATAAATGAATGATACATTTCACATTGTATTTGTTCTTCGGTTTATACATGTTCTTGTGTCAATCTATTGTGTTGATTTGTGTGGATTATCTATTACTTATGAATGCACTATGTCAAAAGAAAAAACTATTATATTTAAAGGTTTCAATGAACTCACTACATGCACATTAATTGGATATCTAATTAACAATTGTGATTTTGGATGATCATTACAAGTTAATTCAAAGTTCTTGCTCATGTAATTTAATAAAATAAGTGCAATACAATGTATTTCAAGGTTTCAATGAACTTACTCATGCACACTAACTGGATATATCTAATTAAAATTTGTGAGTTTGGATGATTAAATTACAAGTTAAGTCAATGTTCAAGTGTAATTTAATAAAACTAAGTGCAATACATGCTACACATTTCATGAACGCCCAATATTTGATTGTACAATTAGATTCAACACTACATATGCGTAACTACATACAAGTGATCAAAGCAACATTGGTGAAAGGAACAAACGTTACCTCAGGATTCGGGAAATAAAGTGCAATCGATAAATACAGTGCAACCTTACTCAATCAACATGAACAATTAATGCTCCCTCAACATGAACCTAGCACGACCAACAACACTATTCAACAAACCTCATGCACCCAATGACTAATCAATCAGCATTAAAGGAACTACAATAGAATCCAAGGACTGAGAACCAACTTCATGAATCAACATGATTTTAAGCATAAGTCCACTGGATTTGAAAAAGTTGAGTTGGACATTAGACTGATTCTGAACTAAGTTATGACAGATCCAGACTATGCATGAAAATCTACAAGAAAAGGTGTGACTCACATACTGAAAATATATTTAAAATATTCCAAAATAAAAAAGGATGAAAGATAGGCTTCATCAACTACGTTGTTATCAAGTGTTGAAAAAGCGAGACCTTCTCAGTGATTGGACCATTTCTTGGAAAACTCTAAGCATCAAATCTAATGTACGGTAATCCTTAAACACTAGTTAGGATTAGGGTTTCCCAAGGTATAAACGTACAAAAGAAGAAGAGATTAAAAATTAGGGTTTTGGGGCCCTATAAGCAAGCAGAAACCCTAGGAGAGACAAGAGACTTCCAAGAAAGTAATGAGTGCCAATAATAAGTTATGCGTGTTAGTAGTGTTCCCACGTCGGCATTTCCCGTACACACTTGAAAGAGCCAACGACATGCAATCTTGCTGCTCCGTTTTATTTTTCGCTCCTGGACCTAAAGTCACCAAGTGTCCCTGAATGACATTTTCATGCAACTTGCAACTCGACATAACTCGTCAATCGGAGGTCGTATCGATGAACCGTCGACTACGTTGGTCTCCTGGCATGCGATTACCTCTAGGGGGTGTTAGTTTTTCATAAATTTCAATCTGATCTAGGATCTTAACTGAGAGAATAACATGTACAACATATCTATAGTATATCTACAACATATCAATCATGGACACAATAATGCAAGCACACAAGGGACACAGAGTTTCACCGGGGAAAACCAAGAACGTGAAAAACCTCACAACTTCCTCAGAGATAGATAGAGCAATGATACAACCCAAGTACAAGAGATAGTGCTCCTAGAAGCAGCTTCTCCTCCTCCACTAATTCGCCACTCTCCAATGAGTGTGTGAGTGAGAAGTGAGTGATCAAATAGAGTGCCTCCCGCACTCTATCTATACTTGACTTGACTTGCCTAATAACCTTTACTAGGTCAGCCTTAACTTAACCACATAACATAATGCTGATAGGGACAACCCCCAGTAGGGTGGTATAATAACCCTTTTACCCACATGACTCATACAGGGCCGACCCCATCAAGGTGGTCTAATAACCCATCAAGTATAAGTTACAACACTTGCAATATAAATGACGACACTTCCGTATAGAGGAATAATAACATCTCTATAGGAATACAATATACATAGGTGAAATACATTACGAAGTTACAATTACACCAACACTCCCTCTTAACTAGGAAGGTATTTCTCGACATGGGTCTTCTAGCAAAAGTCTTCTTCTGTGGATCATCGTCACTGGATAATCGTCATCGAATCATCATCATCGTCACTGCTGCTTCTATCTCAATCAATCTCTGAATCTACTCGTAATAGGAAGTTCTACAAAGCCAGTCCTTTTTCATACTGGATGTAGGCCCACCACCGATAGGTCTTCATCATCACTGTCCATACTGTGGAATCCTTAGGACTTATTACATGCGTCACAAAAACTCGCAAGAGCATCCAGGCTATTATGAGCACACGGCTCTACCTGTCGGATCTCCCAGGGTTGTATTATATGTGACTATCACAAAAAATTAAAAGAGTGTCTTGACTAGCAAGAACTCTAAAGAGCATCCGAGGCCTTTTACGTGACTAGCACAACCTGTCCGGATCTCCAGGGCGTATTACATGTGACCATGGAAAAACTCGAAAGAGCATCCCAGGACTGATTACGAGCACACAGCTCAACCTATCGGATCTCCCAGGGCCGGATTATATGCCATAGGAAAAAACCTCGAAAGTGAATCTGCCAGTTATCCAAGGACCAGATTACATGCCATAGGAAAGACCTCGAAAGACTATATGCAAATCTCACAAGGTCGGATTATATGTCCTCCCAAAGCAAAACCTCGAAAGAGCATTTTCCAGATATCCCAGGTCCACATTACATGCCATAGGCAAAACCTCGAAATACTATCTACAAACCTCCCAGGGATGGATTATATGCTTATCTGCACAACCTGTTCCACGACCACAAAGTATCAACTTGATACTCACCATACATCATCCTAATGTACACATGATCATCCTGATCATCATCACTGCATCGTCCTGATGCATGTCATCTGGAGCAACATCCTGAAGCTCATCATCCATGATCATCATGATCATACAATGCATCCACCTGAGGGATACACAGTATCTTCCTGATACATATCATCATACTTGATCTACTTGATCATACAATGTATCCACCTGATACACATACAACCAGATGATCCACCTGATCATATAATATATCTACCTGATATATATCAACATACATGATCTAACTGATCATACAATGTATCCACCTGATACATCTACAGATACATACGCATGATCCAACTAATAATACAAAGCATCCAACATGATGCATACATACATATAAATCATCCAACTAATCATATCCAACATCCAACATGATGCATATACATATACATGATCCAACTGATCATATCTAGCATCCAACATGATCCATATACAAAGCAGTAACTCGAGCATCATCCTGATGCTCATAATCCAGCGCTTACATCCACAGCCATGGAAAGGATCCTCCTTTCACCATGCTTGGAATGGCTTCAGCAAATGTCTCCATCACTTATTCCTCAAAGTGTTGTCAGTCTGAAGAACACCAAACCTCTCTCTGAAGTACTCAAACTTCACTCTGGCTAGTGGTTTCGTCAACACATCTGCAACCTGCTCATCCGTCGCAACATATAGGAGCTTCACTGCTCCTCTCTGCACCATATCCCCGATATAGTGATATTTGATCTCAATGTGTTTTGACCTGTCGTGGAACACCGGGTTCTCAGACAACTTCACACAACTCTGGTTATCACAAAAGATACCAGTAGCCTCCAACAGGAGATCAAATAACTCAGACAATAGCTTCCTCAGCCATACTACCTCACAACTAGCCAAACAAACTGCAAGATACTCTGCTTTGGTTGTACTCAGTGCTACGTAGGATTGCTTCCTGCTAAACCAAGAGATCACACTTGATCCCATACTAAATCAGCACCCAGAAGTTCTCTTCCTATTTGCAACACTTTCATCCCAGTCTGAATCAACATAACCCTGCAGGTTAAGCTTTTGATTCACATCATACTTGAGCCCATAGTCAACTCTACCCTTCAGGTACCTCAAAGTATGCTTTACAGCAACCAGGTGAACACCTCTAAGATATGTTAGGAACTGGCTCAATGTGTTCACCACAAAGCAAATATATGGTCTTGTGTTCATCAGATACATCAAGGACCCAAACATCTGATGATACAATGACATCAACTAGATCAAATGAAGCATCACACAGAAGATTCAGGTTCGATGCCATAGGTGTGGCCAAGGCCTTGCAGTCCATCATCCCGAACCTCTTCAGGATCTCTACTACATACTTCCCTTGTCCAAGGAATATTCCATCTGCACTCTTCCACCCCTCCATACCAAGAAAGTAGTGCATCATACCCAAGTCCTTCATCTCAAACTCGGAAGCCAGCTTCCTCTTTGTATCGGTAATCAATCTATCCTCAACTATTACAAACAGGTCATCCACATACAATAGTAGAATCACAGGATTTCCTTCCTCAACCTTATAGTAAAGGTTGGAATTTGCTTTACTCTTAGTAAATCCCAAACTGGATAGGAAGCCATCTATCCTGCCATACCAGATCCTGGGTGCCTAATTCAAACCATACAAGGCTTTCTTCAGTTTGCACACATGTGTCTCTCGGCCATGTGTCTCAAACCCGAGTGGCTGCTCCACATACACTTCCTAATCAACTACAACATTCAAGAAAGCTATCTTGACATCCATCTGGTGTACCTTCTATTTCATCACTGCAGCTAGAGCAAGTACTGATCTAATGGAAGTGTATCTGGCCACAAGATCAAAAATCTCTTCATAATCAATCCCTTCTTTCTGGTAGAATCCACGAGCTACAAACCTTACCTTATATTTTTCTATGTTGTCATCTGCAGCATGCTTGATCTTATAGATCCATTTGGCTGTCACCACAGACTTCCCATCTGGTCTTGGGACCACATCCCAAAAATCATCCTTCATGATTGACGGATCATGGCAGTCTTCCTGGATCCTGGGAAATTCAATATATTCTTTAATAGATAGATTTGTTGTTGAACAAATGTTGTAGTCCTTTTGTAGGTGATGGTATACGATCTTTCCTACCAGACAAGTTAAATTGCATGATTAGAAACATCTCATAGTTTTCAAAACAAATTCTTACACATAAAGAAATATGTCATACAGTAATGCAATTATTTTAGCCAATGCTTTAATACAACATTTATTCATATCCCGTAACTTTCAGATGCCTTCCAATCTCTACCAGAACATTGTTAAGAATGTGCACAAATCCCAATATGTCAGCAAAATGGTTTCATTCTAGATAAGTAGCAATGGAATGTTGTATAGTGCCATAGGCCACTTACCCATCACATGCATATTAGTAGTATACTATTCATTAATGCAATTATTCTAATATGCATAATACACACCCTAAGTCTAGGAACATAAGCATATGGATCATTGAACAATATTATTTAAACAAACAAATATGCAAGAAATTACAATTCAAATAATTATCTTTGTTTGGTTTGTAGGGTGGACTCCCTCTCAATATTTGCTTCCTTGCAGGAACTACTGGAGTGTGCTCCCTCTTGATCTTTGATTCCTTGATTACCTATCCTTGAACTTATATCCATCCTTGATCACTTATGCATACTTACTAGTATCATCATTGTGTTATCCTCGAGGTCTCATACATACATTCATTAGTATAATCTCAATACTATCAAAACACAATAATCTTAAACATGTATAGTCATGATCATTTCAAACACAGATAATAAACATTAGTATTCAAGGTTTTAGGGAACACTTCTTTTATTCATGCATATTTTTATTTGACCAAAGGACTTTTCTTGTTAGTCATATCATCAATCAAGGTAAGAGACATAATATGCATAAACCCTTGATTACTCAAACCTATAACTTCATGAATAATCATTATCAATCATGCCAAGTATACTTATATAAGAAATCCTAACACAAGGTAGGATTCTAACTTGATATAGGAAAAACATACCTGGATTAGCATGCTAGCTAGCTATGTCTAACATACTCGCATAATGTCTTCTTGTTCTCTTCAATGACTTGTGCTAGTAACCTGCATATCTCGTAGGTTAATCATTATAGAACCAAGTTATACATACCTCGCAAGTAGATCTTCTATGTGATCCATGACAATGGATGAATCTTTGTCTTCATGTCAACATGGTCATATGTTCTTCAATTAGAACATGATTTGTCTTTCTTGTTGTACCTTTTATGTTAGCAGACAACATCAACCTCATACAACACCACAATGCATTAGTACAATCATAAGTGTCAAAACCCTAATCAATGAATATCTGCATTCATAATTTTATTAAGGTGATACGACAAGTCTAAAGTTAATCAAGATTGTACTAACCATAAAATTAATCATGAACAAATCTCGAAACATACCTAGATAAGTCATACCTGTCGAAATTGCTTGTAATCTTCTTATATAAGGCCTTAGACTCATCTCCCTCTGAAACTGGAATTTCTTTACTTATGTAGGTGACCAATCCATTCTCTTCTAGGATTAACCCAATCCACTTGATTTAGAGAAACTGGATCTAGAGCTAGATTAGGATTTGTCAGTGAAACCCTAAAAATTCAAACTTTGAATTTCAAACTTCTGAAAGGATAGAAATATGCACCTTGATGAGCTGATCAACCTGGTATACTCAGAATTTGAAAAATGCAAAGTTTCACCCCTCAAATTTGCTTTTCAATCTTCTGGATTCACTGGGGAAGACCCTGAATTAGGGTTTGAGTTTCCCAAAGCTTCACCCAACCAAATAGTTTGATCCAAAGCTCTAAATTTCGATTTTCCCAAGGAGCTTCCAACTATGGTCACAGATTTCAAAAATTCCCATTTTTGCAGAAGCCCTAATTTTTCACTTTTCTGTTCAAAGTCCCGAACTAGGGTTTGATCAAGCCCGACCTTCTGCCCAACCAAAAAATTCGATATTGGTCTCTAAATTTCTATTTTGATGAGGAGCATCCAACCGTGGTCTTCGATACAAAAATTCCAACACTCTCTGAAACCCTAAATTCCCGGAGCCATGAATGAAGGTGCTCAAAATCCAATTCTGTTTTGACAAAAATATGCACCTAATTGTTTCAGGTGTAACTCCAATATTTAAGATCTACAGGATCTAAAAATTCTTCCTGAGGTATCCCAACCTATTATCTTTCCAAACCCATAGGTTTTACCTCAAATGGATTCTCTGAGAGATATTTATTCCAAGTGTTGCAACATGACCTGTTTATGGGATAAAACAGGAGAGCGAAATTGTACGGAGCGCCACGTGTCAATGGCTCAATTTAGGACTCTGAAAATCATACTTGTGAAAGTATAGTCCGTTCCCTACCTGCCACGTTTTATGAAATTTTATTTGGAGCTTCCTAGCCCAAGTTGTGACATTTTTTCCTAGGTCACCTGTTTATGACTCAGATCTGGAAGAGGCATAAACCCTATATTGTACAGATCATAAATCTGAAAGTACAACAAATTAGAGGCTCTTCTTTGGACACACAGTACATGGGGATCTTATCTTCGACCTGTAAGATTTTCAAATCCTGAAACCTCACAAAAATGTATTTATAGCGAAAGTTCTACAATGATTGGTTTTTTCTATATCAAGCACTAACTTCGCAAGTGCAACAAGTGTCATAAATGCCATACCATGCCTTCTTTCAAGCTAGCTCTGATTCCATGTTAGTTTTTCATAAATTTCAATCTGATATAGGATCTTAACTGAGAGAATAACATGTATAGCATATCTACAGCATATCAATCATGGACACAATAATGCAAGCACACAAGAGACATAGAGTTTCACCGAGGAAAACCAAGAAGGTGAAAAACCCCGCAACTTCCTCAGAGATAGATAGAGCAATGATACAACCCAAGTACAAGAGATAGTCCTCCTAGAAGCAGCTTCTCCTCCTCCACTAGTGCGCCACTCTCCAATGAGTGTGTGAGTGAGAAGTTAGTGATCAAATAGAGTGCCTCCCGCACTCTATTTATACTTGACTTGACTTGCTTAATAACCTTTACTAGGTCAGCCATAACTTAACCACATAACATAATGCTGATAGGGACGACCCCCAATAGGGTGGTATAATAACCCTTTTACCCACATGACTCATACAGGGCCGACCCCATCAAGGTGGTCTAATAACCCAACAAGTAAAAGTTAGAACACTTACAATTGTAGCTAGGGTTTTACCCCTAGCTTGTGCAAATGAGCACCTACTAAGGAGAAGGGACTCCTTAGTAGCAGTTCAGTAAATGTAAATAATTAAGCTAAAACAAAGATATAAACTAATCTAAAACATGCATGAAACATAAAGAACAATTTGTAAACAAGGGTTTTTATATTGATATTACCTCCAATGTGGAGGTTGATGAAGCTCCTTGCAATGTCCAAGAGGGTTGCTCCAAGCTCCAATGTGCTCCTTCTCTTTCTCCAATGGTGGGGATGGGCCAAAAGTGGCTCTCAAGGTGAAAGTAGTTCAATGGTGAACTAGGGTTTCGAGAGAGATTTTGGCAGAGTAAGGGTATACTTGATTGTGGATATGGAATAAAGGATCTCCATCACCTATTTTATAGTTTTTTGGTGGTGGAGTGCTGACCCATGGTTTTGGGCAGCTGTATAGGGTTTTTTTCCTCCTTTTCCTCATTATTTTATATTTTTTATTCCCTTTTTAGTGATTTTTGCTATTTTTGAGGAATTTTGGATATTTTTGGAGGAAAAAGGGGTTTTTTAGCCTTTTTAGGCTATTTTGAGGGTTTTGTGCCCTTTTGGAGGCATTTTAATGGGATTTTAAGGGAAATATGGTAGGAAAATGGACGAATGAGCCATAAAATATGGTAGATGAGGTAGTGAACACTTTTTGGGTGTTAACAACAATATAAATGACGACACTTCCATATAGAGGAATAATAACATCTCTATAGGAATACAAACACTTCCGTAATGAGAAATAATAACATCTCTATAGGAATACAATATACATAGGTGAAATACATTCCGAAGTTACAATTACATCAACAGGGGGGCCTCTCCCCCATGTTCTCATGGCCCAATGACTTCATTGTGCATTCATTTCATAAAATACGGTTTTGCTAAGTTTCCTTCAATGCAACTCTCGCATTGGTGGGTCAAATCTGCAAAACCATCCACTGAGCCAGTGTTGGTAGTGTTACCATGTTAGCATTTCCCATACACACTTGCAGGAGCCAACGACACGCAATATTGCAGCTCCGTTTGTTTTTTTGCTCCTGGACCGAAAGTTACCAAGTGTCCCTGAATGACATTTTCATGCAACTTGCAACTTGACATAACTCGGAAATCGAAGGTCAGATCAACACACCGTCGAATCCGTTGGTCTCCTAGCGTGTGATTACCTCTATGGGGCTCTCTCCCTCATGCTCTCATGGCCCAATGACTTCATTTTGCATTCATTTCGTAAACTAGGGCTTTGCTCGGTTTCCTTCCATGCAACTCTCACATTGGTAGGTCAAATTTGCAAAACCCTCCACCAAGCCAGTGTTGGTAGTGTTCCCATGTCAGCATTTTCCATACACACTTGTAAGAGCCAACGACATGCAATCTTGCTGCTCCGTTCAATTTTTCACTCCCGGACCGAAAGTCACCAAGTGTCCCTGAATGACATTTTCATTCGACTTGCAACTCGACATAAATCGAAAACTCGAGGTCCGATCGATGAACCATCTAATCCATTGGTTTCCTTGCATGTGATTACCTCTAAGGGGCCCTCTCCCTCATGTTCTCATGGCCTAGTGACTTCATTGTGCATTCATTTTGTAAACTAGGGTTTTGCTTACTTCCGTTCAATGCAATCTCACATTGGTGGGCCAACTCTGCAAACCCCTCCACTGAGCCAGTTTTGGTAGTGTTCCCACGTTGGCATTTCCCATACACACTTGCAGGAGCCAACGGCATGCAATCTTGCTGCTCCGTTTTCTTTTTCGCTCCCGGACTGAAAGTCAACAAGTGTCCTTGAATGGTATTTTCATGCGACTTTCAACTCGACATAAATTAGAAACCATAGGTCAGATTGATGAACCATAGGCTCGGTTGGTCTCCTGGCATGCGATTAACTCTAGGGGGCCCTCTCCCTCGTGTTCTCATGGCCCAATGACTTCATTATGCATTCATTTCGTAAAATAGGGTTTTGCTTAGTTTCCTTCAATGCAACTCTCGCATTGGTGGGTAAAGTCTGCAAAACCCTCCACCGCGCCAGTGTTGGTAGTGTTCCCACGTCAGAATTTCCCATACACACTTGCAGGAGCCAACAACATGCAATCTTTCTGCTCTGTTTGCGTTTTCGCTCCCAGACCGAGAGTCACCAAGTGTCCCTGAATGACATTTTCATGCGACTTGCAACTCGACATAACTCGGCAACTGGAGGTCGGATCGATGAACCTTTGTTTCCATTGGTCTCCTAGCATGCGATTACCTCTAGGGGCCCTCTCCCTCATGTTCTCATGGCCTAGTGACTTCATTGTGCATCTACTCAGTTTCCTTCAATGCAACTCTCGCATTGGTGGGTGAAATATGCAAAACCCTCGACCGAGCTAGTGTTGGTAGTGTTCCCACATCGGCATTTCCCATACACACTTACAGGAGCCAATGACATGCAATCTTGCCGCTCCATTTGCTTTTTCGCTCCCGGACTGAAAGTCACCAAGTGTCCCTGAATGCCATTTTCATGCGACTTGCAACTCGAGATAACTCGGCAACCCGAGGTCAAATTGATGAACCGTCAACTCTGTTGGTTTCCTGGCATATGATTACCTCTAAGGGATCCTCTCCCTCATTTTCTCATGGCCCAGTGACTTTATTGTGCATTCATTTCATAAACTAGGGTTTTTGCTCAGTTTCCTTCAATGCAATCTCGCATTGGTGGGTCAACTTTGAAAAACCCTCCACCGAGACAGTTTTGGTAGTGTTCCCACATCGGCATTGCCCAGACACACTTGCAAGAGCCAATGGCACGCAATCTTGCTGCTCCATTTTCTTTTTCGCTCCCGGATTGAAAGTCACCAAGTGTCCCTGAATGACATTTTCATGCGACTTTCAACTCAACATAAATTAGAAACCAGAGGTCGGATCGATGAACTGTTAACTCGATTGGTCTCCTAGCATGAGATTACCTCTAGGGGGCCCTCTCCCTCGTGTTCTCATGGCCCAGTGACTTCATTGTGCATTCATTTCGTAAACTAGGGTTTTTCTCAGTTTCCTTCAATGCAACCCTCGCATTGGTGGGTCAACTCTGCAAAACCCTCTACCGATCTAGTGTTGGTAGTGTTCTCACATCGGAATTTCCCATACACACTTGCAGGAGCCAACGACACACAATCTTTCTTCTATGTTTGCATTTTCGCTCCTGGACTGAAAGGCACAAAGTGTCCCTGAACGACATTTTCATGCGACTTACAACTTGACATAGCTCGGAAACTAGAGGTCGGATCAATGAACATTCATTTCCATTGGTCTCCTGGCATGCGATTACCTCTAGGGGCCCTCTCCCTCATATTCTCGTGGCCCAAGGACTTCATTGTGCATTCATTTCGTAAACTAGGGTTTTGCTCAGTTTCCTTCAATGCAACTCTCGCATTGGTGGGTCAACTTTGCAAAACCCTCCACCATGCCAGTGTTGGTAGTGTTCCTATGTCGTCATTGCCCATACACACTTGCAGGAGCCAACAACACGCAATCTTGCTATTCCATTTGCTTTTTCGCTCCCGGACCGAAAGTCACCAAGTGTCCCTGAATGGAATTTTCATGCGACTTGCAACTCAAGATAAGTTGGAAACCGGAGGTCAGATCGACAAACCGTCAACTCTGTTGGTCTCCTGTCATGCGATTACCTCTAGGGGGACCTCTCCCTCGTGTTCTCATGGCCTAATGACTTCATTGTGCATTCATTTAGTAAACTAGGGTTTTGCTCAGTTTCCTTCAATGCAACTCTTTCATTGGTTGTTTCAACAACTGCACATGGGTCTACTTCAAGTGACTTAATCATTCGTTGTATATCAAACTCTACATATGCTACATTTGAACATGTTGCAGCATTAAGAAAACACTATGTGTCAAGAGATCACATTCTATATTATTCTTGTACTAAAGTATAAGCCACCAACCATATGCCTAAGTTACACTTACAAATTACAAACCAACTAGGGTTTCATGAACTACACACCGCATAATAAAACTAGGGTTCACAAATTGAGACATCGAACTACATACTAGGGTTTTATGACCTCTTTAGGTTTAAATCATTAGATTGTTTAGTATCATTTAAGTAGAAACCAAAAGGCCATATACCTAAGCTATGCACATACATAAAACAAAATGAATAGGGTTGAACATGGATCACAAGTGGAAGTTCACATGCATGCATGACTTAGAAGTAGAAACACATGTACATGAATTACAAGCAAAACCAGCTAAGGTTTCATGAATTATAAGAAATCCATGAGTATAGAGATCATCGGCTATGTTATTTTCATTAAAGTAGAAGCCAATAGCCCATATACCTAGGCTACACTTACAAATTGAAAACCAACTAGGGTTTCACGAACTACAAATTGCATACTATAACTAGGGTTCACAAGTTTAGAGATGGAACTACAAACTAGGATTTTATGAACAAATTACGTTTATATCATAATATTGGTTATTCTCATTCATGTAAAAACCAATAGACCATATACCTATGCTATGTAATTAAATTCAACAAACCGACTAGGGTTGAACATGGATCATAGGTGGAAGTTCACATACTTGCATGACTTAGAAGTAGAAACAAATGTACATGAATTAAAAGAAAAACTAACTAGGGATTCATGAATTACAAAAATACACGATTCTAGAGATTAGGGGTTATTTTTGTACATACATGAATTACAAAAATCTGATATATGTCTATTTTGTACTCATAACATGGAAGGATTTGAAAGATACTAGTCCTTAGATGTGTGGTTTTCATGGATAAGAAGGGTAGAGTAGGAGAGGAAGGTATGGTAGGTATTCTAAGGATGCAGAGGAAAGTGGATGAGAGAAACAAATAGGTATACTAGGGATGCTATGTGTGTGATTTCAGATGTGCCAAGAGGTTGGCCTAGTTGTGATGTAATTATGGTTAGCAATGAAGAATATTATGGTGGTTTAGGGCTAGGTTTAGGTAGTGTATGGTTACTGTAGTTTAAGGTATATATTAGAATTGTAAAGAGGATAGATAGGATGATTTTCAAAGAAGTTTGGGAGGTAGATCAACAATAATCAAACCAACAAGGAAACAAAACCCTAGGGGTCTTGCTAGGCTTGGAAAGGCTCACAAAATTAAAGGTTAGAATTGGAGGAAATAACAAAAAGACTAGGGTTTCATGAACTACAAACCATAAACCTAAAAACTAGGGTTTATGAACTCATTGGGTTTATATCATTATATTTGTTAGTCTCACTCAATTAGAAACTAGTAGACCATAAACCTAGAAGATATGTACCTGCACTACAACAAAGCTAGGGTTTCATGAACTACAAACCACAAACCTAAAAACTATGGTTCACATGTTTTAGACATTGAACTAAAAACCAAGGGTTTCATGAACCGGTGCTTTATGGGAAAGGATAGTTCAAAGTCAAAGATTTCCAAGTATAAACCTAGAAACAGATTAAAGAGTTAGTTCCAATGAGCAATATAGCAAATCAACACAATGATACTTTTGAACATCAAATGCTCAAATATTTGTTCAATAAAAGGATCGAAAACAAAACAATAGATATTTCAATGTGTTTATTCACAAATCTCCTTGTGCCAATTATTAGTAACAATAATATTTCAATGAGACAAGCTTTGTCAAAGTATAAATGATTTCTAAATCAGTATGAAATGCTGATGACAAGGCCTACATGTTCTCAATTTAATGATACGAGTGATTACTCCTTGTGTTGATACATACATTCGATTCAAGACGAGTTATGACAACAAACAAATTATTGCTCTTGATTTGAATGGGTTGTAGACAATTTAAATGTCTTCCAAGTATCAATATACCACTGTCATAAAGGAAATATTCCATCCAACCAAATAAGAAGTCCCAGAAGTATAAGTATCAAAACAAGATTTCAATTCAAGCTTTAAAGGACATAAAGATTTGTAATGTCTTTGCTTTGATAATATCTTCTATATCTCTGTCAAACTTATAATTGTTTCCATCCAAGTAATGAAATGTTTCGCAATCCAAAGATATTCCCAATCGATGCCAAGTGATAATAAAAGTCACATATGTATGGAAAACAAGCTATGGAGGCAAAACCAAGTTTCTTTTACAATTTCTAAAGTCAAATTTTACTTGCATACCACTGTAAAAATCAACATCATTATAGATGGAAATTACTTATGTTTGACATTCCTTAAAATGTTCTTGTAGCATGTTTTGGATGGCCAAGTTGTTGAAGACTTTAGGTAAGTTAGGATAGGGATGTTAGGGAGTGAAATGATGTGAAGTAGGGCTACAATAAAGGGTTAGGACAGTAAAAAAAAGTGGTAGTCCTGTAGGTGTCTAGGCAGTAAAAGATGGCAACAAATACCTTGCTTTGAGATTCTAAGAATCCTAGATGAAGGGAGTATGTTCTAAGTTTAGTTTAGGAAAGTTTAGGGTGTCAAAATAGGAACTTAGGGCTACCCAAAAGGGAATTTACAGTCAGTAAAAGAGGTAGTCCTATAGGTTGTTTAGACACAAAAAAATGGCAACTAGTGCCTTACGTTGAAGGATTATGATACTAGGGATGTAAGTCTAGGTATCTAGGATATGTTAGAAGCCTAAGGAGTGGGAAATAAAGGTTAGTTAGAGCCGTAAAATAGTTGAGGTTTGCATTTATTTTAGGAGCAGAAGTAGGTTAGTTTCTAGAGGGAGTTAAGGGTGTTTAAGTCTTAGCGTTAGAGCACCCAAGGAAAGTTTCATCTAACTATACCCAATCCCATAACATCATATTATTGTTGCAAGCCAATAACCATAATGAAAGTGAAGGTTATCGATGCACCCTCAAGGATAAGGAGATCACGCCTTCTCTCTTTGTTATGTATGAATATTTCTTGTGAAAGAGGGGGATCAAACACTATGATTGATATTGACATGATCATGTTATTGATATTTACATGATCATTCATAATCTTAGGGTTTATTGATCATATGTAAAAATTGGCATATTCATAAACTTGACATACAAGAGAAATTTTGGCATATTTATAAACAACATAAACAAAAATTTGACATATCAAGAACACAAAATTGACATATTCATAAACAACATACATGAGAAAATTGAGCATATATCAATATTTAATTACAAATAGTATAAATAGCATAGTATTAAAAGTATGTAACATACCTCATCATGCTAGATCCCACCTATTATCATACAACCAAGCCCTCCAAATCATCTCTTATAATGATGGTCTCCATTAGTCTCTTGTGCTATGTATCTAGTAAGAAGTAGTGTACCTTCAATGAATTTCGGCTAGGCATTGTTCGTACGTGGAGGTTTGTACCAATGATTAAGTTGGTAAAGTGATACACACTTGCAACTGGTTTGTAATCCCTGTAAACATATCCACCCTTCTTTCTTGCATTGTTGTCCTGTGTCAAGTATTCACCTTTAATAACCATAGACCCTATTGGGAAGTGGTTGTTTTCATCGTCAGTCATGGACATATTGAGGGTTTGCTTTCCCTCTATACAACGTGTCAACCAGTAATCACCACCCCATTCAGTATCTTTTGAGGAAAGCACTGCATATATGTGCCTTGCATAATATGATTTTAGGTATATCATCAAAATATTTTTCGTGTGATACAAGGCCATTAATGTGCATTTGAAGACTACGTAAATAAACAAAAAAATGTTAAGGAAATGCATCATACCAAGTTGTACAAGGTCTAAGACATGATCAAAATATATAGAAATAAATGATTGGTCTTCTTCCAATGGAGTTAACTCAACAATTGCACGTTGATCAAGTGGAAGTGATATGCGATCCCATCTATCAATCCAATCCAATTATTCACACCCATCCTAGTCACCATCACAACAAGGCGAGCAAAAACAAGTGAGTTTTTTAGTCCAAATTTGAAACACTGGGTTATCCAAGCTTCGAACCGAATGAAAGCCACGAGTCCTAGGCACAGTCTTGCATTCCCATGCATGTGAGCGATCTATGGGCTACCACCTCCCAAAAAAATATCTCCACATGTCTCTTTCTTGTGGATTCTACTCTCATAGTTGATTCCTCTCCCATTACTGATGTGCACCACCTGACTATAGATTGAGCATTTTGAATAGTAGATTCTGCAAATAATTTCAATTCCTCTCTTCGTAGGGTTGTTTTGACACATGCTCCAGCTCCATCATGCTCTCCTTTAACATGCACGGCCTCAAAATAGTTCCACATATGTGGCACTTTGTATTTTTTATGCAATGAACACAACCATTGAAATATGCGCGCATTTTTTAAATGACCAACACATCCATCAGACCAAATCTAGTTTTGATCCATTTGTATGTTCCTGCCCTTCAAGTGATCATAGAACATGATGAATCAATGACGTACATAATGGAAGTCATGGCACCTATCATCACTTATGTAGAAGTGATATTTCTACATAATTTCTCTTTGCTCTTCACTACTATTTGGGCCATGCCTATATGTGATATGGACTATCAAGGAAACTTGCTCAGAGTGATAATACTGACTTTGGATCTCATTTTGAGGTTTAAGAGTGTATTTCTTGGAAAAATCAACAACTGAAAGTATAGTACCACGGGGAAATGTATCTCTGCATATTCTAAACTTCTCATCCTGCCATCGTTCCAAGTGGACATGATAAACATATTGATGTGTCTTTTCAATAAATTCCTTGATGAAGTCACAAACTTGTACCTGGTGACACAAAATGATCTCAATATCAGGTTTTTTTGTAAGTAAGGATTGAAATGTAACTGTTCATACATAAATTTAAAGATATAAATCCATACCTGAGATGTCACCAATTGTATTTTTTTTATTTCTTTCCCTGGGACTATTTCATAGCTGATATATTTGAAACTTTTCATGTCTATTTAACCATATTCCCAAATTCGTTGTTTCCATTCTCGTGCATACATTGGCTCAATAATTCCATTCCAGCACAGTTGGAGCATGTTCCATCCAACAAGTTTTTGCATAGTATGTTTGCCCCTCAGGCCTATTGCACATGATGCTATGAATGAATTCTCTTGATGAAGTCATTGGTATTGTCAGGGAGGAATACTGCACATGGTTAGTATGCAACACATGACGAATGTACAAAAATGTTTCATAGTAATATTCATATTCTACGTGGTATCTACATCAACAAGTGTTACAAAGAGTATTTATTATAACATACCAAGGCTTACATTTCTCAAAAGATTGTTTCCCCAAGTTCAATTGTCTATGTTCATTCCTAAATTTCTCGTATAGTTATGTCTATGTTCATTCCTAAATTTCTCGTATAGTTATGTCTATGTTATATCAAGAAGATGCTTAATATGTGGTTCACGATCCTTTGAACCCATTCTCAATTTTAGTACATCCTTCCGGTTTGAAGAAGGCCTTGTGTGATCATGCCAAAAACTATGCACTAGTCCCTTTACTGCATCAACTAGCTTCATGTCACGACGTGGCAACCGACCAATAAAGGCCCAAAAATCTGTCTGATCGGTTGTGTCAAGATGTTCTCTTCTAATAGAATACCTACGGAGGGTTTTTACATTCAAATTAACTAGTTTGGATGTAGGCTTGAGAAAACAAAGGACCCTAGTGTTCTTATTTACAATTGATTGTTACAACACACGACATGTTCTTACCAGTTTTACCAAAGGCATCTACTAAGCTTTTAACTATATGAGATCTTGGTCCAAAATTCTTTATCATCTTTATCCCTAACTTTTTCCTAACAATATTCATGCCCCTAGATTTTAACAATGATAAACATAATCTACATTTATCTCCATCACATTTAGAAACAAAATATTTATCAAGTATCTATTGAGTTTGATAAGCAATACTACGTTTAGATAGTGTGCCTTCAATGGAATTGAGGAGACTTTCATCAACTTGTATATGCTTCGGAGTTCTTCGATGTGTGCTTTCTAATGGAGGTAAGGGGTTGGAATTCTACCATGTAGTGCATCACCTAGATGCTCTGGTGTTTCAGTAGTAGCTTGTTTTCGTTCATTCTCTTCTTGGTAGTTGGATGGTGGAAGTCCAACATCCCCATCGATGGTCCAGATAACATTTTCTTCTTCAATAGTAGGATCCATGTCCAACGCCTCTCTGACTTGATCACTTGTATAACAAACAAGAGGTGAACAAATTTTGTGTTTCTTCATGAGCTTCATCTTGAGATGGTAACTTATCACTTTGACTTGAAGTGGGAATTGAAACATCCCCTAATGAGCACCTACATTTTGCTTCTTGATTACTTCCATGGGGTGCTTGTTCAACAACTAATTTGGAAATTGAAGGTCCCTCTAGTGAATGATTCATTTTTTCTTGTCATGGATTAATAGGATGAAACGCAGTATCATCTATAATTGGATTTGGATTAGTTTCCAAAGAAAGCCTCTGATTCATCATGTCTATTCTTTTTTTTTCTTTCTCTTCTTCAATGACTTCTTGAGGTCTCTTCTTCCTTGCTAATTTTCTTCCTCAGTTACGTACATTCCCCATCACCACAATGATCAATTCAATATAGTTTGTTTTTGTTGCTCCTTAATTACAAGCTTTCAAACCTTTAGTGCTTTAGAACTATAGATCCTTCAAGGTGTTTCAATCTTCCTTCTCAATTGTTCATATTTCCCATCAAAACAATGATGAATGAGAAAATTTACCTTTGGTGCTCTTCAATAATATGCAAATGAAAGTTAAATCATAAATTGTTCCTCAAGCTGATTCTCTTGTACAATTGTGTATATCCACCATCACCATGAAATGGTGTTGAAGCTTGATATATTATCTTGTGTGCTCCTCAAATATAGGAAAAATGAATCTTTCAAAGACCTTATCTTTGGTGTTATTCAATTGGAGATTCTCCAATCTTGCTGATTATGTTCTTCAAATATGACCATATAACCCAACACCACACTGATCAACCATGAAAGATGTCCTCAATGCTGCACCTGGATAAAAAAAATAATGATGGAGATGGTATATTGTGAATATTTCCAATGGCGGGCTCATGCTCTGTTCAAAAAATCACCCGATAACCTATTTTTCATTTAGATAGAGTAAAGTTGTTGTTGGATAGGGACAGTCCACTGTTTATACAGTTACAAAACATGCATGAGTTATATAAAGGTAAAATGCGCACGCGATATGTAGAAGAAAAACGCACATGAGATATTGTTAAGCACAATAAATAGGTTAGGTGCATGGCTAAGGCAACGAATAAAATCAAAAGAAAACAAATATTTTGTATGGTTACATACAAAACAAATGTTTTTAGTGTTCCCATCTTTTCATGCATATATATAATTGTTTCTCTCTATACGCCTCGGGGATTTCACTAGAAGGAAATATAATATCACGTTCATTCATATTGGGGTTTTAAATAATCATTAAAACCTAACAATTGTATTGCTTATATATTAAGGGGCAAAAGGTTTTTTTTATTTAATGTAATAATACAAAAATACTTTGGGGCATTTTTTATATGGGCAGGTTGACAAATATCTACCAAATGGAGATGGCGAGATCACGGTCGGATGAGAAATCGGGTTGAAGCAAGGCTCAGGCTTACTAATATGCAGGGAAATCGCGTCTTGAGGCATGCTTGAGGTTAGGCGTTTCGTGGTGAAGAGGGTTTCCAGTCGATCATAGTCGAAAGATAGTGGTCATTGACAGCCATTTGTTACCAATAGCACTCAACCAGTTGTTACCAATATCCTTGAGAGGCTCTAAGCCCCCAGGGCCTTTTATAGGCCCTCGATAGGCCTTGGGGGATTGAATACCCAACCACTCATTCCTATTACAGGCCTTGGGAGGTTTAGTCAGCCTCCTAGAGCTTGTTATAGGACCTAGGGTGTGAATAACTTGCAATAATTAATTAATGAAAACACATGAAATAACATAAATAACAGAACTCAGAATCACTTTTATATTGATCGCAAGCCACTTCAAGGGGGCAACCTCCTTTGAGCAAGCTTAATACAAATAACTTCACGGTACCTTAATTGGTCTCAACACAAACTTATATACTAAGTATAGGCACCAATACGATGGGTCAATACCATGTGTCAATACAAACCATGGGCCAATACAAAATATCGATCAACAATTACTACGGGACGACTAACAAAGCATATGCGTCCAACAACAATAATACAAACTATGGATCAACAAATACTACGGGACGAATTGCAAAGCATATGCGTCCAACAACAATATACTAACAAAGTAAATAGAAGGGTTGTCATGGGTTCCTAACATCTCCTCTCCCTTAGAAAAAGCTTTGGACTCAAAGCTTTAGATGTGGAAATTGATGCAGAATCTGAAGGAGTGGTTCCCCTGTAGCATCCTCAGGTTTCATTCTAGCCCACTGACGCCTGTTGAGTTTCAGGTAGGATTGATTGGAAGGATGTAGACAAAGAAGGACCATATCAGTTGCGTGAAAAGTGCGCTTAGAACGGTGCTGATCGGCCTTTTGTTTCAGTCGAATTCTTTCCATGTGAAGATTGTCCTGCAGAATGAGAAGAATCTGATCGCAGTTTCAAAGAACCGAGTCAATTGCCTGAATTGGGGAGCTGCTGAGTGTGTATGGAAGAAGAAATGGCGGTGCCTGGCCATAAACTTCTTCATATGGTGTCCTTTTAGATGTGGTATTGTACCATCGGAGTGCTTCTAGGAAATCCATACAAATAGTTGTCCACATCTGTGTAAGGATGGGCAAGGGTTTGAGCGGTATCGAAAGGAGTG
Source organism: Larix kaempferi (assembly GCA_027924585.1). Lineage (NCBI taxonomy): Eukaryota > Viridiplantae > Streptophyta > Pinopsida > Pinales > Pinaceae > Larix > Larix kaempferi. Next base: position 66,262,849 of record BSBM01000753.1, read on the forward strand.
TCGTTTCACCCTTGTTGACCTAGCAAGTATCACACTCAACCACCATCTGGTGAATTTTCATTTTCAGTCCCTGCCAAAAGAAGTTACATTCTTCCCATTCATAGGTTTTGAGGAACCCAGAGTGCCATGTTGATGAAGAAGAATGGAGTTCATAGAAGAGATAGCCCTGTTGAACAGATTGCAACCAATTTGGAACAAGCAGAGAAATAGCTGTAAGAGAAACTAGGTCATCAAATTGGAGAGAAGGAGCATCTACCACCATATTATCCTTACCCTTCTTGTAAGTGATCGCATAGTCATAACCCCATGAGTTGGATAACCCATTTCCGGTGTGCTGGTGAGGAGACACGTTGTTCCAGAAAATGTTCCAGACTCTGGAGATCAATCTTGAGGCATAAATAATTTCCTAATAGGGATGGCTGCCACTTCTGTACTGCATGCAAAATAGGCATCATTTTCTGCTGAGATGTAGATGCGGCTAAATGCTTACCGGAAAGGTCTCTTGAAGGTGGCAAGCCCACTAGTGCAACAAAGACACCTGCATATCTATCTAAGGAACTAGTGGAGACTGTTGGTGGTTGCATCTGAATGGAATGGAGCTGAGCGACGACACCATGTGAATTCTTCTTAAGGATCTTTTCCAGGTGATGTGAACTGATGATGTGGAGAGACCCTTGTTGTAAGCCCATAAATTTTTGTTGTGTCCCATTAACTGAAAACTGCATCGAAAGTTCAACAAAATCCCATAAGATGGGGCCAAGTGTGCATAACCATTGAATGCCCAAAACCACATCACATCCACCTAGGGACAAGGCAAACATGTCAAAGCACAGGTTATAATATTCCAGAGAGATACGCGCATTGTGACACTTCCCCTTGTAAGGTAAGGTGCCCCCATTGGCAACCATGACTTCAAAGTTGGAGCAAGGATGGACAAAACATTCAGCCTGTTTGGCGATCCGAGGGTCAATGAAGTTATGAGCGTTGCCAGAATCAATGATTATTGTAAGAGGAAGCTTCTTGAACTAACCCCTGACCCGCATTGTTTGGGGGGTGGTGACACCAGATAAAGCATGGAGAGATATCTCTGGGTGGTCATCTTGAGATGGAATGTCAATAGGCGGCTCATGAATGTCAACCTGATCATTCAGTGTATCTGGAGCCTCTTCACCAACTTCAGAGGCGGGAGGAGAATCCACATCCAAGAGATAAAGCATTTTTTGAACACATCTATGTCCCCGAGTGAATTTTTCATCACAATTATAACAAAGCCCTTTTTCTCTGTGTGCATGCATCTCTGTTTCGGACAAATGCTTGATAGGAGTTGGTCGAGGAGCTGGCGGGATGGGAGGTCGTTGAGAACCCATATTTCGGAAGGGAACAAAAGTGGGTTTGGAGCGTTGTTGGGCAGTAATCCTGTCTTCTTCCAACTTAGCCAACCCTAGGGATTCCATCATTGTGTTGGGACAAAACATTTTGACCTCTGGGAAGATTTCATCATTAAGACCACTGATAAAACAACTCCTGTAGAAGTCATCAGAAAATCTTTCTGTGTGGTTGGCTAGGTTCTCAAATTCTGTCTGATACTCTCTCACAGTACCAATTTGACGAAGTTTAGTGAGTGCTCCAGTGAATTCATCAAAAGCACTAGGACCAAATCGTTGCAAAAGGAGTTGGCTAAAATCTGTCCATTTTGGCTCGTCATGAGCCTTGATGTACCAACAGTACCATTGAAGGGCTTCTTGTTCCAAATGAAAGGATGCAAGTGGAAGTTTTTGGACATCAAAAGTATTATGTAAATTGAAATATTGTTCTGCATGATAAATCCATCCAGTCGGATCAGTACCATTGCAGCGCGGAAATTCAAGCTTCGAACCACGGGAAGTGCTAGAAGAAGAGAATCCATTGGCTGCAGAAGATTTTGGTTGTCGATTATTGTTCATGGCTGAATACTGAAGATGGAGGCTGAGAAATTTTTCATCCAGATCTTGGAGTTTGGTTTGGATGGATGCAAGTGCTTCCTCCATGGGTTTTGCTCCTACGCGGGTGACAACCATAACCAGGAGTTTTTTTTTGGGGGGGGGGGGAGGAATGGATAGAAAAACACAAACAAAAGCTTGTTTAGTAAAAGAAAATTTGGATTTGGTAAAAACTTGGATGGGTAATTAGGGTTTGACTTGGTTTTGGACACTGTCGAAGGGACAGGAAAGCAGAAAAGGAGGATTTCAGAAGTGGGGTGAAAGAATGGGAAAATTTGGCAAAGAGGAACAAAGAAGAAGAATTATGAAAGGAACTCTGTGGTAAAATTTGAAGGTGATTGGGTAAAATCTGAGGAAGTTATGGCAAACCCTAAAAATAGACAAATGTGGGATTTCGGGCTTTGGGAAGTTGAATTTGGGATAGGGTCCTCGGGAATGAAGTATGCAAAATGGGATTATAGGGGTTCCAGGGAAGTTTGAAGGGAAATGGAGTGAAAACAAGGGAGATATGGAGAAAAAACTGAACAATTGGATCTGAAATGGCACGCAAGGGATCGAAAACAGATGGATCTGAAACGGCTTTCAGAAGAGATCTGAAATGGTTGGATCTGCAGTGGCGCAGAAGGGATCAGAACAATTGGATCTGAAACGGAATGCAAGTGATCGAATACGCTTGGATCTGAAATGACTTTCGGAAGAGATCTAAAATGGCTGGATCTGGAATGGCTTGGAATGGATCTGAAATGGCACGGAAGTGATCGGCAACAGTTCAGCTGAAAATAAATATGGACCCCACGTATGTTCAGCTTCCTAACAGTTCAGGGGTTTCACTCGACCACCAATGATGTCTGACGGCTTGCGTATTGGGGTAGTACCCCTCGCTCCATGGCTCAGGTAAAACTGATAACCACTTTGCCACAAACGACATCTCTTGGTTTTCCTCACAGGTGGGAACTAGTCAATCATGTAGGGGTCGTTTCCCTTTTCCCTTCCAAGTCCTATTAATGGGACAACTACTTTGGGGTTCCTGTGGTACTCCTCACAATGAGTTTTAGAGATTATGCCCAAGTACTTCCCATAGTTAGGCGGATAGGGATTATTCCCAAATTCGAAGCTGCAATAGGTGTGAAAGAAAAAAAAAATTGGCAAAAATTCCACCCAACGAGCCCAAGAAAGTGCTATGATACCAGATGTGATGAACCTGCAATAATTAATTAATGAAAACACATGAAATAGCAGAAATAACAGAACTCAGAATCACTTTTATATTGATCCCAGGCCACTTCGAGGGGGAAACCTCCTTTGAGCAAGCTCAATACAAATAACTTCACGATACTTTCATTGGTCCCACCACAAACTTATATACTAAGTCTAGGCGCCAATACCATGTGTCAATACAAACCATGGGCCAATACAAAATATGGATCAGCAATTACTACGGGACGACTTACAAAGCATATGCATCCAAAAACAATAATATAAACTATGGATCAACAAATACTACGGGACGACTTACAAAGCATATGTCAAAACCCAAAATTTTTGAAAAATTTAAAATTTTTAAAATAGCATGTAATATTATTAAGTGCATTCATTTAACTATTTGATTAGCTTGAATGATCATAATTATGTCTGAATGAACTTTTGTTATATCTAAATTTTAATATGAGTTTCTTTACAGTTACTAATTGTTTTTCTGTTTTGCGACCACAAGGGGGAATTGCCATAACAGATTGGGCTTACTTAGCTTCCGAGCTAACGCAACAGATTTTATTTCTCTTACAGATAAACAAGTAATGTTCGAGTTGCTGCAAAATAATCTTTAGAGTATTATAAAACCAAATGTTGTACCAAATCATTCAGTAAGAGAAAGCATGCTAGCCAGGTTATCCAATGTTTAAAGGTAGCACTCTGCCTATTACCTCCTCAAGATCTTATTGATAGATAGTTAAAATTACTAGAGAAAATGATAGCTATTTTTCTTGATAACAAAATGAATTAAATAGCTCTATGGAATATTTGTTCTTTGATTGTATTATTGTAATGCAAATATACTTTGTAACTTAGTACTGTAGAACATTACAGGATGATCATTTTCAGACTATTCATCCATTGTTATTGTACCAAGCCAAGTCTTCGGTTTAGAATATTTGATGTGCAAATTCAATTGTAAGGATTTGGAGTGGTTAATATATACTTTGCTTATTTCTAGCATCTGCAAGATATTCTGTCAGTTACAGGTTTCTTCTTACCATTTTCAGGGTTTGTATTGATTGAACAGCTACTCCTTTTTCTATGAATGTTAATAAATATAAGAACAAAATTACTAGATATCTTGATTTAACTCAATGGGCCTTGAAGACATCAAGAGTCCAATTGTTATCACAAGAATCTGAAACTGTTAAGAGATGGTTAATAAATTGTAACCACGAAAGAAATGGATTAGAGTACCCCAAATCCAAAATTACTAAATAGGTAACTTAGATCCTACAAGTCAAAAATCACCTAAAGAAGGAATGGCAAGTCCTAACCATCTGTGTAAAACTATCGCAATTGACGTTATAGTAATAGAGTTGTAAGTAACTTATTTATAACATTACTCCTTTATCTTATGGATTTGAAAGGTGATCTAGGTTTTGTCACATGAACATAGAATAAATAAAAAAACATAATGATATGTTTTTACAATCATCATAAAACTTACTTGAAAACTCCCTCCTTATAATTTTTATAATAGTTATCAAGTTCTCCATGCTTAAATGAACTTCAAGACTCCATCTTGAACATTATTGATAACTGCATGGTTTGATTGATTGTAGGGCAAAGTGCTAATGTTCACTATGTATGCAAAAATTCAAATGCATTGTTTGGAGCATGGAATATAAATGGCAGGTTTTAGACTATGGTATCCCGACCACCATGGAATATCCATCCTATGATTATCCTTTGATTTCAGTGTACCCATGCTATGATTTTAATTGAAACCCAAACAATTGGAAACTCATCGTGGAACATTGGATCGTTGACCCACTGCATGGAAAATATTTTAAGTGATACATGGTCATTCCAGAGCCACGCATTTGGGTGATATAAATCTGTTGACTAACCCTACTTGGCCATTTCTCCAGTGCCTTCGGGCTTGGTCGCTCTGCGAACCCTCCTGGTCCAGTCTCTGCTGTCACTGTGTGCTAGCATCTTCTATGCTGCCTTAGCCTTTCGAGTTTGTCCAATGCATCGTTTTGGGAACCTTATATACCTTGCTGTTAGCAATTGTGAATTTATTAAGCACTTAAGGTTTACCTTTGTTACCAAAACCAACCCTGTCATGGCGTGAGTGTATCTATTGACTTGGTGTTTGTCAAGGCTTCCATCTTGGAGGGCACCCGTTGCTTCTGCCATCTCGTCCTTTCAGTGACAAGGGTAGGTTCAACACCTCCTCTGCTCGTGGTTGACAGGCAAATCACTGTGTGTGGAGCTTCTTTCAATTCGCTGGTAAGTTACGGGTTGCTCCTTAGTTTTCCAGTTAATAGAAATGGTTTAACCCAAAAAATTTGTTTAAAATTTGTTTTTAACTGGTACTACTCTGTTGTTGCAGGTCCCGGGCCACTTGCAGCTTGGATGGCACGAGCTTCGGTAGTTGGTTGATTTTACCGGTAAGCCTGGTTTTCACCATGGCGTTTCCTCCTTGTTGGTTGTATGTATGGTTAGGCTTTTGGCTTGAATAAAATGGCACAGTGATTACAGCAGCCTTGCTCAATCTTTTAACTGTATGTTTAAATGAAATATTATGGGTTTAACCCTGTGTTGTATTTGGATGTTACGGCTTCGGTCGGTATTGTAGCTATTTATCCTCCTTTTGGCACTTATGTTTTCTACAGAAGAATTGTATTGTAAATTTGAAGAGAACGAAGGCTATGAGCCTGTTCTGTAGGTGAGGTTACGGCCTCGTGGTTTTATGTTTCGTTACAGCACTTTTAAAAAGGTTTAGGGTTAACACCCAGGGTTTTGAAATTTAACTTAATATAAAGTGTTTCCTGTATATTGAGTTGGTTTATTGTCTGTGTTTTTTTTTTATTCGATGCTATGTACAGTGGTAAGTAAATTTTAGTTTTTAAAACACTTATCCTGTGAATGTATGATGCGGCTGTAGGTGAAAACATGGTATTAATTCTCCGTATTTCTTTTTACTTGTTAATCTATAATGATAGGGTTCAAACTGAATCTTACAATTGTGATGTGGTTTAGTTGTTCTTTCTGTCATTTCGATTTCGACTCTGTTGTTATTTGAGAGTAAAAGGAAAAAAATGATATTACGATAATGTTTAAGCTCGATATTGAGCTAGATACTAATATGCTAACCCTACTGTTTTAAATTAATAACTAGGTTATTAAAATGGTTGATAATTTCTTGTGATAATATTCTGTTAAGGTTTCTGCACAATGATTTAGTTGCTATGAAATGACTGAATGAATTTGTAATTAGGGTTTGTGTAATTACTTAATTAATAGGTTATGATAGGTTAACTTTTGACTAGGGTTTGTACCCTGATATAGCTATTCTAAATATAGCTACAACTCTTCTGCAATGTTATCTATAATGGTATCAATACTGTAATTTATGTGGTTATATTTATTTCTGTTCCTATGATTGTTTAAACGAGTTTGTATTCCCAGAGAATAATTACTGTATACTTAAACCCTACTTATCTATTTAACTATTATAATTAAACTAGGTTTAAAAAAATTACAATAATAAACTATTGCTTACAATATTACTATTGTATAGCATGCATTTAAAATACCTTATCAGTAATGTAATAATGATTTTAAGGGATGCTGGAAACACAGTAACTTTCATCAAATCTACTACTGATATTCAGAGATACTAACTTTTACTAAACTAAATACCATTCAGACATGTAGATGATAAACACAACATACATTCATTTATACTTAATAATCATAAAGAAACAAATAGCAGAACCTGTTTATGGTGTGGACGACAACAGCAATGGGAGGTTGTTCCTCCCTACCAACTCCTGGAGAGTGCCCAGACAACACTTCTCAGGACCCCTGAGCTTGCTCTGGTCTCCCTGGCTGGAACTAGGTGCAGCAAGGTAATTCTCTCAGCCCAAACAACTATAATGGAACCAAGTTACTGCAGCATTCCTCTCAAACAACTTCCTTACTGTATTTCCCTCTTCCTCAATGGGATTCCTGAATAGCATTCACCTGAATGCATTCTCCCTCTAGAACAAATTCCAACCCTCATCTCTGTTCATTGAGTACTATTTAAAAGATTGCCTAGGTCTTTGTTGGGTTAACTGTCATTAATGAGCCACCTGCTCTGATTCTACTTCCTTGGGGAATCATGACCCCAAATATAGGGAAGTTGCCACCTGCAACTTAGGAAGTGTTTGAGGATTCTGCCACTTGTATTTTGCCTTTCCACCTAGTTCCATCTACCAGTTTGACCAATAACCTCTTTTTAACAGCTCTCCCATGCTGTTGTCTACATAATTTATTTATTAATAATAAAATATTCTGAATTACATTTCATTTCTAGTGACTCTGCTGAGTCATCAATTCCTACTTAGCATTAAATTTAACATAATGTCTCAAGAATATAATAAAATAATTACATAATTTTTACAAAATTGGGGTATGTGACAACATATGTGTCCAACAACAATATACTAACAAAGTAAATAGAAGGGTTGTCATGGGTTCCTAACATAGGGGCTTGGATACCTATCCCACAACAGGCTTAGTCAGCGATTGGGGAACTACAACATGAAATCTTAATTTTCTACTATGTGCATTGGCTCTAGTGACATACAAGAAGTGATTTCCTATCTCTTCATTAGACCATTAGATGTTGTAAATCATAATGATATGTGGTTGAGTAGTTGCATTGTGGGTGAAGTAATGTGCATCCACAATATACATCGAAAGAATCAAGGTGAATTGTAGAATGCATGTGGGGTCATAAGAGGGGTATCATATCAATATACTAGGTAGAAATATGCCACGAACGAACATGCTATTATAGCAGTTTATTGAGTGAAGCCCCTGTGTTATACCCCCTAACTCTCTCCCAATAATCCCTATATAGCCCCTATCTCTTTCTAAATATATGTTCCTCATTCTCTCTACATCCCTCCCTATATGTTTCTTTCTCTCCCTTACTCAATCCATGTCCCTACCACCCCACTCTGCATCTCTCCACCTTCTCTTTATCTTCGTCAGTATCCCTCCCTATAGCACTCTCTCCCTTCTTCTCCCTTAATCACTAACCCTTTGTGCCTTTATCCCTCCCCCTGCCCTCTCTCTCTTACCTTGTTCCTAGAGCCCCTCCCCCATAAAGGCATTTAGAACCTCTTCTAGATTTCAATAAAGCATGAAGAAGATGATGATGATGGAGATGTTGATGAGGAACCTAGAGATGACAATGATGATGAAGATGTTGATGATGATGATGATGATGGTGATGATGATGAAGACGTTGATGATGATGGTGATGGTTATGGTGATGAAGATGATGATGATGATGAAGAAGAAGATGATAATGATGGAGATGTTGATGGTGAAGGGGAAGATGACAATGATGATGAATATGTTGATGATGATGATGATGGTGATGATGATGGTGATGGTGATGAAGATGATGGTGATGATGGTGATGAAGAAGAAGATGATGATGATGGAGATGTTGATGAGGAACCTAGAGATGACAATGATGATGAAGATGTTGATGATGATGATGATGATGATGGTGATGATGATGAAGATGTTGATGATGATGGTGATGGTGATGAAGATGATGATGATGATAATGAAGAAGAAGATGATGATGGAGATGTTGATGAGGAAGGGGGAGATGACAATGATGATGAAGATGTTGTTGACGATGATGATGGTGATGATGGTGATAATGATGATGGTGATAATGATGATGGTGATAATGATGAAGATGTTGATGATGATGGTGATGAAGATGATGATGATGATGATGATGATGAGGATAATGATGATGATGAAAAAGAAGATGATGGTGATGGAGATGTTGATGAGGAACCTAGAGATGACAATGATGATGAAGATGTTGATGATGATGATGATGGTGATGATGATGAAGAAGATGATGATGATGGAGATGTTGGTTATGTTGGTGACGGTGATGAAGATGATGATGATGATGAAGAAGATGATGATGATGGAGATGTTGTGAGGAACCTAGAGATGACAATGATGATGAAGATGGTGATGATGATGATGATGGTGATGGTGATGGTGATGGTGATGGTGATGGTGGTGATGATGATGATGAAGAAGAATATGATGATGATGATGGAGATGTTGATGAGGAAAGGAGATATGACAATGATGATGATGATGGTGGTGGTGTTGGTGATGATGATTAAGATGTTGATGATGATGATGGTGGTGATGATGATGAAGATGTTGACAATGATAGTGATGGTGATGAATATGATGGTGATGATGATGAAGAAGATGATGATGATGGAGATATTGGTGAGGAACCTAGAGATGTCAATGATGAAGAAGATGTTGTTGATGTTGTTGATGATGATGATGATGATGGTGATGAAGAAGATGATGATGATGGAGATATTGATGAGGAACCTAGAGATGACAATGATGATGATGATGATGATGGTGATGATGATGATGATGGTGATGATGATGATGGTGATGAAGATGATGATGATGATGATGATGATGGAGATGGAGATGTTGATTGGGAACCTAGAGATGACAATGATGATGAAGATGTTAATGATGATGGTGATGATGATGAAGATGTTGATGATGATGGTTATGGTGATGAAGATGATGATGAAGAAGATGATGATGATGGAGATGTTGATGAGGAAGGGGGAGATGACAATGATGATGCAAATGTTGATGATGATGATGATGGTGATCATGATGAAGATGTTGATGATGATGGTGATGGTGATGAAGATGATGATGATGATGATGAAGAAGAAGAAATGATGATGATGGAGATGTTGATGAGGAACCTAGAGATGACAATGATGATGAAGATGTTGATGATGGTGATGGTGATGGTGATGAATATGATGATGATGATGATGAAGATGATGATGATGGAGATGGTGATGATGATGGTGATGGTGATGAAGATGATGATGATGATGATGATGATGATGAAGATGATGATGATGGATATGTTGATGAGGAACCTAGAGATGACAATGATGATGAAGATCTTGATGATGATGATGATGGTGATGATGATGATGGTGATGCTGATGGTGATGGTGATGAATATGATGATGATGGTGATGATGGAGATGTTGATGAGGAATGGAAAAATAACAATGACGGTGATAATGATGTTAAATTTTCAAAATTTAATTCAATCTGATCTAGGATCTTAACTGAGAGAACAAGATGTACAACATATCTACAACATATCAATCATGGACACAATAATGCAAGCACACAAGAGACACAGATTTTACTTGGGGAAAACCATAAAGGTGAAAAACCCCAATAACTTCCTCAGAGATAGATAGAGCAATGATACCAACAAAATACAAGAGATAGTATTCTCCTAGAAGCAGAGCCTCCTCCTCCACAAGTGCGCCACTCTCCAAAGTGTGAGTGAGAGAATAGAATGTGTAAAATGAGAGAGACACACTCTCTATTTATACACTAACTTGACTTGACCTTTACTCAACTAGGTCGGCCTAAACTTAACCACTTAAAATAATGCTGACTGGGCCGACCCCCACTAGGGTGGTCTAATAACCCTTTGACCCACATGGCCAATCCCCAATAAGGTGGTCTAATAACTCTTTGACCCACATGACTTATACAGGGCCGACCCCAACAAGGTGGTCTAATAACCCATCAAGTATAAGTTACGACACTTACAATATAAATGATGACACTTCCGTATAGAGGAATAATAACATCTCTATAGGAATACAATATACATATATGTGAAATACATTCCAAAGTTACATATACATCAACACTCCCTCTTAACTAGGAAGGTATTTCTTGACACAGGTCTTCTAGCACAAGTCATCTTCTCTGGATCATCGCCACTGGATAATCGTCATCGAGTCATCATCATCGTCACTGCTACTGCTATCTCAATCAATCTCTGAATCTACTCGTCATAGGAATTTCTACAGAGCCAGTCCCTTTTCATATTGGATGTAGACCCACCACCTGTAGGTCTTCATCATCACTGGCCATACTGTGGAATCCTCGGGACTTATTACATGCATCACAAAACCTGGCTGCAGCATCCTAGGCTATTACGAGCACACAGCTCTACCTGTCGGATCTCCCAGGAGCACATTACATGTGACCCATCACAAAACCTGGCTGAAGCATCCCAGGCTGTTACAAGCACACAGCTTTACCTGTCGGATCTCCCAGGAGAACATTACACGTGATCTCACCACAAAACCTGGCTGAAGCATCCCAGGCTGTTACGAGCACATAGCTCTACCTGTCGGATCTCCCAGGAGCACATTACATGTGGTCCACCACAAAACCTGGCTGAAGCATCTGAGGCCTTTTTCATCCTATCCAGATCTCCTAGGAGCAAATTACATGTGGTCATGGCAAAACTTGGCCGAAGCATCTAAGGCCTTTTTCATCCTGTCTAGACCTCCTAGGAGCAAATTAAATGCCATAGGACAAAACCTTGCAAGAGCATCTTAGGATGTTACGGGTACACAACTCCGACCTGAAGATCTCCCAGGGCACAAATTATATGTCCTCCCAGAGCAATGTCTCGAAAGAGCATCCCAGACTGTTATGGGTACACAACTCTGACCTATAGGATCTCCCAAACATGCTCATCTGCACAACCTAATCCACGGCCACAAAGTATCATCCTGATACTCACCATACATCATCCTGATGTACACATGATAATCCTGATCATCATCACTGCAACATCTTGTTGCATGTCATCTGGAGAAGCTCGTCATCCACGATCATCCTGATCATACAATGCATCCACCTGATGCATACCAAGTATCTACCTGATACATATCATCATACATGATCTACCTGATCATATAATGTATCCACCTAATACATAAACAGATACATGATCTACACAATGTATCCACCTGATACATATCAACATACATGATCTCAGTATCCACCTGATACATATACAGATACATGGTCCAAGCATCCAACATGATGCATATACAAAATACATACAAATGATCTAACTGATCATATCCAGCATCCAACATGATGCATACATACATAAATGATTCAACTGATCATATCCAACATCCAACATGATGCATATATATATAAATGATCCAACTGATCATAACAAGCATCCAACATGATGCATATATACATATACAGAGTAGTAACTGGAGCATCGTCCTGATGCTCATCATCCATGATCCTCATGATCATCATAGCATCGTCCTCTTCAGATCATCTCATCATCCACGAAGCACATCCCAGATACACATCATCCAACACTTACACCACCGACATGCGAGAACACATCTACCACCATTCGAGGAAGGTTCCATCCCTTACTTTTTCACCATGGGAGAACACATCTACCACCATGTGAAAAATGGCTCAGCAATTACATCACGACCAAGGGAGAACACATCAACCATGTCAGAAAAGCTCATGTGCATCTGCATCTTCCGGACTGGTCACTTCCCTTTGGAAGGAACCTCGATCTGAAGTGCACCAAGCCTCTCTCTGAAGTACTCAAAATGCACTCTGGCCAACGACTTGGTCAATACATCTGCAACTTGTTCATCCATCGCAACATACTCTGCTTTGGCTGTACTCAGTGCTACGCAGGACTGCTTCCTGCTAAACCAAGAGATCACACATGATCCCATACTGAAGCAACAACCAGATGTGCTCTTCCTATCTGTAGCACTGCCTGCCCAATCTGAATCAACATAATCCTACAGATTAAACTTTTGATTCGCATCATACTTGAGCCCATAATCAATTGTACCCTCCAGGTACCTCAGAATATGATTTACAGCTACCAGGTGAACACTCCTTGGATCCATCAGGAACTGGCTCAATGTGTTCACCGCAAAGCAAATATCTGGTCTCGTGTTCGTCAGGTGCATCAATGACCCAATCATCTGACGCTACATAGTGATATCAACCGGCTCAGATGAAGCATCACATAGAAGCTTCAGGTTCGATGCCATAGGTGTGGCCATAGCCTTGCAGTCCATCATCCCGAACCTTTTCAGGATCTCTACTGCATACTTCCCTTGTCCAAGGAAGATTCCATCTGCACTCTGCCACACCTCCATGCCAAAAACAAATAGTGCATCATCCCCATATTCTTCATCTCGAACTCGGCAGCAAGCTTCCGCTGCATGTCGGTAATCAATCTATCCTCACCTGTTATAAACAAGTCATCCACATACACTTCTTCTTCAACTACACCTTTCAAGAAGGCTGTCTTGAAATCCATCTGGTGTATCTTTCACTTCATCACTGCAGCCAGAGCAAGTACTGATCTAATGGAATTATATCTGGCTATAGGAGCAAAAGTCTCTATGCTACCACCTGCAACATGCTTGATCTGTAGATCCTCTTGGAAGTCACTATAGACTCCCCTTCAAGTCTTGGGACTGCATCCCAAACATCTTCATGATCAACTGGTAATCCTCGATCATGGCATTCTTCCCAGATCCTGGGAACTTCAATGTCTTCAATATTTTCAATAGATAACTTTGTTGCTGAATAAATGTTGTAGTCCTTCTTTTGTAGGTGATGGTATACGATACAACAAGTAAAATTGCATGATTAGAAAAATCTCATAGTTTTCAGAACAAATTCTTACACATAAAGAAATATGTCATATAGTCATGCAATTATCTTAGCCAATGCTTCAATACAGCATTTATCCATATTCTGTAACTTTCTAGATGCCTTCCAATCTCTACCAGAACATTGTTAAGAGTGTGCACAACTCCTAACATGTCAGCAAAGATGTTTCATTCTAGATAAGTAGCAATGGAATGTTGTACAGTGCCATATGCCACTTACCCATGTATATTAGTAGTATATTGTTCATCAATGCAACTATTCTAATATGCATAGTACACAACCTAATTCTAGGAACATAAGCATATACATCATTGAATAACATTATGTAAGAAATGACAATTCAAATACTTATCTTTGTTTGGTTGCTGGGTGGACTCCCTCTGAATCTTTGCAACTCCATTCTGATGTGGATTGTGAGAAGTGGTCAACTCCCTCTGAATAACTGCATCCTTGCAGAAACTACTGAAGTGTGCTCTTTTGCTTTCTTGCAGGAACAACTAGAGTGTGCTCCCTCTTGATCTTTGCTTCCTGGATTACCTGTCCTTGAACTTACATCCATCCTTAATCACTATGCATGCTTATTAGTATCATCATTGTGTTATCCTTGAGGTATCATACATAATCACACATTTATTAGTATAATCTTAAACATGTATATTCATGATCATTCACAGATAATAAACATTAGTATTCAAGGTTTTAGGGAATTCTTCTTTTACTCATGCATATTCTTATTTGATCCTAGGACTCTTCTGATTAGTTAAATCATCAATGCATAAACCCGTGATTACTCAAACCTATACCTTCATGATTCTTCTGGTTAGTCATATCATCAATTATGGTAAGAAACATAATATGCATACAACCATGACTATTCTAACCTATGACGTCATGAATAATCATTATCAACAACACAACAGTATAAGATCCTAACACAAGCGGGGATTCTAGCTTGATATAGGAAAAACATACCTGGATTAGCATGCTAGCTAGTTATGTCTAACATACCCACATAATGTCTTCTGGTTCTCTTCAGTGACTTGTGCTAGTAACCTGCATGTCTCATAGGTTAACCATTGTAGGACCAAGTCATACATACCTTGAAAGTAGATCTTCTATGAGATCCATGACAATGGGTGAATCTTTGTCTTCATGTCACCATGATCATATGTTCTTGAAGTAGAACATGATTTGACTTTCTTGGTGTACCTTTTATGTTAGCAAACAACATAAACCTCATACAACATCACAATGCATTAGTACATTCATAAGTGTCAAAAATTTAATCAATGAATATCTTCTATTAAGGTGATACGACAAGTCTAGTAAGTAATCAAGATTGTACTGTAATGATATGAAGACAAACATATGATAAACTTAACCATGAAACATACCTGTAAGCCATACCTGTCAAGATTGCTTGTAATCTTCTTATGGAAGGCCTTAGCCTCATCTCCCTCTGAGATAGGAACTTCTTCACTTAGGTGACCAATCCATCTTCTTCTAGGATTAACCCAATCCACTTGATTTGCAAGAACTGGACTTGGAGCTGGATTACGGTTTGTCAAAGAAACCCCAAAAATTGAAACTTTGAATTTCAAACTTCTGAAAGGATAGAAATATGGGCCTTGATGAGATGATCAAGTTGGTATATTCAGAATTTGAAAACTGCAAAGTTTCACCCCTCGAAATTGCCTTTTAGATTTTCGGATTCACTATGGAGGACCCTGAATTAGGGTTTGAGTTTCCCAGAGCTTCACCCAACCAAAGGATTTGAGTCAAATCTCTAAGCTTCTATTTTTCTGAGGAGCTTCCAACTGTGGTCACAGATTTCCAAAATTCCAATTTTTGCAGAAGCCCTAATTTTCCATCTTTCTGATCAAAGTCCCGAACTAGGGTTTGATCAAGCCTGGTCCTCTGCCCAACCAAAAAATATCATTGTGGTCTCTAAATTTCGATTTTGATGAGTATCATCAAGCCTTGGTCTCCGATTACAAAAATTCCAACATTCTCCAAAGCCCTAAATTCCGGAAGCCATGAATGAAGGTGCTCAAAAATAATTCTGTTTTGACAGAAATATGTACCTGATTTTTTCTGGTGTAACTCCGAAATTTCCGATCCACGGGGTCTGAAAAATTTCCTTGAGATAGCCCAACCTATTATATTTCCATCCCAATAGGTCTGACCTCAATTGGATTCTCTGAGAGAGAGTTATGCCAAGTGTCGCAATGTGACCAGTTTATTGGATAATACAGGAGAGTGAACTTGTACGGCGTGCCACGTGTCGCTGGTTCAACTTCAGCCTCTAAACGAATTTCTTGAGATAGTATAGTCTTTGTACTACCTGGAAATTTTTACGAAATTTCATTTGGAGCTTCCTAGCCCAAGTTATGACCTTTTCCCAAGGTCACCTGATTTTGACTCAGATCTGGAAGAGGCAGAAACCCTATATTGTACAGATCATAAATCACAAAGTACAACGAATTAGAGGTTGTCCGTTGGACACAAGGTACATGGGGATCTTTTCTTCGACCTGTAAAAGTTTTAGATCTGAAAACATCGCCAAAACAGATTTATAGCGAAAGTGCTACGATGACTGGTTTTTGCTATATCAAGCCCTAGCATCGTAAGTGCAACAAGTGTCATACATGCCATATCATGCCTTCTTTCAGGCTAGCTCTGATACCATGTTAAATTTTTAGAATTTACTTCAATCTGATCCAGGATCTTAACTGAGAGAACAACATGTACAACATATCTACAGCATATCAATCATGGACACAATAATGCAAGCACACAAGAG
The DNA here is from genome assembly GCA_027924585.1 of Larix kaempferi. Classification (NCBI taxonomy): domain Eukaryota; kingdom Viridiplantae; phylum Streptophyta; class Pinopsida; order Pinales; family Pinaceae; genus Larix; species Larix kaempferi. The sequence goes on from BSBM01000753.1 coordinate 66,279,493, forward strand.
ACACAAATTTTACTTGGGGAAAACCATAAAGGTGAAAAACCCCAATAACTTCCTCAGAGATGGATAGAGCAATGATACAACCAGAGTACAAGAGATAGTCTTCTCCTAGAAGCAGAGCCTCCTCCTCCACAAGTGCGCCACTCTCCAAAGTGTGAGTGAGAGAATAGAATGTATAAAATGAGAGAGACACACTCTCTATTTATACACTAACTTGACTTGACCTTTACTCAACTAGGTCGGCCTCAACTTAACCACTTAACATAATGCTGACTAGGCCGACCCCCACTAGGGTGGTCTAATAACCCTTTGACCCACATGGCCGACCCCTAATAAGGTGGTCTAATAACCCTTTGATCCACATGACTTATACAGGGCTGACCCCAATAAGGTGGTCTAATAACCCATCAAGTATAAGTTACGACACTTACAATATAAATGATGACACTTCCGTATAGAGGAATAATAACATCTCTATAGGAATACAATATACATATATGTGAAATACATTCCGAAGTTAAATATACATCAACAGATGATGGTGATGATGATGAAGATGTTGATGGTGATGGTGATGAAGATGATGATGATGAAGAAGATGATGATGATGGTGATGAAGATGTTGATGATGATGGTGATGGTGATGAAGATGATGATGATGATGATGAAGATGATGATGATGGAGATGTTGATGAGGAACCTAGAGATGACAATGATGATGAAGATTTTGATAGTGATGATGATGGTGATCATGATTAAGATGTTGATGATGATGGTGATGGTGATGAAGATGATGAGGAGGAGGGTATCCACCTTCTCTTTATCTTCGCAATTATTTAGGTCCCTATAGCACTCTCTCCCTTTATTCACCCTTAATCACTAACCCTATGTGCCTTTATCCCTCCCCCCTGCCCTCTCTCTCTCACCTTTTATCCCCCCCTCCCTATCTCTTTCTCTAGATCTATCCCTAGATTTGTCCCTCACTCCCTTTACCTCCCTCTATCTATGTCGCTTTCTCTTCGTTACACCATCTTCATCCATGCCACCCCACTGATTGCTCCTTCCCTATCACACACACACACACAACCTCCCAATGTCTTTTTTGCTCACACCTCCCTCTAGTCTCTCTCTCCCCAACCATCAATCTCTCTCTCTCTCTCTCTCTCTCTCACACACACACACACACACACACATTATGTCCCTTTCCCTTATCAAACCCATTCCCCCTCCATCCATATCTATATCCACCTTTCTCCCTCCATCCCTCACCCTACCTTCTCTCCGTTCCCCTCTCAATGCATCTCTCTCTCTCTCACCTTCTATCCCTCCCTCATGTTATCTTTCCCTCAACCTATCCCCATCTCTCTATCACTCCCTCTCTCTCTCTCACTTTATGTCCCTCCCCCCTCCTCTCTCTCTCTCTCTCTCCATCGCCACCACTCCCTACATGTCTCCCACCAACACTTTATGTCCCTCCCTTCCTATCTCTTTATTTCCTTCTATCCCCATCTATCTCTTACTCCCTCTCAATCCATTCCTCCCCATTGTCCCTCTCCCTCCCTCGCTCTATGTCTCTCCCCCCTCGCTCTATGTCTCTCCCCCCCTTGTATTCTTTATTTCTCTCTCACATCCCCCTTGCCTCCATCCATTCCCCCTTGTCACTCAAGTCTCACTTTCAACTTCTAACCCTATACCTCTTCAGAATCTCTTCTACTCCTAATAGTGCTCTCAATATCCACTGCCCTTCACCCTTGTATCCCATCATGTTTCCATTCCCTTCATAACTCCCCACTCAAGATTCCAACATCCTTCTAAGCCCTTGACCCTTTCCCACCCCTATTAAATATTAACCATAGATTCTCTTGACCCTTCCCCACCCCTTCTCAAATATTAACCAAAAATGCCCTTGAGTCTTGCCTGAATCCCCACCCCCTCTCAAGTATTAAACATAGATTTTATGATTTAAATAATGCTAGCGCGTTTTTGCACTACATAACGCGCACGCGTTATGTAGTTATATAGCGCGTTCGCGTTATGAAATTCTAAAAGCGCGGGAATATTTTTTGAATTTAAACAAAAGGCACTTGTGTTTGTTAGAGCCTAAACCAAGCCAACTCATTTTCTCACATGCCAACCATAATCCTATGTGTATGCTTTGGAGTTTGCTTCGGTAATACCAAACCAGTGCTATGGTAATGATAACCTAAAGCTAATTGGGTATTTCTTCTAGTTTCTGGAGAAGCATGTGCTTAGCCACTCGTTACAGATGCTACACACAATCATTTTTGACGAAATCTTAAACACAAATAGCATTTTTTTTGCAAATTCCAAATATGTGACTTTTATTTAAAAATATTATTTTTTTTCTATTTTTTTCAATTTCTTTTGTGTCCTACCTCCTTAACTCGTGAAACACACTGTTAGTGTTTCTTCAATAACTTTTTCAATTCTTGATCATTCCAAAAAAAAATTGTATGGTGCACAAGTAGACACTAACCTCCATGTTCCATCAAAACCCCATTTCATGACTTTTGCATTAAGACCTTCAAAGGCTGCACCCACAAAAGACGTACTATTTTTGAGGTTTGATCACTTAAACAATTATAAAAAAATTATAAAATTACTAATTTAATTTTTGAAAAATAATGACGCACTAGTGCTATATGTTATCTACATGCATGCCCATTTTTGTAGCTTGATTCCATCATTTAGGACCTTAAAGGCTGCACCCACAAAAACATATACCTTATCATTTGCTTAAAAAATAAAAAGTGTCTATTAGGAAAAATGAAACTTGACATAGCTATGCAAATTTTCAATACATAAAAGTTATATATTCGGAAATGTGATTCAATTTCCTACATTTCATCGTTTTTACTCAATGCAATATATTTTGCGTAAGTATCTCAAAAAATCGAAGTAAGTTGAAGGATCCCTGATTTTTCAGTTTTCTATTGCATCTAACTGTTACAACATAATTTCCCACCTTGTGAGCATCAACATTCTTTGGACTGCACGATCCATTTCACTGACTCATATCCACTTTATATTCTTCAGACACTATTTTTTCCCTTGTATGCTTGCTGCATCATTACTGTGGGCATACCCCCAAGTTGCATCACTATAGCCCGCGGGTAGCATGTAAAATGGTAAAAATCACTAGTCTATTACTTTTTACTCCCAAAAAGCAGTCATTGGGTGACCTTTGACTCTCCATCTGCCCAAGAAACGCCTCGATGTGTCCTTTCACTTACCTTTGAGAGGACTATATATTGAGCGCATATGGATTATGGACGGGAGGAGAAAGAAGAGCAAGAGAACTCTAGTGGATTTTTTCCCTATCTTAAGTCTACACTCATTGATCCTTGTAGTTGTGAACCATTTATGTTCACCTTACAAACTCCTATTCTAGTTTGATTTTTCCATTCCATGGAGGATTGAAGTGGTGGAGGCACAAGTGGATTGATCCAGATCTTGGTTCAGATTGGTTGCCGGCAAGAGGTCGTATCACATTGTACTTCTTCTTGTTTATTAATAGAAATACTCATATTCTCGTCCATTAATCTTGTAAATGTTGTTTATCTTACATTGGGTTACATTTACTTGTTATATCATGGGCCATTGCTATTAATGATGTTAATTCCGTTTATATATTGTATGTACTTGTTGTATATTGGCTGTCAAGAATAATTTGCAAATTCAAGTGCACGGATTGAAAAGCTCCAACGGGGATCTTGTTGGCCCGGTTTTGCAACCAGGCTTAGTGCTATGGGCACCTGCTAACTAGTAGCAGCAGTTTCAATGGAAATAAATAACAATAAACTAATTAAACAAGACTATTCATGTATCTAAGCAAAGATATTAAGCAAATAACAAAGATAATTTAAAATCAAGAACAAGAACATATAAGAATAATAAATTTGTATTGAAAGAATGGGGCAAGCAAGTGCTTGCGAAATCAATACCTCTAATGGTGAGGTTGAATGGCTCCAAGGATGAGAAACTCCAATCTCCAATGGTCTCTTCTCCAATGTGGTTTGCAATGGCTAAAATGCTCAGGGGAGATTTCAGCAGCATAAGGATGAGATAATGGATGGATGTGAAATGAGGAGCCCCTACCACCTTTTTATAGGTTTTGGTGGTGGGGAATACCATTTGTGGTTTTGTGGAAACCAAATGGTATTGACCAACATGGTTTAGGTACTTTTCCCTCCTTTTTCCTTTTTTGAATAAAAATAATATTTTAATTCCCTTTTTAATATTTTTGGGAATTTGGACCCTTTTTGAGGGTTTTTTATGATTTTCTTGGAAAAATACTCTTTTTTAATGGAAAAAGGGGTGTACTAAGGTCTTTTGGTGACCTTTTGTTGGCTTCAGGGGCTCAGATGGTGGAAAAGTGGACAAATGGGTCATGTGAATAAGGGAATGAGCTAGTGAGCACTTTTTAGGTGTTAACAGATCTACATCAAACATTTGGATCGAGGTTGGTTATATTCTTCATTATCTTAGCATTGTCATTTATATAGCATAGAATTGGGAATTGAGTTTATTTCTAGTAGTCAGCTATCTGTTGTGGTCTACCCCAAGCCATAGTGAGTTTTCTCCAACACAGAAATGACGATTCTGCGGATACCGAAAGGTGTTCTTAAGCACTCTACCCATAATCCTAATGCTCGATCCGCCCATAACTACTCCAACGTGGAAGACTTGGGCCAAACTCCGTGTGCCATGTTGGCTCTTGAAGTCTTGCAAGCCTGTCCTTCTCAAAAGCATGCCCTTTTGAGTGCATTAGGAGTTCAGGATGGGGAAAGTCCCAGTGTTATCAAGTTCGACACTACTGATGTTCAACCTCGCTTACCTTACGACGTGGCTTTTCAAATCCAGGTGGCGTGCCTTCAGAATTTGGTCAAATGTACGATGGTTGATGAAGGTGCCTCTGTGTCAGTAATGTCGTTAACTTGTTGGAAAGCTCTTAGCTCTCCTCCCCTACTCGCGTCTAGAACCATGCTCACTGCATTCGATGGTCGGTCATTTAAGCCGCATGGAATTATCCCTTCCCTTGTTGTCTGCTTGGGAGGTAAATATGTGCCTATTGAAGTCGAGGTGGTTGATGCACCCATCGGATACAACCTTTTACTGGGTCAGAATTGGATGTATGCTATGAAAGCTGTCGCATCCACTGTATTCAGAGTTATTTGCTTTCCTCACGAAGCCAAGATTGTGACAATCGATCAGCTGGATTTCGTCAATTCCTCTTCCACAGCATCCATGGGATCCATAGTCCCGCAGGTTACTCATTCTCAGCCGACAAATGGGAACATGGGTGTCGGTATGTACCCTTCATTGATGGGAACTTATGACTTTGTTGCACCTATGAATTTTATTGGAACCATTTCCGACAATGCCTCTCCTCCTTCGCATAATATGTCATTCTGGACTTCCTATTTTAGTGATCCATGGACTTTACCGTCCACGAGTTCCCTGTCTAGAGACATTGCGCATGTCAAGATTCCTATGCCACTGTCTGTGGCTGAGCTTTCTTACCAGCATATTCAACAAGCCACTACAGAGCCAGGTCTCTCTTCTTCCCAGGCAGTCGAGGAAGACCCGTTACGCTGGCAGTTTGGGTAGCCAACTCATCTTGTTCACACGACTGCCTTGATGATACTTTACCCTTGGATGAAGCTATCATGGAGGCCATGTGTGGTAGTGAGAGGCCTTGGGAGGATATGCACCATCGCTCTTATTTCCTTCCCAACCTCGAGCTCCCTGAACAAGAAGAGTTTAGGATCACTCTAGCAGAGATGATTGGTCACCGTGTGGCTCTTTTAGGGTCACATGATGTTTTTGTGGAAGGGAATATGGCTAACATATCCCCAACTGCATCGATCAATATATCTCATACTCTTAGAAAGGTCGAGAATGTTTACATCGATGACGATTGCACTCCTAAGGAAGTTGCTATCTACACTCAATTGTTTACATAACTCCGGGATTTCACCTAGTCTTATGAGGAGATGCCAGGAATAGACCCCCGCATTGTTGAAGATGAGATTAGAACGTATCCCAACACTAAATCAGTTCGACAACGCTTACATGATGTGAACCCGAGGAAAGCAACCACTTTTAGGCAAAGGTGGAGAAACTCCTCAAAGCTGGTTTCATCTACCCCGTTCCCCTTACCGAATGGGTGTCAAACCCCATTCCTATGGATAAGAAGTAGGGAACGATTCGTGTATGCACCGATTTTAGAGATTTGAACCGTGCATGTCTGAAAGACAACTTCCCCACACCATTCATCGATCATATCTTGGATGCATGTACGGGAAGTGAGATTTTTTCATTCATGGATGGCTTCTCTAGGTATAATCAGATTCAAATCAAATCTGAGGACCAGCATAAGAGAACTTTCATTTGTCCTTGGGGAATGTTTGCATATCGGAAAATGCCCTTCAGCCTTAAAAACGTCAGAGCTACATTTCAGCGGGCCATGACCTATGCCTTTCACGACCTTAAAACAATTATGGAAGTTTTCTTGGATGATCTTGCCGGCCATTCCCGCAAGAAGATGGACCACCCCAAGCACCTCTGCATGATTCTTGAATGATGTATACGATACAAGATTAGATTGAATCCTAACAAATGCATCTTTGCTGTAAGGACGGGTCTCCTTTTGGGCTTCATAGTTTCGAAAGAGGGTATTAGAGTCGATCCTCTTAAAGTTGAGGAAATACTTCGGTCACCTCCTCCGTGCAACTTGTTACAACTTCAGAGCCTCGAAGGGAGAGCCACTTTTCTATGATGTTTCGTATTCAATTATGCTAATCTTACCAAAGGTTTCATGCGCTTATTGAAAAAAGACACACCCTTTATCTGGGATAAGCAAGCCCAGCAGTCTTTCGACGCCCTTAAGAAAGCTTTGGTATCGGCCCCCATGCTTAGTCCACCAGACTTCACACAAGATTTTATTCTTTACGTGGCTGCGTCTCAAGAGACGATTGGCATGGTCTTGGTTCAAGTTGATGACACGCTTGTCGAGCATGTCATCTATTACCTTAGTCGAAATCTAGTAGATGCTGAGCTAAGATATACTCATGTGGAAAAGCTGGCACTTGTGACTGTTCATTCCGTCCAGCGGTTACGCCATTACATTTTTCTTAGAACAACCACAGTTGCAGCACATATCAATCCATTTCATTTCATGCTATCATGACGCCTTATAGGGGGGGAGTACAATAAATGGATTGTGATCCTTCAGGAGTTTGATCTCAATTTTGCTTCGGCGAAGTCAGTGAAATCATTGGTGTTTGCTGAGCTTATGTCGGACCTTCCGAGACTTGATGAGGATGTCATTCATGAAGATTCCTTTGTGGATAAGCACTTATTTCTTATCTTGTCTGAAGACCCTTGGTATGGGGATGTCATTGTATATCTCCAAACTTTGAAGTTTCCTCTGCACTATTCACGAGATGAGCGACGACGTGTGAAAAATCACGCTAAAGATTACACTATCGTCGGTGACACTTTGTATCACCAAGGAAAGGACTCTATTCTCCGTCGTTGCTTAACTCACGAAGAAGCAGAGCGGGTGCTTAATGATTTCCACGTAGGGGCGTGTGGCGATCACTTATCTGGGCTTGCTACAACCCAACGTATTATATGAGCTAGTTACTTTTGGCCTTCAATCTTTAAAGATTGTATTAACGTTGTGAAGAGATGCCACCCTTGCTATGTGTTTTCTTAGAATATACGCTCGCATCTAGTGCCCCTTCATCTGGTCGTCACCATCGGTCCCTTCACCAAGTGGGGGGTGGATTTCATGGATTGCAAACCAGCTTCGGCTGGGGGGCATCACCATATTATAGTGGCTGTGGACTACTTTTCCAAATGGGATAAGGCCATGCCTACCGTAAAATCCGATGGTGCTACAGCATCCCATTTCGTGTTCAATCAAATTATCACTCGGTTCGGTATTCCGAAAGAGATTGTCACTGACCATGGCAGTCACTTTTAGAACAAGATGATGGAGGATTTGTCTCTCAAGCTTGGGTTTCATCAAGAATATTCATCTTCGTATTATCCCCAAGCGAATGGTCAAGTTGAAGCATTTAATAAGTCTTTGAAGACCATTCTCCAGTGTACCATCCAAGAAAGGAAGACCAAATGACACATCATGTTATATCCTGCTTTGTGGGCATATTGAAATGCAGTCAAGACTGCCACTGGGTTCCCACCATTTCAACTAGTTCATGGTGTGGAGTCACTTTTACCAATTGAATGCGAAATCCCTTCTCTTAAACTGGCCATAGAGCTCCTCCTTGATACGACGGGTCTTGAGCAACGTTTAATCCACCTTGAGCAACTCGACGAGCAACGTCAAGATGCCGCCATGGCTATAGATGCCAACAAGCGTCGTGTTAAGGTTCAGTACGATAGGTGTGTCCGTCCCCGAAAATATGCTGAAGGTGACTTGGTCCTCTTATATGACCAAGCTAAAGAACCCCTGGGGGTAGGCAAGTTCAACCCCATGTGGCATGGCCCTTACATCGTGAGGCGTGTCTTGGAAAAAGGAGCCTATGAATTAGAAGACTAGGAGTGGACTCTCTTGAAGGAGCCTAGAAATGGGCTCTGCCTCAAGCGGTATTACGCTTGAACCTCTGGTTCAGGCTAACACTTTTGTATACTACTGTATAGTTACTTCTGTACATAGTTTCACTTTATTTTAGTTTTCAGGTCTGCTGATTAGCTTCTGTTTGATTGACAGATGTCAGCCGAGTTTCCTATGTTCTTAGGGTTTGCGGATGGTGCTAGCCATTAGACGCATCAACTCGCTTCTGCTGCCTAGGTTATTTTCTCACCTGACCACCTAGTTGTGTCCTCAGGAGGTGCTTGTCTTGGTCCCACATCTAACAATGTGGCTGAGTATAGCGCCGTCATTGAGCTGCTTCGGGATGTCATTTCCCATGGTATCCATTCTTTAGAAGTCCGCCTGGATTCACAACTAGTTGTGTCTCAGGTAAATGGGCAGTACCATGTGCAACATCCTACACTACTATGGAAATTCCTAAGGGTAAGACTCTTGGAATGACATTTTGTTTCCATTACGTACATTCATGTTCCGAGAAGTGTTAATCATATATCTGATGCATACGCTAACTATTTATTAGATTGACATTTTTCACATTCACAATGAAGCACACAAATAAAAGAAGACATTCACACATTTGTACATACACACACATAGTAGAACCGGAGAACCAAAGTTTTTATAAATAATATGTCCAAAAATGGTAGTATCATGATACAAAACTTGAGCCCGTAGCCCTCAAAACTATACATATCGCTACAAAAATAGATCCTGAGATATCTACTCCCTACGAGGAGGCCTAGCTACCACCCCGACAGGATGTGTCTCATAAAAGTAATGCACTGCATTCGTGGCACGTTGTAGTAGTCGCACCCAGTTGCTCGACACCCCCACTACCTGGCGCTGCATAGCCTCTGGTAGCTGTGCCACCTCTTCCTGTGGTACCCTGGAAGTCATCTGTGATATGTTGGACCGCATAGTCTGTAGTGTCTTCTTTGCTACAGCACCTACCATCTCATCACCCCTGCCCCAGCGTCGATGTCTTAGGAATCCATCAGGTCTCACCGGGCCCTTGTCTGCAGGAAAACAGTCAAACATCAATACATGATACTACCCCGAAAAGATTTTTGCATTTACATCTATAATAAAAAATCCATAAAAATTTAATATACCAAAAACCTAAAAAGAACACCGATGTCTCCGAACACTGCATCTATTGGGAGAAGCATGTCTCGATCCTACCGAAAGTCTATCCCTGCATAGGGATAGTCATCTATCGCTATGATCTGTCGATCCCACCAGGAAAAGAACTCCTCTGTATATGGTGATGCCAGACGGCCACCACCATGTCATGTCAAGATCTCGGCCCATCGGGTCAAAGATGGATCACAGAAACTATGAGGAGGGACTTCAACCCTTGGAATAAGCCCTGGAACTCTCTCAAAGAAGAAGATGCACAAGATACTACCATACCCGAAGTTTTTTGCCCTCGCTTCTTTGCATTCTGTTAGCTGGATCTTCATGGACCCCAGTAGCATGGTACACCAATCAAATACTATAGGCTGCATGCACTGTGATGCATAGAACATGATTGGCCTGGATGCATGGTGAAGAGATTTGGATCTAGCGAACTGCACTAAAGTGGCCACGACAACCTTCATACTCAAGTTGACTATGGCTCGGATGGGCTCCTGAATTCCCACTGCCCGAGTATTTGGAACACAATATCTCTCTATGTAGTCGAGGATGGTGATCCCACCACCCATAGTTCGAGACCGAAGGCTTGCCACCTCACCTCGGCAGGACAAACCTGTGATGAAATAGATATCTTCCACGTCTAGTGAAAGTATTTTCCCGTCTAGGTTGAAGTTCTGTGCATCAACATCCCAATAGTTTAACAAACGTCAGAGCAATAGGTTTTGGGCCCTCAAACTCCCTATGCTCTAGAATTTGTATAAGCCACATGCTTACAGTGCTTTCTATGCACACACATTCTTACGAACAGCCTCATCTACTAGGTCATGTTCCCTCTCCCTCCACTCTAGGACCATCCTGGAGTGAGAAAAAACAAATATTTATTCAATTTCATTTGCAAAATCAACTTCACAGTCGTACCCATGGGAAAATTTGCATAGAGTGGCGGGTACCCGAGGTCAACCTGTGCATTGACTGCGAGTATGATGCCCTACCCGCAACCCGCATAGAAGTAGCCTGTGGGTAGCGCCGAAGCCATTTAGGGCTTGGCCAAACTATAAATACAACCACTAAAATTTTAAATAAAAGCATTGAAATGGAAGGTGGGGATGAGATTACCAACCTACTCCTGACGGTTTGATGATCAGACACCTGTAGCTCCCGGAATCAGTAATTGAACTTTGAGGTAAAAACTAACCACAAAACTCCAAATGGGTGAATAGTAAAAATGAATTGTAATTTGTAAATTTTTTTTTACTATTTATAATTCTCTAGACCCAATTGTCTATAGTTTTTGTCATTTAATGTTGTTATGGACTAATACAATGTCATAGAGTAGTGTTTTTAACCAGATTTCTTCGACGGAAGTTGTTTCCGAATGTTTCACACCTACGGCTAGTACGTTTCACACCTGGCATATAGGTTAGATGTCATTTTCACATGCATTATGCATTTGACCTTTTGACCACTTTCATAAACCTTAAGTGCGAACCTGCTTCTTAACTGACACGGAACCTTCACACTGTTATAGAAGTGTCATTATGTAGTGGTAGGGCCTTTCCGAACATGGGTACCCTAGATAGAACCCCCATTTTCATTCTGGTACCCATGCCGTTGTTTGTCTTTAGGATTGGGATTCCTTTGTAGTTACACCATGACATTGCGATAAATACTCATACTCTAATTTGTCTTATGCTTCCCATCTCCCATAAGGACTCCCCCGTTTATATCAAGTTGTGATTACATTGCATTATACTGCTTGCTGCTTGAGCCTTGTGCCGACTCCCGCTTAGTCAATTGTTAGCTTGGTGCCTGAGCACTTTTCCCTGTCGAGCCCTGCAAATATTATATTTTCCCTTCACAATTTGATGACCTTTTGAACCTGAGGGAGCACACCCCCCGAGTGTCCACACCCTACATGCACTTCCTTGCATTGATCATAGGTATGTTCCACTACTTGGAACTAGTCTGCTCGCTATTTGACACTCGTTCCCTCACTTTTTGTACTATAAGCAATTTTATTCTTTTTCAAGCTTTCACCAAATATGAAAAAGACCAAAAAAAAAATCAAATATTCCAAAAAGTCGGATGGGATTATGGTTACTACTTCTTGTTGGTAGCTGTTGTCTCTCCTTTGAACAGAGCATTCATTCCACTCCATACATTATGAGTCGGGACTATAGTTGGACCTTAGGAGCTATACTTGTTTCTCAGTTTACTCCACCGATTGGTTAAGCTTCCAGTCATTATGGAGCCCTTTGTAATGCCTCCTGCATTGCATAGTCTCTATGAAGTCTATGCTTCCTGAGTCTATCCATTTTCTCATGCTCTTGTTCAAAGGAAGTCCTGAACCCAGAGTTGGCCACTCCTCATATCTCTTGACTATTGCATGTCGTCCATCCTTATTGAGTCAATCCATTTCACCTGATTTCTTCCAAATCTTTTAGCGTAGCTGGTACGTTGCGCTAGTTGATGGGGGATGCCTTAATTCCCTCCTTCCAGCGAGTCTCGTTCCGTCGACTTCAACCCATTTATTCCAGAACTTGAGGCTTATAGTTCAGTTGAGTACCTTGATGGTTGCAATCATTAGTGGCAGGTTCTCTTGCCATCGACAATTTTGGGAATACATCAATGTCCCCTAATCGATGGATTCATCCCAGTGTTCAACTTCAACTCATCTATTCACACTCTGATGATTGTGCTATGTGCCTTGATTCCCATTTTCATTATTGGTGGGTTGTCTCATGTCTGTTAATGATATACATCATTGATCGGTAATCAGACGATGTCACATCAGGTTCGACCTCAACTCCTTTATTCACTTGATGGGACTTGCACCGTCAAAGACTTGTGTAGAAGACCCTGGGCGATAGTGGCATTCAGTATGCTACTTATGACTATGACTTTACATCTGAGATATCACCTCTCAGTTGTCAGCAGTTTGGACCTCCAGTTTGCACCAGTTATTTCCTTTTCAGCAGGAGACCATATCTTACTGTAGAGGGATCATGGCTATGATCACTTATGACATATATTCACTATGTACTTCCTATTCATGGCCATTGTATCAGATTGTTGTACTACAGACATGTATTTAGGGATACTATTGTATTATGACAAGTGAGCTGCTCCTTCCACTTGTGTCTCCATCACTCCACTTATGAGATCTTCTTATAATGTATTTCGCCCATCATAGCATCAGTCTCTAACCTCACACACTAGGGGGCATCTGTTACAACGTAATTTCCCACCTTGTGAGCATCATCATTCTTTGGCCTACAGGATCCATTTCACTGACTCAGATCCACTTTATATCCTTCAGACACGATTTTTTCCCTTGTACGCTTGCTGCATCATTAAAGTGGGTGTACTCGCGAGTTGCATCACTATAGCCTGCGGGTAGCATGTAAAATGGTAAAAATCACTAGTTTATTACTTTTTACTCCCAAAAAAGGTCATTGGGTGACCTTTGATTCTCCATCTTCCCAAAAAATGCCTCGATGTGTCCTTTCACTTACCTTTGAGAGAACTATATATTGAGCGCATATGGCTTATGGATGGTAGGAGAAAGAAGAGCAAAATAACTCTAGTGGATTTTTGCCCTATCTTGAGTCTACACTCATTGATCCTTGTAGTTGTGAACCATTTATGTTCACCTTCCAAACTCCTATTCTAGTTTGAGTTTTCCATTCCATGGAGGATTGAAGTGGTGGAGGCATAAGTGGATTGATCCAGATCTTGGTTCAGATTGGTTGCCGGTAAGAAGTCGTATCACATTGTACTTCTTCTTGTTTATTAATAGAAATACTCATATTCTCGCCCATTAATGTTGTAAATGTTGTTTATCTTACATTAGGTTGCATTTACGTGTTATATCATGGGCCATTGCTATTGATGATGTTAATTCCGTTTATATATTATATGTACTTGTTGTATATTGGATGTCAAGACTAATTTGCATATTCAAGTGCACAGATTGAAAAGCTCCAACGAGGATCTACATCAAACGTTTGGATCAAGGTTGGTTATATTCTTCATTATCTTAGCATTGTCATTTACATAGCATAGCATTGGGAATTGAGTTCATTTTTGGTAGTCAGTTGTCTGTTGTGGTCTACCCCAAGCCATAGTGAGTTTTCTCCAACACACTAACGCACCAAAAGTGACCCTCATTAGCTTGCACTAACCCAACTATATAGGCTTCCCTTTTTTTATCAAAAGAATCATCTTAACTCTAGTTATACCAAGCACATAAAAGGATTTGATCTCTTAAAGTGCAAACATTATCTCAATTGCATTTTAAAAAATATTTGCACTTTTTTATATTTGATCCTTTTGATTGGAATTAGGATATATCTATGTTGATTTAAACTCCTTACCATTAAAAGTAGACATAGTACTTGGACAAGAAAAAGGACTCAACAAACAATAATAAAGGAAACCTCAAAATGGAGTGAATTCTTGTAAACATTTTAGTAAGCATTCAAGAAATATAAAAGAATTACTATTTATTTCATTAAGATTTGTATTACCTTGGAGGAAAAAATAAATGGAAATATAAGAAGATCTCTTGAGTGTGTAGTGTCTTCTCTAATAACAATGGTATTTGTTCGGAAATGGAAGCCCATATACAAATCTGTAGCATAAACAAGAAATCACAACCATCTCATATGAGACATAGATTTATGTGGCAAAATACCTTAAAGTGGAAACATCCACAAGACAATGGCAACAACATTTTGTTCCTTGTCCAATAGGAGATTACAACCAGCAGCCTAGGAGAGGGATAGAAGCCCCTTTCTCTGTATCCACCTCTCAAGCCTACATATTTAAGCAATCTTCTCCACAGTTACATGAAACTAATACATTATTTGTTTCATCCTATCTCTGTTCAGTTGTTTGAACAGGACAAATAAATATTCCACAAATCATGGCAAGGAAAAACCCCCTTATCACCAAATTAATTGTCACCTATTCTCAACAATGTCCACCTTGACAATTGATTTATTTGATATCCTGGCCATGTCCATTCATCACCTTTAGACATGATATTTGTGCTTCTAAAATATGGAAGCACCCATTTCACTACTTCACATGGATTTTCCATGTCTCCACTAGGTTTCTTGGACCCAAAATCCGACGACATATATGTCGGATTTTCTACATCTTGTTGTCGACCATCCGAAAACCTTCATCTTTTTTTAATGTCAGTCAAAATTAGGCTAAGTTCCGACGGTATGTCATGCCCTATGCGATCGGATGTTTGACGTCCTTTCTATAGAAAAAAGTTCAATAACCGACGCGTTTCGCTATCGGATGTATGGAAAAGACGTCAGATTGTGTGTAAGCATACGTCGGATATCCGACGTCCTTAACATAGAAAAATGACCAATATCTGACGTCGTTAGCCATCGATTGTATGGAAAAGGCATCGGATATCCGACAGAGTGTTTGTATTTAAAAAAAACCTCCAAGGTGATGCCCTAGGGTCATAGAGTACAATTCCTCTAGGGTCATAGAGTACTTCTCGACTTGCCACCCCTAGAGGCTCATGACAATTGTTAGTTAGACTGCAAAAATATTATTTTATTTATTTCTTAAATGCATATTATTCATCCTTACACATGTCACCTCCATGCACAACTTTGTAATATTTAAATGCAGAAATGATGGAGGACACAAATTATACAAGCGCTTCCATAGATGGTGGACACAAATTATACATTTTCGCTCACATCAAAGTTGTTGAGAAAAAATGAAATGACCTTCCACATAGAACATGTGTTAGGAGAGAAAATTTTGAGGATGAAGACGATAACACACATGACGAAGTTGTTGTATTTGGGTTACATGGCCAACATTCCCTAATTGTAAGTACCATATTTGTAAATATCCTTGCATGAAGGCTGAAGCGGATATTCTAAATTCCTCTCCCCCTTCAACTCTCTGTGAGGCCTAAATTACGATAAGGTCAAGGACATGATCATTAATTTATGTTTGTACTTTAATGGGATTTGAAAGATACATAATTATCGCCGCCATAACCATTTCTTACCTTGATTTTAAGAGGCGGCTGTGAAGACGAACGGTCATAAAGCATTGTTTCATATATCTCTGGTTTTCTCAAAAATCGAGAATGAACATAAAGAGGATTTCGACGGTAATCTATTCCGTCCAAACCTATCAAGTGTACTTTTAGGTCAACAATATTCTTGTCTCCATTCTTGTCTCCGAACTATAGCAACTATTTGGCCATTTTCACCCTATAAATTGAAGGATTCCTGCAAACACAAACCACTATGTTAAGCGAACTTCTTTCAAGGCTTTGTTACATTTGCTTCTAAGATATTTCAGGGCTTTGTTACAAGAATATTGCTGACCTAAAAGTACACTTGATAGGTTTGGATGGAACAGATTACCGTGGAAATCCTCTTTATGTTCATTCTAGAGTTTTGAGAAAACCATAGATATATGAAACGATGCTTTATGACCATTCGTCTTCATAGCCACCTCTTGAAATCAAGGTAAGAAATGGTTACGGTGGTGAGAATTATGTATCTTTCAAATCCCATTAAAGTAGAAACATAAATTAATGATCATGTCCTTGAGTACCTTATCGTAATTTAGGCCTCGCAGACAGTTTTGGTGAAATTTTTGGACCTGTATCAAAGTCAGCAAAAACTTGAAGGGGGAGCGAAATTTAGAACATCGGCTTCAGCCTTCATGCAAGGATATTTAAAAAATATGGTACTTACAATTAGGGAATGCTGGCTATGTAACCCAAATCCAACAACTTCCTCACGCGTGTTACCGTCATCATCCTCAAAATTTTCTCTCCTAACACATCTTCCGTGTGGAAGGTCATTTCATTTTGTTTCCACAACTTTGATGTGTTTCATTATGTTTCATTTTGTTTAATGTAAATAATTATTGTATCTACCTCTATGTCGAAACCATTTTCAATGTTGATGCCACTACCCTCCTTATTGTCTTACAAAAAGGCATGAGAATGAGGAAGAAGACTTAAAATTGTGGACTTCACCTTCAAACAGTGCCTTACAATCACATTGATAAGGAGTGATAAGAAGATCATGACAATCCAACATGTCAAATCTTAGTTGATAGTGTCAATTAAATACTTATATGGTAAATTTAATATAAGACTTACTTATAGTTGTCTCTTACTCTTTGCATCTTGACACATTTGATATTTTGTGGTTGTCTCTGCGTCCTGACCCAATTGATATTATAAGGTGAGGATGTGCTTGGTGCATGATAAAGGCTTAGTTATGACTATGAGATGAGGATTTAAAGAGAAGATGATGTGAAGACATGTAATTTTTATATGTTTTTTGGCAGTGAGCGCCAAAGAAAAATGTCGTGAGAATAACCCTTAGTTATAATGACTATGAGATGAGGATTTAAAATGAAGACAATACATAAAGTTGACAAAGGAAATTAAAGAAAAAATATAAAGGGATATGTAAAGTTGACAAAGGAAATTAAAGAAAACATATAATTTGCATAAAAAAATAACAGGGTATGAACTGAACTGAGGAGATTCAAACCTGTGACCTATGTCTAGTCCCAAGGCTACCACCTCCAAGCTTGACCTTATCAATCAATTCCCATCTCCATTTCCTCTCATACAACATCCCACAACCATTTCTCTCGACACCCACTCTTCATTCCATCTACATGCATTTCACTATGAAACTGTCTCAGATTCTCACTGCGTTTTCCCTCAATTAGTTTCTCAATTCAATATGACCCACGCCCGCCATCCGAGGAGTGTTTCCAGTGGTCTTGAGTTTCAGCATGGAAACGGTGACGATTCATGGTATTATGTTTTCCTTCAGCTTAAATATGGCAAACTCATAGTTCACTACGAAGGTTTGTCTGAAAAATGTGACAGTTTGGGTTCCGTGACACTGGAGCAATTCCTCAAAGTGTCCATGAATGGCACCGGGGTTATGGAACCCAAACCATCACATTTGTCAGACAAAACTTCGTAGTGAACTTTGAGTTTGCCATATTGCAGCCAAAGGGAAACATAATGCCATGAATCGTCACCATTTCTAGGATGAAAATCAAGACCACTGGCAACACTCCTCAGATGGCGGGTGTGGGTCAAACTAAATTGAGAAACTAATTGAGGGAAAACGCAGTGAGAATCTGAGATGGTTGCATAGTGAAATGCATGCAAAGTAAGTAAAGCTTGAAGGTGGTAGTCTGTCATCTCCCATTGTGAAATGCATGCAGAGTGAATCAAGCTTGAAGGTGGTATCCCATTGTCAGTTGCACTTCAAGCTTGAAGGTGGTAGCCTTGGGACTAGACATAGGTTGCAGGTTCGAATCTCCTTAGTTAAGTTCGTACCGTATTATTTTTTCGGTGCAAATTATATGTTTTCTTTAATTTCCTTTGTCAACTTGGTTCTACAACAAAAAGATGGAGATGGATGTTGATTTAAATTGTGGAATTCCCTAGCGTAAGAGGATCCAATATGAGCAAGTTGTAGCCCTAAAAAATGATGAACATTGACAACAAGCAACATGTTTCTAATTGTTGTTGGTGTATGCTAGATTAGTTACAAATATCATGCTTTAGAATCCAAGCTTCAATGGTAAATATACCATTTTGGAAGGGTTTAATGTGAGGGATCAGTGTAAATAGAATTGTAACCAACACTTCACCTTACTCTACACCAAGATGTATACCACCATACCTACAAAGATTCTATAGCATTCTTGTTTCAAAGCATTCTATAGCATGCTTCATCTCCATAATTGGGGTCGCAAACTGCTATACATCTTCTTGTATCTGCCGAAAATAAGATGATATGTATTGGAAATAGTAACCAAATATAAAGCCAACATTTTCACCCTGAGACATGCAGGTCAGTGATGCCCATTTCACATTGTGGGATTTTAGTTGTGATTTTTTTTTAAATCAGAGTATTTCTCCATAAAGTGCAGTGAAATACATCAGTGTTTGTGTTTCTATGTTGCACACACACCCACACACAATTGAAAAGACAATTTGACACCTAAGATAAGGGAACAAATTGCAAAAGAAAAGAAAAATTTGGCCTTATAGTTATTTCTGCAAGGGATTCAGCCATGCCTTTGGTGCTGCTATTACTGCCACCACCAATCGATTTTCTACGAGCTTGTGATGATTTTCCTATATAGATGGAGGTGAAAAGATCAGTTTTGTGGAAGGAAGAGGTGGAGGTAGAGATGGAGGCAGAGGAAGAGATTTAGATGGCACCATGGGTGGAGTTGGAGGTGGAGTTGACACAATGGATGGAGGTGGAAAGATCAGTTTTTTGGAAGTATTGTTGTTGGAATTGTCACTTCCTTGAAAAGTGTTTGTAATTTTTTTTAGTGGTTGGCTACTTTCACCAATTGGATTGATATGCTTGTAACTTTGAACTCCATGTTTGGAGACAGGATTCTCACAGGTAGACAAGTTGACATCGTTCCTCATCTTTTAAAGATTGCTGGGCAGTTCTCTCTGCATCTTGTCTAGATCAGTTGTCAAATAATGTTTAAGGGCATGACCTTTGATGCTAATATTGGCAGGAAGGTCCTTCAAATAAGTTTGACGTGAGCTACTAGTAACCAAATTTCATGGAATCCAAATTTAAGGTGGAGTGAAAGCATTCGCAAAAATCCCGGTCTTCATTGAAGTTTGGATACCCTCTAGAAAAACTGAAGTAGGGGTAAGGGGAGGTTGGCTATAAATATTTCTCTCTAAATATGAATCATTCCAAGAATCTGCACTTTCTGAAGACTATGAGGATTCTGAAGAGTCTGAAATCTCATAGTTTGCTACACTATGGCATTCATCATCCTCATTAATCTCAAGTATATTCCTTTCCCTCCTACTTATATCATCCAGCTTCTCAAAAATCTTTTGACCTTGCATCAAAATCGATAAAATTTTGCTTAAAAGAGTTTTTCTCCTTGTTGGAAAAAGTAAATCCTAAAAAAACTTAAGAATTACATTTCATTCTGTGTGTCAAAGACAAAAAATATGTGGATTTGGGGCAAGTAGGCTACTTAGTTGTTCCATATTGGAAGGATCTGCAGATTCCTTTCACTTATTCCATTGACTTCTTTTTTTCTTAGAATCAGTTCTCTTCAAAGCACCAGTGGAAGCTGTAGACACTGAAGAATGTTCCTGTCCATTGAGGTCTACATCATTTTCCTTTTCCTTATGAGAAAATGAGTGTATCCAGGTGTCTTCCATAGCTTGAAGTGTCTTGTAAAATCATTGCAATCTGTGCACACCATCTCTTCACATAGGGAATGGGAATACTCCATTACTTTAAACATGCCATAAAAAAACTGCCAAAACACTCATACAAAGTACATTCCCACTATGGGTCAAAACCATTACATTTTCTCACTGCCCACGACTTGCCCCAAATTGAAAAATTAGATATAGAAACCCCGAGGGGTACCAAACAAAATATACAATCAAAAACCCTCATCCATGAACAGAGTAGGAATCAAGCTTAAGATGAAAGGGGAGGATCACAATGGTCCGAACTTACTAGGGCCATTCAACATCTTCGAAACCCTTGGAGACAAGAACCACCCACGCCCCAAATCGCTACTTGAAATGCCACTCACCCCGCCATAGCAACAGAACAGGGTTAACACCATTCCATGAATACAAATGAATAAACGAATCAAAACCAAATTTATGGACAGAGTTGGATTGAACAAATTGCTTACCAGGTTGTTGTTCCATGAGCCATGCACTAATTACCACCAGAACGAGGGCAAGTCTGAGCTATGCTCATGGCACAGGCCCCATGACCACTAGCGTTAAACCACTAGAGGAGTTGATCTGCCTCCTCCCAAAACTCAAAACAATGAAATGACAAATGAACAAGCCAAGCAACGAAATCGTGGAGTTTTTCCACATTGGCTAGGGTTCATTTCGATTTTAGGTTTGAAATAAATATTGCCAAATGTTTAAATTTTTGCAACTCTTTGCTATTATAAACCATCAAACTTTTCTATTATAAACCATCAATTGTGGGAGAGCAATATTATAAACCAAGTCTTTTCCATTTAAACCATCAAAATTTCACCAAGACATCATTCAATTATCCATAGCTATAAAAACATGATGTTGTTAGACAACTTAGGTAAGGTCTTCTACACCTGCAAAGGAAATCAAAAGATGACATAGATAATTACTCACTTTAATAATGGGATAAAAATCTATTATGTTATGTTGCAAATTTTATTTAAAGAGAGAGCTTAAGGATCTTTTCCTTAAACACCTGCAAAATAAGGGTAACTCATGAGTTAGCATTTAAGCTAGGTAAGTCGGGACCATAGTCACCTTTCCCCAAACCTTCAAGCTCTTAGAGATTACAAGATATATCTAACTATCATTTTCAGCTATTAAAAATAAAACCGTTAGAGTTTAGTAACAAGACACATTATTAACCAGCCAAAACAAGTGCGTAAATACTGAATATAAACAAGGCCCTTGTGCTTAAGATTAGCCCGCAAGGCCCATGAGGTTGGTGGTCTGAGTATAAGTTGGGGAGTGTAACAACCTTCACCGAATATAAATTAGACCTCGTCTATTTCACCAACAGGGATCCTTAATGAACGAATGTCCAATCTCTTCAATCCTTGTAAATGTCACTAATATTGTGAGACAGTAAGTAATAGTAAACTCTCAATAACTTGAACTTGGAATCACTTGTTACACATGTTTAGACTCAACCTCTTTATCAATGATATTCATACACACACATTATCTACTAAATCAAAGCCAACTAAGGTTCATGTTTACCAAACATTATCTACCATCCATATATTATACTCCATTCTACAATGTAAAGTAAAATTTTGTGTATGGTCCAAAGGTTAAACAAAATGCCTAGTAAAATGATGAATTGACTAGATAGTGAAGCATATGATGTGTATGCTCCAAAGTTTAGGCAAAATGCCCAAAAAAATGATGCATTGACCAAATAGTGATGCGTACGATGTGTACAACCAAAATGTTAGGAAAATTAGCATTGTCCTTGATAGTATGAAGTCATCAAACCAATCCTTAAACCAAATTAGAACTAGAAGTTTCCATAAATGCCATTGAATCCACATCAAGAATCATGACCTCAATGTGCTTGTGATTGCAAAGGCCTTACTTTTTTTTTTTAATTATGCAATGTCAATATGTGTTGATAAGATGAACTAGCCATAAGCCTACCATTTATAGATCATATAATTAGTATGAAAGTGGTTGATCAATCCATGACCTTGAAGAAGCTATCAACACTTTGAGGAGAAATACAAAGGTTTGATAATATAATAGAAGACCTGAAGAAGGATATCGATACTTATGCAAACTTATTACCTTTGTTAAAATAACACTTGGTTGAACACCAAGAATCCCTCACCACTATTACAACAAATTGAAACAAGAGCAACATATCACTCTTGCAATTGGGAGAGAAATTAATTTACAAGCCGGATGATGCACTTCAATAGTGTTCTTCTAATGGATTGATAACACTAAGAACATAACCTTGCTTTATTTCCATAAGTCATAATAGTAGTATGTGGGTATGACCTAAGCATGAGTGTAGACCTAGGATCCAATACCACATCTAATTATACCAGGAATATTGAAGACCAATCACTAAGATTGAATACCAAGCTCAAAGACCATCCATATTTACCCTAGAAGCTCTATCCATAACAAATTGTAGAATTACTTTGAATGGAAAAACATGAGACTTTATATATATTTCGATATTTTCAATAGATACCGTCAGATATCCGACATCCTTGAGCACAATATATCGTCGGATATATGACCTCCACGAGCATAACATTATGTCGAATAGCTAATGAAAGTGGTCATTATTCGACAGACAGTGTCAGATATCCGAAGGCCGTCGGATATCTGACGGACAATTCTATCAATTTAATTTTTTTATTATCAGATTTCGTAATTTTGAAGGTGAAATCCGACGACACAATCCTTTTTGTCGAATGTCATCGGATTTTGGGTTCAAATTCTGTAGTACTCCATTGACAAAACCAACAACATATGAAAAATCTAACTATCTCATTGCATACATCAAACTAGCATATGATACACAAGGCATATAACCTTTTTCTTCTTCATTACTTTGACATAAACCCGAAGAAAGCGTACCATCAATACCGTCTCTGTGTACTTCCATGCCTAATATTTTTTTGCTACTCCCAGATCCTTCATCTCGAACGTCCAAGTCAGCTGAGCCACCCTGTTGATATTAATAATGCTCGTGTTTGATGCAAGCATAATGTCAACAATCTAAACACGAAGATAGTGAATACCATAAACTCACTTCTTGTAAAACTTGTCTCACCATGAAGGAATCAACTTCTTGTACCAATTTCCTAAATGCGCACTCTAGACCATACAATGAATTCTTTATCTTGCAAACAAATCTTCATATGTGATCCTGAAGACCTTTAATGCTCCACCTCAAATAAGCTAAGTTTACCAAGTAAGCCTTCACCGCTCATTTCAAGGCCAATTTACTATGGATTTTCACCAAATCTTTCAAATAGGATTCATGACATACAATTCCATGGACACCAAAACATGGGATACCAAAAAATATAGACATAAAACCCACCCCTATCCCCTAGGACTACTTATAGATTTTATCAAGTATTATAGTTCTATGCCCATTTACATATAATAAATTAAATTTTACAAACTCCAACATAAATA
The DNA here is from genome assembly GCA_027924585.1 of Larix kaempferi. Taxonomy (NCBI): domain Eukaryota; kingdom Viridiplantae; phylum Streptophyta; class Pinopsida; order Pinales; family Pinaceae; genus Larix; species Larix kaempferi. The sequence continues at coordinate 66,303,039 of BSBM01000753.1, forward strand.
AATTCTCATCATAATTTTACCATTACTGCTGGGATATTTACCATCCCATCCATTTTCCATGCAATTGACTGACTATCTGAAAGCCACGATACACATTGGCTTCCTTGACATCGTATCACACAGTGTGCAGGTTGACTACATGGCTCTTTGAACATGGTCGCTTGTCTTCCTTATGGAACCTCATTTGCGCCATGACCCGACATGTTCACAAGCTCTCTGCGGCCTCAAGAAGAACACTTCCACCTTCTAGGAAGCTATACAGGCGACTTCATCTTCATCAATAGTGACGGCTCATTTTGCACAACACCAATAGGAGGACCCACTCAACAAAGAGCATGGGTTTCTTCTGCTCCACGCGGGAAATCTTCTCCACAGTTTTTGGTTGAGCGTTCTCTCTTACAAAGCAAAGAGTTGGACATGTATATGCTCAACTCTCCTTCACCGGTGATTATCCCTCCGCATATCTCTGCGCAAGCACTACCTTCCACCAGAATATGTCCAGGAGAATGTGTAAATGGGAAGTATCATGAATTCCTCTCCTCACACGGGCTGCTGTCTGATTTGAAACTGGACTAGTTTGGATTTTTCCTTCTACCTCCATGAGTGAAGACTTAATCTTCTCTTCCATTGTGATCCTTTTGTGAGAGACATACAGAGCATCAGTGCCTTGACAAAACTTGTCTAGTACAACCTTCCGCCATATTTTTTCCACATCAAGCTCCTCTCCAAAAAATTCAATAGAGATTGAACTTGAGCTCCGTCTGTGTTCCCTTTGCTGTCGGGTTCCTTTCCCACAAAGCCTGGATGCTAACTACTCCCTTGCAACATGATCTGCACCATGGCTGCATCATCTTCAACTCACAACTCTTCCCCACAGTTTTCCTAATAACCGGTCATTAACAACACAAGAGTGTCATGTGTCTTGGATCACTCTTCTCTGCAGTGTTTTCTAACATCAACAAAGAGTTGTAGACCTACAGGCTATTCACGCCGACTTCACCACCAAAGCAGGAAAGCTTCCTTGTGGGAAAAATGTACTTAAGAGCTGATAGCATATCAAATCTAAGTCGGAACTGTCAGTCACCCTGTTAGTCTTTTTGTGTGAGTGTGCAAAATCTGCAATGTTAGACAGTCACTCAATTTGCATCCAATCCAGCTCACGTCAAGTTAGTATTTATGTAACCACTTAGTATTTTGCATATCAAGAATGCTTAGGTAGAAATTTATTATAGTCTTTAATGTATCAGATTAGCTTCAAGGTGGATGAAGATAATTGAAACTCAAAGAGAGATGTGTAAGAAGAGTGAAAGGAGGATAAGCTCATCCCGTTAAGTGTATGAAGAGCCCAAGCTCCGTAAGAAGTGAGAAATCAATGTAAATCTCATCTCCATGTATTAAGGCAAGTTGCGCAGTTTACTATGGTAATATATACAAGTGTACAATTTTACGTTTCATTCTCAAAATGTTGAATATTCCATGTCGCACATCTTCTCCAGATTTACTTGCGTAAATGTTGTTTACATTTACTATGTATAAAAGAAATCAAGATTTCCAAATAGTTCATGTTATATTTTGAGCATTAATTAAATATGATCTAGGATCTTATTTGAGAGAATAACAAGCACAACATATCAATCATAAGAGACAAGCACAACAGACAATATACACAGAGTTTCCTTGGGGAAAACCAAGAAGGTAAAAAACCATGCAACTTCCTCAGAGATAGAAAGATCAATGATACAAAACCCAAGTACAAGAGATAGTCTCCTTAGTAGCTTCTCCTCCTCCGCAGTGCACATCACTCAATGAGAGAGATAGATGAGTAAGTGAATGATCAAATAGAGTGACACCCTCACTCTATTTATACACAAATCGACTTGCCTAATAACCTAATAAGGCCAACTTCTCTAGGAGAGTCTAATAACCCATGGTATCCCAACACAGGGCCAACCCCACACTCGGTGGTCTTATAACGCATCTTGTATAAGTTACGACACTTGCGACACTTGTAAATACAAATGACGACACTTTTGTACAGAGGAATAATAAACTCTATGTAGGGATACAATCTACATATATGAAATACATTCCGAAGTTACATATACATCAACACTCCCTCTTAACTACGAATGTATTTCTCAACACAGGTCTTCTAGCACAATTCTTCTTCTCTGGATCATCAGATCATCCTCATAGTATCATCGTCATCGTCACTGCTACTATCTCAATCAATCTATAATCTACTCGTCATAGGAAGTTCTACAGAGCCAGCCCTTTTTCATGTTGGTTGTAGGCCTAGCCTCCATGTAGGTCTTCATCATCTCTGGGAGCAAGTCATCAAGTAAGTACACCTCAGGACTGATTACACTGCCTCTGCAAAACCTGCAAGATCTCCGAGGACTAATTACACTGGCTCTACAAAACCTAGAAGAGCATCTCAAGACTGATTATATGCCTCTGTAAAACCTGTGTACCATACTGTCACCTCATCGTCTTCAGATCATCGTCATCGTCCACAGAGAACAACCTAGATGCACATCACACAGCACTTACATACACAGGCATGGGAGGACCTACCTGTCACCATCTGGGAAGGGCTCAGCACTTACATCACGACCATGGGAGGACCTACCTACCACCATGTCGGAAAGGCACAACACTTACCTCATGACCATGGGAGGACCTACCTACCACCATGTCAGAAAATCTCGGCAATTACATCACCGACCATGGGAGGACCTACCTGTCACCATGTCGAAAAATCCTAGCAATTACATCAACGATCATGGGAGGACATACCTTCCACCATGTCGGAAAATCCCGCCCAGCCCTTACATCTCACGATGGGAGGACATACCTATCACCATGTGAGAATGGCCCTGTAACAAATAATTATTAATACATAATTATTAATAATAAGTAGGAGTAATTTTTAATGAGAGGATGCGTCTCCTCAAAAATAGGCAATGCCCAAGCTACTATAAAAGCGGGCCAGCAATTGTATAATTATCATCTCATCAATCTATAAAATTTATATATCATTTTTATATCTACGGATATGTGGGTTATTTCAGAAATTATGGATTCAATCCGAGTTTATTGACAATATTCAACTATGGATATTATAGTGGTATCAGAGCTTGTTGATTCCAGTTTGTGGTCAAATTGTCAAAGTTTCTTTGAGATTTAGGTTTTTAACCTTACAATTAGGCTTTTAGCCATCCTTATTGAAGAAAAAAAAATTATTAAAAGAGAGAAAAAAGAAAGAGAAGGGAATAAAAGGGAAGTTAAAAAAAAGAGAGAACAAGAAAGAAGACCACATAAAAAAGGAGAAGAATAAAAAAAGACACAACATAGGTTTTATTTCACCAACCTTGGTTTTATAAAACCACACATTGCCTTGGTTTTATAAAACCACCCCGTGGTTTTATAAAACTAGCTTTGGTTTTATAAAGAAACAATTATTTATAATAACTCATACCTTAATTAGGATGAGTTTAGTTAGTAATAATAATCCATTTTTATTATAGTTATTATATAACTATAGTAATAATAATACATATTATTATTATCTCAACTAAAAATTGGTTTTTTTGGAGAGAAAAAAACTATATATATATAGAGAGAGAGAGAGAGTTTATAAAACATTAATATAATAATATTATTAATTAATTAATAATTATTATTATAAATAAATAAATTATTTTACAATAATTATTTTTGGAAAAAAAAGGTCATTTGACCTAAATAAAAAAAAATAGTCGAAAAATGTTCTTTCCAAGAGAGACATATTTGGGAATTATTACACCATTTTGGTGTTTACCTATTGTCAAAAAGAAGAAGACGAATCAGGGACCATCTATCGTGAGAGAAGTCAAAGACCCTCCATCATCAAAGTTGAAGACTATCTATCGCTGAAGAAATCAAGAAAGACTCCATTGCCAACGAAGTCAAGACTATCATCCTTCGAAAAAGCAAAAATCAAGAAATATCAACAATCGTCGAAGAGTCAAACGTCAAAGGAAGACCAAGTATCATCAAAGTTGAGACCAGTTATCATAAAAAAAGACCTAGTCAAGGAAGAAATTGAAGCAAAATCGAAATCGTAAACTATGGCAAACACATATTTGGGAATGAAGTCTTTGTTGATGTATATATAACTTCGGAATGTATTTCACATATATGTATATTGTATTCCTATAGAGATGTTATTATTCCTCTATACGGAAGTGGTTGTATTCCTATAGAGATGTTATTATTCCTCTATATGGAAGTGTCGTCATTTATATTGTAAGTGTCGTAACTTATACTTGATGGGTTATTAGACCACCTTGTTGGGGTCAGCCCTATATAAGTCATGTGGGTCAAAGGTTTATTAGACCACCCTATTGGGGGTCGGCCATGTGGGTCAAAGGGTTATTAGACCACCCTAGTGGGGGTCGGCCCAGTCAGCATTATGTTAAGTTGTTAAGTTGAGGCCGACCTAGTTGAGTAAAGGTCAAGTCAAGTTAGTGTATAAATAGAGAGTGTGTCTCTCTCATTTTACACATTCTATTTTCTCACTCACACTTGGGAGAGTGGCGCACTTGTGGAGGAGGAGGCTATGCTGCTAGGAGAAGACTATCTCTTGTATTCTGGTTGTATCATTGCTCTATCTATCTCTGAGGAAGTTATTGGGGTTTTCACCTTTATGGTTTTCCCCAAGTAAACTTTGTGTCTCTTGTGTGCTTGCATTATTGTGTCCATGGTTGATATGCTGTAGATTTGTTGTACATGTTGTTCTCTCAGTTAAGATCCTAGATCAGATTGAAGTAAATTCTGAAAATTTAACAGTCTCAGTTGCAAACAACAATGGACGAATTAGAACAATATAAACCGAGCAGTAAATGTCTACAAGCTGAGATTGAGACACATAAGTTCTTGAAGGAGTGGAGAGATGATGAGAATCGTCGCTTATGGAATCAAAATCGACAGCTAGAACGAACCATAAGAGATAACAAGAAAATGTTATCTGATCGTGATAAAGAAATATCATGTTTAAAAATCCATAATCAAAACCTATAAGACCAGATTAGAAAGTCAAAAAGTGACGATAAGTCACCCAATGGAAGCAATAATGATTTAGAAGAAGAAATAAAGTGTTTAAACCAGCTTGTCAAGGACAAAGATAATGAATTGATGCAAGTTCAGAGGAAGCTACAAAGTTAAGAATCAAACATAGGTCAACAGCAACAAAAGAATAAATAACTCCAGTAGACATATGACGCTACTAAAAATACGCACAAAGTGGAAATTAAGAAAATCAATGACATATTAGCAAGCAATACCGAAGAACTATTTCGACTAAGAATTCATAACAAAACATTACTTACAAAAATAAAAAATTTGAAAAATAGTAAGAAGATGGAACACTCTAATGAAGACCTTGAAGGAAAACTTATAGACAAGCAGGAAGAAAATAGCTGCATCAGAAGTCATAACAAATATCTTAAGGAACAACTTAAGAAGTCTGAAGATGATAGAAAATCGCAAGTAGAATTGATTAAGAAGTGTCAAAATGATAACATGTAGTTAGAAAACAAGTTGGAAAAGATACAGAATGAAACCTTTAAACATCAAGGGACGAAAATACAACTTCCATCTCAAGAAAACGAAGCAAAAGTGTAAAATTAGTCACAGCAGATCTAATGAACAAGTAAATCAATCACAACAGATGAACATAGAAAATATGGTGCAAAACTGTGCAAAACATGCAGCAGTGCTCTCTATCCCAGAAAGGGTGAATGAATTACAATACAAACTGTCACAATGACTGAGCAATTCGAATTGCCTAAGGAGGTCATTCGAATCACAGAATGGAGTAGCTTGACTCTGTCTAGGAGTCCTCATAAATCATCGGTGGTGCTCATCAATCACAAAAACCAGTCATCCAGGTGTCAAACTGAGTCTAACTGAGTGTAATAAATGTAACTGAAGTGTGTAGCACTGATATAGGATCTGGAGGCTCAGTGGGGGCGCATGGGAGGCTAACTGGAGTCAGAACAAGTCACCTAATCGAACTGGAGGTCAATCGGAGGTGAAACAGTCAGTCAGGAGTGAAACTAGCCTCAAATCAGGGAGAATCGGAGCTAACTGAATGTAACTGGAGTGAATCTGCAGTGGTAGGTGAACAAGTGCGCCCTTCTCTGGCAGTAGGTGAGAAGAGGGCGCCTTTCAGCTTAGGAGGGCTAAAACTCTGTGGTAAGTGGCTCCCGGGTGCTAGAAGAAGGTGGATAAGGTGTTGGAGGCATCAAACTGGTGACTGGGATGCATGCAAGTGCATGCAGCTGCATATCCTGAAATAGATCATGCAAGATCCTGAAGTAGATATGTATCCTGAAATAGATGATCCTGAAATAGATATGTATCCTGAAATAGATGATGTGGATATCCGAACACCCCCCCTCAAGCTAGACTATGATGTGCCAACTAAAATAATGTGGGGCCCTGGTAACTAAGACCAAAGGTCACCCCAATACAATAATCCAAAAAATGCTGAAAATAAACTAAGTGAGGAAAGAGGGAAAACCCAGTGGGAAGAAAGCCCCCCCTCAAGCTAAAGCATAATAATGAATCAATCTGTATCCACCATGATGGAACTCACCCCCAACAGTGAACGGAGGTAAGAGAACTTCTTCTCAGTGAAGCTCTTGGTGAAGATGTCTGCAATTTGCTCATCAGTAGGGCAATATTGCAGAATGATGGTGCGGTCATGCACCAACTGTCGAATGTAATGCATATGAATCTCAATGTGTTTGGTCCTCTGCCGCTGAACTGGATCTGTGGAGATCTTGATAGCACTTTGATTGTCACAAAATAGGACAGTCGAAGTAGTGCCACCAAAACCAAACTCGGAAAGAATAACCTGCAACCAAACTGCCTGAATGCAGGCATTGACTGCCCCTCGATACTCTGCCTCTGCTGAAGAAAGTGCAATGGCTGCTTGATTTTTGCTGGACCAGCAAATAGCACCATGACCAATCATGAAAACATAACCGGAAGTGGACTTCCGATCAATGCTATCACCTGCCCAATCTGAATCAGTAAAACCAATGAAATCTAGCTCAGAATCTGCAGCATAATGTATGCCAAACTGTCTCGTACCTTGCACATACTGCAAGATCCGCTTGGCTGCTCGCCAATGAAGCTCATGTGGCTGCTGCATATATCTTGACACGGCACTTACGGCATATGAGATATCAGGTCGTGAATGTGTCAAATAAAGTAGTGAACCAATCAACTGTCGATACATACTGCAATCTGCAAGCGGTGTGGAATCTCCCTCCTCAAGACTGATTCCTGAGAGGAATGGGAATGGGGCTGCCTTACATTCAGCCATATTAAACTTCAATAACAGGTCGGAAGCATATTTTTTCTGAGATATAGTGATCCCATCAAAATTTTGAGCTATCTCCAAGCCCAAAAAGTGACTCAGCAAGCCCAAATCGCTCATGTCAAAAGCTAGATTTAAGGCAGATTTTAGCTTGTTTATTGAAGTAAGTGTGCTACCAGTAATAAGCAGATCATCAACATAAAGTACAATAACCAACAAATTACCTTTAACTCGGTGAAGATAGACATTCGGATCAGATTTGCATCTTTGGAAATTCTGAGAAAGAAGGAAGGAGTCCATCTTTGCGTACCAAGCTCTTGGGGCCTGTTTTAACCCGTACAAAGATTTCTTCAATCTACAAACCAATGATGGATCTGATGTATAACCCTCTGGCTGCTGCATATAGGCCTCTTCAGCAAGGTCTCCATGTAAAAATGCACTCTTCACATCCATATGATGCACTTCCCAGTGCTTGGATGCGGCAATAGCTAAAACAAGGCGGATGGAATCCATCTTTGCAACCGGTGCAAAGGTCTCTGTGTAGTCCACTCCTTGGACTTGGGAAAAACCTTTTGCCACCAACCTTGCTTTATATTTGCTGATAGTGCCATCAGCAGCAACTTTAGTATCGTAGACCCATTTACACTTCACTAATTTTCTTCCAGGTGGAAGAGAAACTAGCTCCCATGTATTGTTCTTTTGAAGAGAACTGTACTCTTCATCCATGGCACTTTTCCATCTCGGATCTCGATGGGCTGAATAGTATGATTGGGGATCTGAACCAGCCATCAAATAAAAAATATCAGGAAGAAATGGATCAGCAATAGAAAGAGCCATACCTGCCCTTTGAAAGTCTCCTCTTGTTCGTCTCGGATCAAAGGGATTTCCAAGACTAGAACCAGCAGATTGTAGAGTGTTTTGGGCCCACTTTGGTAACTGAGGGGGATCTGAATGGTCGGATTCTGAACCTGATATGTCATGATCATCATATGCTGCTACAATATCAGAAATATCAGAACTCATACCTTCATTATCGCTGCTCGAATCTTCTTCTGGTGAAGGCGGTGAATCGGCAGTTTTCTCCTCAACTAGTTGCAATTCTTGAAGCGGTTCTTCAAACTGCACACTGCGCTCTATGAATATATTTTTAGATCTGATATCCATGAGTTTATATGCTTTTGATTCTTCCCCATATCCTATCAATATGCACTCGATACTTTGTGGATCCAAAGCTCGTCTCTTCTCAGAAGGAATTCTAGCCCATGCAGTAGAGCCAAAAACTTTCAAATTTGACACATCCGGTTTGTGACCAAAGAATGCTTCGAAAGGATTCATACCTTTCACAGATGAATGTGGAACATGGTTCTGTATATATGCAGCAACATTGATTGCTTCAGCCCAAAGATTTGCAGCCAAACCTTTCGATTCAATCATGCATGTAGCCATCTCTTTCAGTGACCGGTTTTTCCTTTCCGCTACACCGTTCTGTTGGGGTGTGTAGGGAACTGTATGTTGGATCTTGATTCCACTTTGGGCACAAAGTTGCAGCAACTCGGACTTGATATATTCCCCACCATTATCATATCTAAGAGCTTTGATCTTTCTCTCAGTGGTGGTCTCAACAGAAGCCTTAAAATCCTTGAATTTTCCAAGCACTTCTGACTTGTTTTTGAGAAAGAATACCCATGTAAAGCGGGAAAAATCATCAATAAATGTCAAAACATACCTTGAACCATTTAATGACATATGGGGCAGCGGACCACTGATATCAGAATGGATCAATCCCAAAATAGTAGAGGCTCTGCTAGCCTTGCCGCGGTCGAATCTGTGCTCGGGGTGCTTCCCAATAATGCAACCGGTGCATATTCCCTTCGAGGAACGGAGTTGTGGAAGCCCATCTACCATGGATTTATTTGATAGAAGCAGCAAATACTTATAATTTAGATGTCCAAATATTTCATGCCAAAGCCTACTAACCTCATTACCATGTGTGCGAAGAGCAGTGGGCTTTGCAAGCGGAATAAAGTGCGAAAACTCATAACATTTTGCAGTGTGGTTTGCCTTTCCAACCGCAACTAGTCTTCCACTTTTGATATCAGAAATTTCAACTGTATTAGGGCTGAATGTGACTTTCTTTGGATCACCAGTGTGTGTCATTTGATACACAGAAAGGAGATTCGAAGCTAAGGAAGGCACATAGAGAACATTCTGAAAGCATCCATGATCTACATGAATCGTACTTTTGCCCTTTGAAGAAATTTTTGAGTCATCTCCCAAATGGATGGGGATGGAGCTGTTTGGATCGAATGAGGAAAAAGAATCAATATTTGCAGCCATATGATTTGATGCACCCGAATCTATCAAGAGAGTGGGCTTCGAAACCGTTGCCATGAGTGCTTGTCCTCTTTCATGATCGTCATTCCGATCCTTCTTCCTTGCACCGTCAGGAAGGGTTATGTTGTTCTTTTCCAAAAGGAGGGCCATTTGATCTATAGTCTTCTTCATACATGAACTTTCGGGATGAAAGCCATGGTTACAATAAGTACATTTAGATTTTTGGTTACCTTCTGTGCCCTTTTGCTTGTATTTCGAACTGGATGGTGCATCCGTTTGCTTGCCTTTGTCTTTTTGCTTGTGAGGCTCGAATTTGGGCTTCTCCTTCTTTAGCTTTCCTTTACCATTCGAGATCTTGGGTCCTTGAACAAATAGGGCTGAATCTTTGGAGCTTATGGACCCCATTTGAATCAACTTGTCATGCTCTTTTGTAACGGACTCAATGAAGGCATTCAAGGTAGGCATCTTCCAATTCGGGGTAGTTAGCCGACCGGAATTGAAAGTAGAGACAAATACCGAATAATCTTTCCCAAGCTTGCTTAGAATGGAGAGGATCAACTGTTTATCCTCTTTGATAACACCACTGTTCTTCAATTGCAAGTTCAAGTTCTTGAATTTTGTGAAGAATTCATTGATGGTCTCGAAATTCTCAGGATTAAGGCCAATCAATTCATTCTCTAATTGAAAAGCCCTAAGCTCATCCTGCTTGCCGAATAGTGTTTCAAGTTGCTCCCATATGGCTTTTGGAGTCTTCAATCCGCTGAGATGGAAGTGAAGATCCTTGGAGATGGAGAGACAAAGAAGACCATAAGCTTCATCAAGCTTGTTGTAGTGTTTGGTTCTTTCTGCTACATTGTTTGGCTCCAATTCAAGACCAAGAGTGACTCGGTAGTAACCTTTTGAACGTAATATGATCTCCATATCATCTTTCCAATCAAAATAATTGAATGGGGTGAGGATAGGCTTTGAAGAAGAGCATTCCATTGCAAGGATTGAGTCAACTGATGAAGAGGAAGCTTGCATGCAGACTATAGCGAATGCAAATGCTGTAGAAAGGCTTGCATGCAGAAAGTAGCGAGTGCAATTGGAGGAGACAATAAACCTGCAAATCACATCAAAACAACCACAATAAGGTCGAACAATCCACCCTTTGAGAGTTGCATCACACCTGGGATTGGATTTCAAGCAATGTTGAATAGGTCCAATGTATCAGATCCAGGAATTATGTGGTAACTCAAGCTTCTGGAGTGGTATTGGAATATTTTTCAAGCTTTGCATGCACAGGAGCGAATGCCCTTGAGATATCTCATGCTAAACTTTTTGCAATTTTTAGCAATTCAGTCAAATCTTCTTGTATAAACACCTGTAGAAAAGAGATCTTGTCCCTGCAATGGCTCTGATACCATGTAAAATTAGTCACAGCAGATCTAATGAACAAGTAAATCAATCACAACAGATGAACATAGAAAATATGGTGCAAAACTGTGCAAAACATGCAGCAGTGCTCTCTATCCCAGAAAGGGTGAATGAATTACAATACAAACTGTCACAATGACTGAGCAATTCGAATTGCCTAAGGAGGTCATTCGAATCACAGAATGGAGTATCTTGACTCTGTCTAGGAGTCCTCATAAATCATCGGTGGTGCTCATCAATCACAACAACCAGTCATCCAGGTGTCAAACTGAGTCTAACTGAGTGTAATAAATGTAACTGAAGTGTGTAGCACTGATATAGGATCTGGAGGCTCAGTGGGGGTGCATGGGAGGCTAACTGGAGTCAGAACAAGTCACCTAATCGAACTGGAGGTCAATCGGAGGTGAAACAGTCAGTCAGGAGTGAAACTAGCCTCAAATCAGGGAGAATCGGAGCTAACTGAATGTAACTGGAGTGAATCTGCAGTGGTAGGTGAACAAGTGCGCCCTTCTCTGGCAGTAGGTGAGAAGAGGGCGCCTTTCAGCTTAGGAGGGCTAAAAATCTGTGGTAAGTGGCTCCCGGGTGCTAGAAGAAGGTGGATAAGGTGCTGGAGGCATCAAACTGGTGACTGGGATGCATGCAAGTGCATGCAGCTGCATATCCTGAAATAGATCATGCAAGATCCTGAAGTAGATATGTATCCTGAAATAGATGATCCTGAAATAGATATGTATCCTGAAATAGATGATGTGGATATCCGAACAAAAAGAACAAACAACAAGGTCTCCTTATCATCACCCAAATTATAAACGTCATTTTGACCAACGGCAGGGTCAAAATGAACATACATAGAGAAATTACGATGTCAGACAAGGAAGAACATCGAATCAATACACTAAGCATCAAACAAAAATTTACGTTCTACAAAGCGATCAAATAGCTCCAGTAAAAATAGATCTTGGATGGACCACATCAGAGACGATGTGACAGCTCTCCCTTGGGATTCGTAACTCACATCACCTCATTTCATCAAGTGTCGCCAGTACTAAAGAAAGGATCTAGAGATGTCGGTTCAAACAAAAAAATCATTTGTTCCCAATAAGATTTGAGGACAAAGCTTCCCTTAAGGAGAAGGCAATGTAACAAATAATTAATAATACATAATTATTATTAATAAGTAGGAGTAATCGTTAATGAGAGGATGTGTCTCCTCAAAAATAGGCAATGCCCAAGATACTATAAAAGTGAGCCAACAATTGTATAATTATCATCTCATCAATCTATAAAATTTATATATCATTTTTATATCTATGGATTTGTGGGTTATTTCAGAAATTATGGATTCACTCCGATTTTACTGAGAATATCCAACTATGGATATTACAGGCCCAGGCCTTACATCTGCACCATGGGAGGACCTATCTACCACCATTTGAGAATGGCCCCAACCCTTACATCTGCACCATAGGAGGACCTACCTACCACTATGTGAGAATGGCTCATGTGCATCTATGTCTCCGGACTCATCACTTCCCTTTGTAGGAAATCTCGATTTGAAGTACACCAAGTCTTTCTTTGAAGTATTCAAACTTCACTCTGGCCAGCGGCTTGGTCAACACATCGGTTATCTGCTCGTCCGTCGCAACATATAAGAGATTCACTGTTCCTCTCTGCACCATATCCCTGATATAGTGATATTTGATCTCAATGTGTTTCGACCTGTCATGGAACACTGGGTTCTCAGACAACTTCACACAACTCTGGTTGTCACAAAAGATACCAGTAGCATCCAATGAAAGATAAAATAACTCAGACAGTAGCTTCCTAATCCATACTGCCTCACAACTAGCTGAACAAGATGCAACATACTCTGCTTCGACTATACTCAATGCCACACAGGACTGCTTCTGCTAAACCAAGAGAACACACCTGATCCCATACTGAAGCAGCACCCAGAAGTGCTCTTCCTATCTGCAGCATTGCCTGCCCAATCTGAATCAACATAACCCTCCAGGTTAAACTTTTTATTCGCATCATACTTGAGCCCATAATCAACTGTACCCTTCAGGTACCTCAGAATATGCTTTACAGCAACCAGGTGAACACTTCTCGGATCCATCAGGAACTGGCTCAATGTGTTTGTCACAAAGAAAATATCTGGTCTCGTGTTCGTCAAGTACATCAAGGACCCAATCATCTAACGATACACCATGACATCAACCGGCTCAAATGAAGCATCACACAAAAGCTTTAGGTTCGATGCCATAGGTGTGGCCATGGACTTGCAGTCCATCATCCTAAACCTCTTCAGGATCTCTACTGCATACTTCCCTTGTCCAAGGAAGATCCCATCTGCACTCTGCCACACCTCTATGCATAGAAAGTAGTGCATCATACCCAAGTCCTTCATCTCAAACTTGGCAGCAAGCTTCCTCTTCATTTCGGAAATCAATCTATCCTCACTTGTCACAAACATCATCCACATACAATAGTAGTATCACTGGATTGCCTTCCTCAACCTTGTAGTAAAGGTTGGAATCCGCTTTACTCTTGGTAAATCCCAAGCTAGATAGGAAGCTGTCTATCCTACCATACCAAGTTCTAGGAGCTTGCTTCAAGCCATACAAGGCTTTCTTCAACCTGCACACATATGACTCCCTATCATGTGCCTCAAAACAAAGTGGTTGTGCCACATACACTTCCTCTTAGCCTACACCATTCAAGAAAGCTATCTTGACATCCATCTGGTGTATCTTCCATTTCATCACTGCAGCCGGAGCAAGTACTGATCTTATGGAATTGTATCTGGATATAGGAGCAAAAGTCTCTTCATAATCTATCTCCTCTTTCTGGGAGAATCCACGAGCTACAAACCTTGCTTTGTATTTCTCGATGCTACCATCTATAGCATGCTTGATCTTATAGATCCACTTAGAAGTCACAACAGACTTCCCTTCACGTCTTTGGACCACATCCCAAACATCACTCTTCATGATCGACTTGTATTCCTCGACCATGGCATCCTTCCATTCTTTCTTTTCCGCTGCTTCTTCATAACTAGAAGGTTCTTTGTTCATAATATCACAGAGTAAGGAAACATAGCTGGTATTTGACCTAGTCCTTTTTCTTTCTATGTGTTCTTCCTCTAGAATAACATACCTTTCTGCATCTTGGATGAGCTCTCTAGCCCATGCTGGTTTCCTCTTGTGAGAGTTATTCTCACGGGGTGGATCTACAGGTTCTTGTGTATCTTCTATCTCATGATCTTCTTCTGGAATAATTTCATTCATGGTGGTGTCTTATGTTCTGGGTATTCTTGGTTCTTCATTGTCTTCAGCAGGTGTCTTCCTTGATTTGATGAATGCTAAGTTTTCATCAAAAGTTACATCCCTACTGATATCAATCTTCTTAAACCCTGGAAAGTATATTCTATAAGCCTTCGAGCTTTCACTGTATCCCACAAAGATTCCAAAGATGCCCTTCTTTCCTGAGGGATCTAGCTTTGTCCTCTCTTCCTTTGGAATGTGTATATACACTGGACAACCAAATATTCTAAGATGGCTAAATTCTAGATTCTTCCCAGTGAACACTTCTTCTGGTGTTTTGTTGTCAAGTATCTTATGAGGTGTTTTGTTTTGTACATATACAGTTGTCCTTGCTGCTTCTGCCTATAGGTGCATAGGTAGATCTTGGTCATGAAGCATTGCCCTAGCTGCTTCCATGATAGTTCTATTCTTTCTTTCTGCAACCCCATTTTGTTGTGGATTGTAAGGAGTAGTCAAATCCCTCTTAATCCCTGACTCACTGCATATCTTCTTGAAGTCTCCTAAAGTAAATTCTCCGCCATTGTCGGATCTAAAGATCTTAATCTTCTTATCAGTTTGATTTTCTATCAAGGCTTTTAATTACTTGAACTTATCAAACACTTCATCTTTGTTCTTCAAGAAATAAATCGAATTACTCCTAGAGAATTCATCAATGAAGGAAACATAATATACATACCCACTCAGAGAGCTGGAAGACATTGGACCGCATACATCAGAGTGGATAATCTCCAAAATTCCTTTTGCTTTGCTTTCACTACTTGGAAATGTCTTCTTTGTGTTCTTTCCTTCTGCACATCCTTTGCAAATACCTTCATGCTTTGATTGGATTTCAGGAATACCCTCTACTGCTTTGCTTGCTATTGGAAGTGCTCTATAGTGCACATGAGCAAGCCTTCTATACCAAAGTTCACTTGGCTCCATGGATTCATGTACCATGGTATGTTCAGGTTGCCCCTTTAATTTGGACAATCCTCCCTCTTGCTCTCCAATCACCATTGCCTCATCGAGGGTTTTACCTTTTGGCCACATGAGTACTTGGCCATCTACAAATGCAACTCTTATCCCCTTTGCATCCAAAGCAGATATGGAGAGAAGATTTTTCTTGAGACCTGGAACATAAAGTACCTCTTTCATTTTCATAGGTTTTCCAAAGTCTATTTTATAGGAGGCTTCACCACTTCCTTTTATTGGATACTGGTAGTCATCCCCAAGTTTCACCTTATGGGGTGATTCATGTTCAGATAGTTTCACAAAGGATCCCTTGAATCCTATCATATGTTTGGAAGCCCCACTATATATAAGCCAATCATTGCTTCCATGAGCAATAGTACCAGTGAGGGCAGAAATCAAAACATACTCTTCATCACTTGAAGAATCTTCACTTTCTTCCCTAGCCCTCTTCCTGGGAGGTTCATCATCCTCTACAGTGTGAGCATGATGTTTTATTTTGATGTTCTTCTTTTTACTGTGGGAGCTATCTCTATTGTTTTTGGGAAAATACTTGGCATAGTGCCCCTTTTCATCACATGTAAAGCATCATTCATTGGATGTGTTTCTTCGAGATTTGAAGCTACCCCTTTGGTTCTGATGGTGGTGCTTTTCTTTCTTACTGTGATGGTGTCCCTTCTTATCATCATACTTCTTGGAGTGTGTTGTGAGAGCTTGGTATTCATTCCCCATCTTCTCTTCTCGAGCTATAATTCGAGATTCTTCTTGTGAGCATTCTTCCCACAACCTAATGAATGTGATAAGTTTCCTCCTAGCACAAATTCCTTGGATGAAGGAATCCCGTGACCTAGGAAGGCCATTAAGAGTGGTCATTACCACTTCTCCATTCTATATATCTTCTCCCACAGCTTCAAGTTGTTCTTTTATCTGGGATACCCTTGAGAAATAAGACTGCATGGTCTCTGCATTCTGTATCTTGATATTCTTCAATTGATTCCTCAAGGTCATCTTCTGATTTATGTTCTTCCCTTCAAATAGCTTGGTCAAGGAATCAAACATCTCCTTAGGTGTCTTTAGAGATGACACATGTGGTATGAGATGTCTTTGATAGAATCAGCAATGATTCTCTTAGCCTTGACCAAGTTCCTTTTGTGTAGGGCCTTAGCCTCTTTTCCCTCTGGGACAAGGACCTCTTCACTTATGTAGGTGTCCAGTTCATTTTCTTCCAGGGTTAACCCAATCCTATACTTCCATGCTCGAAAGTTATTAGCCCCTTCAAGCTTATCCTCATGCTTGGTGTTGTAAGACATCTTAAAGAGAAACTCAAATGGAAATAAAAGATTTAGGTCTTACCACTTGATTTGTTGAAAACTAGATTTGGAGCTGGATTAGGGTTTGTTAGAGAAACCCTAAAATTTCAAAATTTGAATTTCAAACTTTTGAAAGGATAGAATGATGCCCCTTGCTGAGCTGATCAAGCTGGTATACTTATAATTTGAAAACTGCAAAGTTTCACCCATCAAAATCACTTTTGAAACCTCTGGATTCATTAGGCAAGACCCTGAATTAGGGTTTGACTTTCCCGGAGCTTCACCCAACCAAAATTTTTGATCCAAAGCTCTAAACTTTGTTTTTTCAAAGGAGCTTCCAGGTGTGGTCTCAGATTTCAGAAATTCCAATTTTTGCAGAAACCCTAATTTTTAGGTCAAAAACTGAAAGTGCTCATAATTGAATTTTGTTTCAACAGAAAGATGTGCCCTTGGAAGGAGAGTCAATATAGCCTCCTGCATTTGAATATCTGTGGAGAGAAACCAAAAAATCAAGAATCCCTAGCTTCCACAGCTGCACAGTGTCTTCTTCTCAGGTTAGCTCTGATTCCATGTTAGATTTTGAGCATTAATTCAATATGATCTAGGATCTTATCTGAGAGAATAAAAAGAACAACATATCAATCTTAAGAGACAATCACAATAGATAATAGACACAGATCTTCCTCGGGGAAAACCAAGAAGGTGAAAAACCCCGCAACTTCCTCAGAGATAGAAAGAGCAATGATACAAAACCCAAGTACAAGAGATAGTCTCCTTAGTAGCTTCTCCTCCTCCACTAGTGCGCATCACTCAATGAGAGAGATAGATGAGTAAGTGAATGATCAAACAGAGTGACACCCTCACTCTATTTATACACAACTCGACTTGCCTAATAACCTAACAGGTCCGACTTTTCTAGGAGAGTCTAATAACCCATCTTGTATAAGTTATGACACTTGTGACCCTTGTAAATACAAATGACGACACTTCCGTACAGAGTAATAATAACCTCTATGTAGGGATACAATATACATATATGAAATACATTCCGAAGTTACATATACATCAACAATTCATTGTGGTGAAAATTCCATTTTAGCAAGGAGTAACTGCGCATAAGTTTCATTGTAAATGTTTTACTTTTTATGTCCAAACAAGAAATGTTCTAAGATAAAGTTTATCTAAGTGATCGGAAAGTTAAGGATTAACATGCAGTAAAAAGGATTTGCGAAGTTATTGAGAAATCCACGAAGTAAAGAATTTGTGCGAAGTTCAACTGCGTAGTGAAAAGTCGAAATGCATAATTAATCTCCACGCAGTTAAAGTTAATTTCCACGTAGATGATTTGTGAAGTATAAGTTAGAAGTTGCAAAGTCCTAAAGCAAAGAAAAATAAAAGTTGATTTATTTATTGCGCAGTTCATTCTTTGACTACGCGGTGTGGCTCTTCCCTTGATCTGGTATCAGAGTGAGGTTTACGGAGAGTAGAAATTGTATTTTCGAAAAGGGGAAAAGCCGTTAAGAATGGATTCCACTTCTGGTAATTTGCAAACTCCAATCTTTTTAGGAACAAATTATGAATATTGGTCTCTAACTATGAAAGCTTTGTTTAGAGGTCAAAATGTATGGGAAATTGTCTAGCATGGCTATGTAGAACCAATAGGTATGGAAGCATACAACAATCTCACACAAGCTGAGAAGGATGTTCTAAAGAAACTGAGGAAGAAAGATGGAAATGCACTATTTTACAAACATCAAGCAACACATGAATCCATACTCCCAAGAGTAGCAGCAACGACCTCAGGTAAGGAAGCGTGGGACACACTGGAAACTTCCTATCAAGGCTTGAACAAGGTAAAAACTACGAAACTACAAATCCTTAGAAGAGATTTTGAATCTCTGTCAATAAAAAAAACAGAGTCAGTAGAATCATTCTATACTCATGTTATTGGTCTGGTTAGTCAAATAAAGTCTCATGGAGAAAATCTAGGTGACCAAAGGGTTGTTGAAAAAGTTCTTAGAGTTCTTCCAAAGAAATTTTAATCTTTAGTTGTGACCCTAGAAGAAAACAAAGATCTGTCCCAATTTACTATTGATGTGTTACAAGCCTCATTAATCAATCCTGAACATAGAATCAACAGTTTAGATACATCACTGGAAGGTGCACTCATAGCACAGTCATCCATAAGTCGTGGAAGAGGCAGAGGAAGATCAAACTCTAGAGGCAGAGGACGAAGTTCTTTCAGAGGAGGTCGCAACAGCAGCCCTGCACATGTCACTGGTAGAGGTCAGAATCAGATCCCCAGTCAGCAAAGTGGACAAAGGTACGATAAATAAAAAAATTCAATGTCATTACTTTAAGAAATATGGACACTTCACATATGAATGCAAGAAGAAGCAGTATGACCAAGGAAATCAAGGCCAAACACAGTCAAGCAACAACAGCACTCCGAAAAACTCACTGTTCTTAGCATGTGCATCTCCATTTGAATGCAATGTTGTCCAAGAAAACCCAAATGACATATGGTATTTAGACTCAGGTTGTAGCAATCACATGAGTGGTAATTTAAATCTATTTTCTAGTCTAGATAAATCAGTTCAAACTATGTCACACTTGGAAATAATATTCAAGTCACTATTTTGGGTAAGGGTACTATTGATATTCTAACCAAATAGGGGGAGCATAAATTTATGCATAATGTTTATTATGTTCAAGGTCTGAAGAATAATTTGATGAGCATTGGACAGCTGATGGAAAAAGGTTACAGAGTTCACATGATAGGAAAGCATTGTGTGATCAAAGACATATATCCAAGCAATCAGTTAATTACCCATGTGCAGATGACAAGCAATCACTTGTTTCCTTTGAGGATAAGACCAATCATAAAAGGAAAAACAACCCAATTTGTTCATGGAAGTCAGAATGAAAATTCTGGAACTGCATTCAAAGCAGAAAGTAAAGAAGTGGACATTCACTGCGACAAGGAAGACAAAGACAACAAAGAAATGCAAGCATCATTTCAGACAGAAATAAAGGATGAATCCCGATTATGGCACTTCATATTTGGACATCTAAATTTTGGTGGGCTGAAACTACTGCACATGAAGGTCATGGTGAAAGGATTGCCATTTATTGAAAAACCAGAGAGAATTTGTGAAGGCTGTATTTTTGGAAAACAACACAGAGAGACTTTTCCAGTCAAAAAGTCATACAAAGCTCGCACATCACTTGAAATTTTGCACTATGATATTTATGGACCGATGTAAACACCGTCCATGCGAGGATGCACTTATCTTCTCACATTTATTGATGATTTCACAAGAAAAACCTAGGTATGTTTTCTTAAACACAAATTTGATGCATTTGGTTCTTTTTAGCAGTTCAAGGCACTTATGGAGAAGCAAAGTGGTTACAACATCAAGATCTTAAGAACAAACAGAGGTGGCGAGTAAGTTTCAAATGATTTCTTAATTTTTTGCAAAAATCATGGCATATAGGAGCAATTCACTAGGCGGTATACACCGCATCATAATGGTATCTCAAAGAGAAAGAACAGAACCATTATGGAGATGGCACATAGTACGTTGGAAGCCATGCATCTATCAAATGAATACTGGGCTGAAGTAGTGGCAACTGCTGTATACATCATGAATCGATGTCCGAAAAAGAGTGTGAAGAACAAAGTTCCACAAGAAGCATGGACAAGTATGAAACAGAGTGTTTCACATTTAAAATTTTTTGGTTGTGTAGCATACGCACATGTTCTGGATCAACTAAGAAGGAAATTAGACAATAAAAGACATAAATTCATTTTTATTGTGTATTTTGAAGACACAAAAGCATACAAGTTGTATGATCCTGTTGCAAGAAAAGTTATTATCAGTCGAGATGTTCAGTTTGTAGAAAATGAAGCATGGGATGGAACTGTAGAGAAGAATGTTAAAATCGTGTCACATGTTGAACATAATGACATCGCAGAAGATGTGGTTGAGACTCCGTATGTGAATCAGAATGTCGCAGTTCCATCTACTCCCAGAACAACGCAACATTTTTCAGCACAAGGAACTCCGACACAAGTCGCAGTTCAAGCAACTCCGACAAGTTGTGTTGGAGAAAACTCACTATGGCTTGGGGTAGACAACAACAGATAGCTGACTACCAGAAATTGACTCAATTCTCAGTACTATGCTATATAAATGACAATGCTAAGATAATGAAGAATATAACCAACCTCGATCCAAACGTTTGATGTAGATCCCCATTAGAGCTTTTTCAATCTATGTACTGGAATCTGCAAATTAGTCTTGACAGCCAATATACAACAAGTACATATAATATATAAACGGCATTAACATCATCAATAGCAATGGCCCATGATATTACAAGTGAATGCAACCCAATGTAATATAAACAACATTTATGGACGAGAATATGAGTATTTCTATTAATAAACAAGAAGTACAATGTGATACGACCTCTTGCCGGCAACCAATCTGAACCAAGATCTGGGTCAATCCACTTGCGCCTCCGCCACTTCAATCCTCCATGAATGGAAAACTCAAACTATGATAGGAGTTTGGAAGGTGAACATAAAGGGTTCACAACTACAAGGATCAATGAGTGTAGACTCAAGATAGGGAAAAAATCCACTAGAGTTCTCTTGCACTTCTTTCTCCTCCCGTCCATAAGCCATATGTGCTCAATATATAGTCCTATCAAAGGTAGGTGAAAGGACACATAGAGACGTTTCAGGGCAAATGGAGGGCCAAAGGTCACCCTATGACCGCTTTTTGGGAGTAAAAAGTAATAAACTAGTGATTTTTACCATTTTACATGCTACCCACAGGCTATAGTGATGCAACTCGTGGGTACGCCCACTATAATGATGCAGCTAGCGGGTAGGAGAAAAAATAAGGAAAAATAGTGTCTAAAGGATATAAAGTGGATCTGAGTCAGTGAAATGGATCCTACATGCCAAAGACTGCTGATGCTCACAAGGTGGAAAATTACATTGTAACAGATGCCCCCTAATGTGTGAGGTCAGAGAATAATGGCACGATGGCTGAAATACATTATAAAAAGATCTCAGAAGTGGAGTGATGGAGACACAAGTGGAAAGAGAAGCTCACTCGCCATAATAAAATAGTATCCTTGAATACATGTCAGTAGTACAACAATCTGATACAATGGTCATGAATAGGCAGTACATAGTGAATACATGTCATAACTGATCATATCCATGATCCCTCTACAGTAAGATATGGTCTCCTGCTAAAAAGGAAACAACTGGTGAAAACTAGAGGTACAAACTGTTGATATCTGAGAGGTGATATCTCAGATGTAAAGTTATAGTCATAAGTAGCATACTGAATGCCACTATCACCTGGGGTCTTCTACACAAGTCTTCGATGGTGCAAGTCCCATCAAGTGAATAAAGGATTGAGGTCAAACCTGATGTGACATTGTTTGATTATCGGTCAATGATGTATATTGTCAACAAACACGAGATAACCCACCAATAATGAAAATGGGCATCAAGGCACAGAGCACAGTCATCGGAGTGTGAATAGATGAGTTGAAGTCGAACACTAGGATGAATCGATCGATCAGGGGACATTGATGAATTCCAAACACTCTCGATCGCGAGAGAACCCGCCACTAATGACTGCAAGCCTCAAGTTCCATAATAAATTGGTTGAAGTCGACGGAACGAGACTCACTAGAAGGAGGGAATTAAGGCATCCCCCATCAACCAGCACGAGGTAATAGCTACACTGAAAGATTTGGAAGAACTTAGGTGAAACGGACTGACTCAATAAGGATGGCCGACATGCAATAGTCAAGAGATATGAGGAGTGGTCAACTCTGGTTTCAGGACTTCCTTTGAAAAAGAGCGTGAGCAGATGTATAGAATCAGGCATCATAGACTCAATATAAACTATGCAATGCAGGAGGCATCACAATGGGCTCCATAATGACTATAAGCTTAATCAGTCGGTGGAGTAAACTGAGAAACAAGCATAGCTCCTAAGGTCCAACTATAGTCCCGACTCATAATATATGGAGTGGAATGAATGCTCTGTTCAAAGGCGACACAACAGCTGCCAACTAGAAGTAGTAACCATAATCTCGTCCGGCTTTTTGGAATATTTGATTTTTTGGTCTTTTTCATATTTGGGAAAGCTTGAAAAAGAATAAAATTGCTTATAATACAACAAGTGAGGGAACGAGTGTCAAATAGCGAGCAGACTAGTCCCAAGTAGTGGAACATACCTATGATCAATGCAAGGAAGCGTATACAGGATGTGGACACTCGAGGGGGTTGTTCCCTCAGGGTCAAAAGGTCATCAAATTGTGAAGGATAAATGGAAGCTCTACAGGGCTCGACAGGGGACAGTGCTTAGGCACCAGGCTAATAATTGAGTAAGCAGGAGTCGGCACAAGGCTCAAGCAACAAGCAGGATGATGCAACGCAATCACAACTTGATATAAATGGGGGAGTCCTTATGGGAGATGGCCAGCATAAGACAAAGTAGAGTATGAGTCTTTATTGCAATGTCATGGCGTAACTACGAAGGACTCCCAATCCTGAGGACAAACAACAGCATGGGCACCGGAATGCAAAAAGGGGTTCTATCTAGGGTACCCATGTTCAGAAAGGCCCTACCACCACATAATGACACTTCTATAACAGTGTGAAGGTTTCGTGTCAGTTACGAAGTGGGGTCGCACCCAGGGTTTATGAAAGTGGTCAACAGGTCAAATGCGTTGCATGTGAAAATGGCATCTAACCTATATGCCAGGTGTGAAATGTACCTGCCGTAGGTGTGAAACGGTCGGAAGCAACTTTTGCCGAAGAAAACTGGTAAAAAAAGCTACTCCATGACATCGTATTAGTCCAAAACAACATATAATGGCAAAAACTATAGACAAGTGGGTCTAGAGAATTATAAATAGTAAGAAAAATTTACAAATTACAATTCATTTTTACTATTCACCCATTTGGAGTTTTGTGGTTAGTTTTTACCTCAAAGTTCAGCTGCTGATTCCGGGAGCTACAGGCATCCGATCATCGAACCGTTAGGAGCAGGTTGGTAATCTCATCCCCACCTTCCGTTTCAATGCTTTTATTTCAAATTTCAGTTGTTGGATTTTTAATTTGTCCAAGCCCTAAATGGTTTTAGCGCTACCCACAGGCTACTACTATGCGGGTCGCGGGTAGGGTGCCATACTGACAATCAACACATAGGTTGACCGCGGGTACCCGCCACTGTATGCAAATTTTCTCGCGAGTACGGCCGTGAAGTTGATTTTGCAAATGAAAATGACTAAAATATTTGGTTTTTCTCACTCCAGGATGGTTCTAGAGTGGAGGGAGAGGGAACATGACCAAGTAGATGAGGCCGTCCGCAACGATGTGCAAGCGCAACAAGCATTACAAGCATGTGGGTTGTATAAATTTTGGAGTGTAGGGGGTTTAAGGGCCGAAAACCTACTACTCCGCCACTTGATAGATTATTGGGATGTTGATGCACAGAACTTCAATCTCAACAGGAAAATCCTTACACTGGAAGTGGAAGACATCTACTTCATTACCTGTTTGTCCCGTCGAGGTGATGTGGCAAGTCTTCAGTCTCGTACTATGGGTGGTGGGATAATTTTCCTTGATTATATAGCGCGGTATCTGAGTATGAATATTATTGTGGCTACCTTAGTGCAGATAACTGGTTCAAAATATCTGCACCAGTCATCTAGGCCAGTGATGTTATATGCGTCACAGAGTATGCAGCCTATAGTATTTGATTGGTGTACCATGCTACTGGGGTCTATGAAGACCCAATTGACAGAATGCAAAGAAGGGAGGGAAAAAAACTTCGGGTATGGCAGTATCTTGTGCAGCTTCTTATTTGAGAGAGTTTCGGGGCTTAGTCCGAGGGTTGAAGTCCCTCCTCATAGTCTCCACGATCTAGCCCTGACCCGATGGGCCGAGATCTTGACACGACAAGGTGGTGGCCATTTGGAATCACCATATACTCAGGAGTTTTTCCACTAGTGGGACTGAAGGGTCATTGCTATAAAGGACTATCCTTATGTAGGGATAGACTTCTGCCAGGATCGGGACATGCCGCTCCTACCGGATGCAGTGTTCGGAGACATTGGTGAGTACTCTTTTTAGGTTTTTTGTGATTAAATTTTTATGGATTTTTTATTATAAATGTAAATGCAAAAATCTTTTTTGGGGTAGTTTCATATGTTAATATTTTACTGTTTGCTCGCAGACAAGGGCCCAGTGAGACTCGATGGCTTCCGGAGACATCGTCGCCGGGGTAGGGGTGATGAGGCAGGAGGTGCCGCAGCAGAGCGCACTCTACAGACCTTGCGGCGCAACCTATCACGGATGGTTTCCAGGGTACCACAGATAGAGGTAGCACGACTACCTGAGGATATGCAGCGTCATGTAGTGGAAGTTCCGACTAGCTGGGTGCGGCTATTGCAGCGGGTAGCCAATGCAGTTCAGTATTTCTATGAGACACATCCTGTCAGGACGACAGTTAGGCCTCCTCGGAGGCAGTAGATATCTTAGGATCTCATTTTTTTATTGATATGTGTATTTTTGAGAGCTATGGGCTCCACTTTTGTATCATGACACTATCATTTTGGACATATTATTTATAAAAAACTTTGGTTCTCCGGTGTTATTATATGTGTGTATGTACAAATGCGTAAATGTTTTATTTTATTTGTGTGCTTCATTGTGAATGTGAAAAATGCCAATCTAATACATAGTTAGCGTATGCATCAGATATATGATTAACACTTCTTGGAATATGAATGTATGTAATTGAAACAAAATGTCGTTCCAAGAGTCTTACCCATAGGAATTTCTGTAGTAACGTAGGATATCGCACACGGTGCTGCCCATTCAGCTGAGACACAACTAGTTGTGAATCCAGGTGGACTTCTAAAGACTGGATACCATGTGAAATAGCATCCTGAAGTAGCTCAATGAAGGCACTATACTCAGCCATATTGTTAGATGTAGGACCGATACAAGCACCTCCTGAGGACACAACTAGGTGGTCAAGTGAGAAAATAACCCAGGCAGCAGAAGCAAGTTGTTGCGTATGACGGCTAGCACCATCCATGAATCCTAATAATGTAGAAAACTCTGTTGACATCTGTCAATCAAATGGAAGCTAATCAGCAGACCTGAAAACCAAAAGAAAGCTAAACTATGTACAGAAGTAACTATACAGTAGTGTACAAAAGTATTATCCTAAACCAGAGGTTCAAGTGTAATACCGCTTGAGGTAGATCCCATTTCTAGACTCCTTCAAGACAATCCCCTCATAGTATTCTAATTCATAGGCTCCTTTTTCGAGGACACGCCTCACGATGTAAGGACCGTGCCACATGGGGTTGAACTTTACTACCCCCAGGGGTTCTTTGGCTTGGTCGTATAAGAGGACCAAGTCACCTTTAGCATATTGTCGTATAAGAGGACCAGGTCACCTTCAACATATTTCCGGGGACGGACAGACCTATCAGACTGAACCTTAACACGATGTTTGTTGGCATCTATAGCCACGGCGGCATCCCGACGTTGCTCGTCAAGCTGCTCAAGGTGGATTAAACATTGCTCAAGACCTATTGTATCAGGGAGGAGCTCTATGGCCAGTTTAAGCGAAGCGATTTTGCATTCAATAGATGAAAGTGACTCCACACCGTGAACTAGCTGAAACGGTGAGAACCCGGTGACAGTCTTAACCGCAGTTCGATACGCCCACAAAGCAGGATGTGCCAGTTGTTCTTTCTTTGTTGGATGGTACGATGGAGAATGGTCTTCAAAGACTTATTAACTGCTTCAACTTGACCATTCGCTTGGGGATAATAAGAAGATGAGTGTTCTTAACGAAACCCAAGCTTGAGAGACAAATCCTCCATCATCTTGTTTTGAAAGTGACTGCCATGGTCAATGACAATCTCTTTCGGAATACCGAACCGAGTGATAATTTGATTGAACACGAAATGGGTTGCTGTAGCACCATCATCTTTTACGGTAGGCATGGCCTTATCCCATTTGGAAAAGTAGTCCACAGCCACTATAATATGGTGATGCCCCCCAGCTAAAACTGGTTTGCAATCCATGAAATCCACTGCCCACTTGGTGAAGGGACCGACGGTGACGACTGGATGAAGGGGCACTGGATGCGAGCATATATTCCGAGAAAACACCTGGCAAGGGTGGCATCTCTTCACAGCTTTAATACAATCTTTAAAGATTGAAGGCCAAAAGTAACCAGCTCGCATAATACGTTGGGTTGTAGCAAGCCTAGATAAGTGACCGCCACACACCCCTGCATGGAAATCATTAAGCACCCGCTCTGCTTCTTCGTGAGTTAAGCAACGACGGAGAATAGAGTCCTTCCCTCGGTGATACAAAGTGTCACCGACGATAGTGTAATATTTAGCGTGTTGTTTCACATGTTGTCGCTCATCTCATGAATAATGCAGAGGAAAATTCAAAGTTTGGAGATATATAATGACATCCCCACACCAAGGGTCTTCGGACAAGATAAGGAATAAGTGCTCATCCAAAAAGGAATCTTCAGGAATGACATCCTCATCAAACCTCGGAAGGTCCGACATAAGCTCAGCAAACAACAATGATTTTGTCGAAGCAAAATCGAGATCGAACTCTTGAAGGATCACAATCCATTTATTGTACTTCCCCCCTATAAGGCCTCATGATAGCATGAACTGAAACGGATTGATATGTACTACATTTGTGGTTGTTCTAAGCAAAATGGAATTTCGTAACCGCTGGACTGAATGAACAGTCACAAGTGCTAAATTTTCCACATGAGTATATCTTAGCTCAGCATCTACTAGATTTTGACTAAGGTAATAGATGACATGCTCGATAAGCATGTCGTCAATCTGAACCAAGACCATGCCAATCATCTCTTGAGACGCGGCCACATAAAGGATAAAATCTCATGCGAAGTCTAGCGGATTAAGCACAGGGGCCCATACCAAAGCTTTCTTAAGGGCATCGAAAGATTGCTGGGCTCGTTTATCCCAAATAAAGGGTGTGTCTTTCTTCAATAAGCGCGAGAAACCTTTGGTAATATTAGCATAATTGACTATGAAATGACGTAGAAAAGTGGCTCTACCTTGGAGGCTCTGAAGTTTTAACAAGTTGCACGGAGGAGGCAACTGAAGTATTGCCTCAACTTTAAGAGGATCGACTCTAATACCCTCTTTCGAAACTATGAAGCCCAGAAGGAGACCCGTCCTTACAACAAAGATGCATTCGTTGGGTTTGAATCGAATCTTGTAGCATATACATCATTCGAGAATCATGCGGTGGTGCTTGGGGTGGTCTATTCTTTTGGTAGAACGGCCGGCAAGATCATCCAAGAAAACCTCCATAATCTTTTTAAGATCGTGAAAGGCATAGGTCATTGCACGCTGAAACGTAGCTCTGGCGTTTTTAAGGCTGAAGGGAATTTTTCGATATGCAAATTTTCCCTAAGGACAAATGAAGGTTGTCTTATGTTGGTCCTCGGATTTGATTTGAATATGGTTGTATCCCGAAAAGCCGTCCATGAAGGAAAAAATCTCACTTCCCTCACAAGCATTGAAGATTTGATCGATGAATGGTGTGGGGAAGTTTTCTTTCGGACATGCATGGTTCAAATCTCTAAAATCAGTGCATACTTGGATCGTTCCCTACTTCTTATCCACAGGAACAGGGTTTGTCACCCAGTCGGTAAGGGGAATGGGGTAGATGAAACCATCTTTGAGCAGTTTCTCCACCTCTGCCTTGATAGTCGCTGCTTTCCTAGAGTTCATAGCACGTAAGCATTGTCAAACCGGTTTAGTGTTGGGGTACGTTCTAATATCATGTTCAACAATGTGGGGGTCTATTCCTGGCATCTCCTCATATGACTAGGAAAAAGCTTCCCAGAGTTCTGTAAAGAATTCGGTGTAAATAGAAACCTCCTCAAGAGTGCAATCGTCACCGATGTAAACATTATCGACCTTTCCAGGAGTATGAGAGATGTTGATCGATGTAGTCGGGAAAATATTAGCCATATTACCCTCTGCAAAAACATCATGCGACCCTAAAAGAGCCACAGGGTGATCAACCATCTCTACTAGAGTCATCCTAAACTCTTCTTGTTCGGGGAGCTCGAGGTTGAGAAGGAAATAAGAGTGATGGTGCATATCCTCCCAAGGCCTTTCACTACCATGCATGACCTCCATAATAGCTTCATCTGAAGGAAAAGTATCATCAAGGCAATCGTGTGAAGTGGACAAGTTGGCTTCACAAACTGGCAGCGTAACGGGATCTTCCTCAACTGTCTGAGAAGAAGAGAGATCCGGCTTTGCAGTGGCTTGTTGAATATGTTGGTAAGCAAGCTCAGCTACAGACAGTGGCATAGACATTCCGACATGCGTAATGTCTCTAGACGTGGAACTCATGGACGGTAAAGTCCATGGATCATTAAAATAGGAGGTCTGGAACGACATATTATACGAAGGAGGAGATGCATCATCGGTAATGGTTCGAATAAAATTCACAGGTGCAGCAAAACCATAAGTTCCCATCAATGAAGGGTACGTACCAACACCCATGTTCCCAGTTGCCGACTGAGAATGAGTAACTTGCAGGACTATGGATCCCGTGGATTCTATGGAAGGGAAATTAACGAAATCCAGCTAATCGATGGTCACAATATTGCCTTGTGAGGAAAGCAAATAACTCTGAATACAGTGGACGCGACAACCCTCATAGTGTACATCCAAATCCGACCCATTAAAATGTTGTAGTCGATGGGCGCATCAACCACCTTGACTTCAATAGGCACAAATTTTCCTCCCAAGCAGAAAACAAGGGAAGGGATAATTCCATGCGGATTAAATGATCGACCGTCGAATGCAATGAGCGTGGTTCTAGACGCAAGTAGAGGAGGAGAGCCGAGAGCTTTCCAACAAGCTAACGACATTACTGAAATAGAAGCACCTTCGTCAACCATCATACGTTTGACAAAATTCTGAAGGAATGCCACCTGGATTTGAAAATCCACGTGGTAAGGTAAGTGAGGTTGGACATCAATAGTGTCGAACTTGATAACACTGGGACTTCCCCCATCTTGAACTCCTAACGCACTCAAAAGGGTATGCTTTTTAGAAGGACAGTCCTGCAGAACTTCAAGATCTGACATGGCACACGGAGTTTGGCCCAAATCTTCCACGATGGAGTAGTTATGGGCGGCTCGAGCATTAGGATTATGCGTAGAGCGCTTAAGAACACCTTTCGGTATCCGTGGCATATTAGAGGGCTTCTCGATATGCAAGGAATTGTCAGGAGGAGGGGGAGGCTCACTCCCCAAATTAGGTTGTGGTGAATCATAATCGCGTTGACGAGTGGCAACACTAACCTCCGATTGAACCATATTCACACATCCATAACCACCAATATTGGAAGAAGACGTTGTTGTCTCAGTAGGTCCATAACCAGTGGTGGGAGCATGCGAAGCCATGTTTTGATGATGAGGAAGGGGATCCTTTAACATAGCTGGGCTTTGTGCCAAATGCTTCGATGCTTCTTCGATTTGAGGACATAAGTGAGTAAGATGGTCTTCCCCACAGAGCTTGTAAGGGAATTTCACCTTACGCCTAGGTTTACTATCCTCACTAGCATTTTCACCTTCCCGAGGAGGGTTGGCATTATCCTTGCGGGGGGTATTGCGATTTCTATTTTTGTTCCCATTGTTTCCACCCTTACGGTTGTTTCTCCCCTTTTTCTTACCACCAGGTCGTTGGTTACATGATTGGTTCGTCGATTGCACACTGTGTACATCAGACAATGGGGTGGAAGTGGACAAGGTGTGAACCTGTCCGGGAGTAGACTAGTTTAGCAAAAATTTTTGCATTTGATTAGCCACCAGATCTACAGGATGAGTGCTTGCGGATCCTACAATGCCATCAACATGCAGTCCAGGAACTGACTGAGGCTCATGACGTGTTCGTGGTGCGTCAGGAATAATGTCATACAAAATGTCAGACTGAGAGTATAATAAGTCTAACTACTAGACTTTCAAGATGGCTTGTTCCTCAGTCACAATGCCGGACATCGAAACATCCTTAGCAATGTATGGGAGTAGCGACTTGAAGAACCATTCCAACAGAAACTCTAGAGGAGGAATGTTTGATTTCACTAACCTCTTCCACCGACGCCACTCTTGAATGTGGTTAGAGATATGTGTGGCCTTATTCTGACGGAAGGTAGACAAAAGTTCAATACCAGTATCATAGCGAACCAGCAACTAGAAATGACCTAAGAAAACCAAAGCGATCTCGTTGAAACCCCTATAAGTGTTTCCAGGCAACTCGATGTACCACTTCGCGGCTGCCCCCGTGAGGGTGCATTGAAATAGTTGCAATCTAACGGAATCATGATTCAATGAGTTGGAGGAGCACCAAAGGTGAAATGTTGTGACATGATCACCTGGATCCTCACCACCTTTCCCCTCAAACTTAGGAATGTCCGAAGGGAGCTTGGTAGGGACCAGAGTCCAACTAGGATCATGACACACCGGATCATTCGTGAGCTTCGAAAGATCTAGAAGATTCAAATGTGTGAGAAACGGGAGCTACAGCTGGAAAGCTTGATTATAAGCTCCCATAAAAGGTTGGTTGAACGGAACCGAATTATAAGGTGGACCAAAAACTTGACCATGAGCATTGAACTGCTCATAATGAGTACCTGATGGTCCATGAGTTGACCATGTCCATAAGGTTGATAACCTCCTCCGACCTGACCCATATGAGAGTAAGTAGGTATATAAGTGTTTTGGGCACCATATTGGGGTGGGTTGTACTAGTGGCCAGCACCGACTGTGTTGTAATAAGGGTTTCCACCATAAGTATGGGGTATATACGTACTATTCGTAGTGGGAACCGAGTTGTAATGACCATAATGGTGAGGTATGTTCCCACCCCTAGCATTAGGATCAGCGTGGGCAGTCGTGTGGTGACCATAAGCATGAGACGTATTCCCAACCCCAACATTGTTACTAGTAGCAGGAATTGTGGCGTTATGACCATGTGGATAGGGTATATTCCCACCTCCTATGTTAGCATTACTATTCGCGGCAGCGGATGTAAAATTATGCGGTATATGTCCACTACTGTGGTTGGGAGAATCCTTAACGTTAGCGAAAGTAGTCCTGGGTTGATGAGTAGCAGCATGTGTATTAGGTGGTGGATGGCGAGTCGTGTTGCGGACAACATTCCTATTAGGTTGGGTAGCCCTAGGAGGCAGTCGTCTTCCAACATTGGCATTGTTTGGAGGAATTCGACCGGTCCCCACACTATGTGTGTGAGTGGACAACGTGGTGCCCCCGGTGAGGGTATTACCCCCAAGGGGTGCAGTGTGGCTAACACCATGGCTAGTGTCAACGTGACCACCAAATGTAGTGGAAGGATCAACTGTGTTATAATTAGGCACACCAAAAGAGAAAGCGATAGGGTTGATCGTAGGACCAATGTCGTCCTGTAACTCTAGCATCCTATGTATATAATTATGTGGAAATGAAGGATCGAATGGGTCGTCCTCGGGTGGATCCAGACCAAACAAATTACGTTGAGTCTTAGGTGGATCAGCCCCCCCCATGCCTCACGAGGAGTAGGGGTGTTTGAAGTGTGTTTGAATCTACCCGATGGAGTCATAGGTATCTCTTCCGTATCAAAATGTGCAGCAGTCATGACATCTAGGATGTAAGTCTCGTAAGAATCCAAAGACTCAGAGGGAGCCCGCCAGTGTCCCCTAGCGACTCAGCATGAAAGCTCGGCGGGTTGTAAACCAGCCAACCAACGGGATCAGCAGAGAGTAGGACTCCATTCCACGATATCTCCTAAGAGAATGTAAAATCAAAACGTCCCCTAAAGGCCAACTATCGATCAAAAACAATAAATCAAAAGCACACACCTAGAGAAACTACAACCAAGAGCAGACAAACAGAGTGGGTAAATGAGCTCGCGACACTAGAGCGTGTATGTCTCGCCTAGGAGAGGCTTAAGACTCCGAAACTATAGCCGAAGGTAACATAATCAGTTATAATGGCCCCCATACTTCACTTCGTGCACAGGGTCAAGTCCCTATACAACGACAACCGTGTTGTCCGACCCCTATCTGAATCAGGACACAAACATCACAACCACTGCAAGTACCCTATGCGATACCTAGGTACGGAAACTATGGTCACCGCAATATAACCAATGCTCAAGGGGAAAGTTGCAGGTGGGATCCGTCGTATAGGCAGGGTAGCTGAGCCCAAAACTCAATGGGGGTTAAATCCCCCAAGAGTCCCCAGATACAAACAAATCCTAGAAATATCTCCCAAATTCAGATGGTATCAGAGGGATATCTCCTCAACCAACCTCTCATGACCTCGTGCTTAACTCTATTTTAAGTATAGCTTCCTGAGAACACCGATGTATACCATGGATTCCTCCACTCCCTGGTCAGACACCTAATGTTTCGTCTAGTAGTCTTGTATTGTTAACTCACAATGATCTATTCCAAGACTCTAAACCTATGCTAGTTGGTGTACCCTATAAACAAAATCGGTCTAATCAATTTTAAGATTAAGTGTTAATTTTAACGGCTCTGGTTACTCAAGGGATATGGTTGTGAAACTAGTGATGTGTATGACTCAATAGTATGCAAAATCGTCAAATCCTAGACTCATATATCCAATAAAAACAATGCCACTAGTATGCAAAATCAAACCAACGGTGTCGAAATAAAAATGAAATCCTTTTATATTTTCGATGCACAATCAGAATCTAAATGAAGGCAGAAAGCACTCAATGCAAGATGCAGTACATAAAAGCAAAACACTTTTTTGTATTTTCTCTTATAAACAAAAGGAAAATGCAAAACTATATGTATGTTTTAATATTTTTCAATATATGGAAATGAAAAATGCAAGCAAAATCCTACTATCTAGTCACTGATATGCCAAGAAGATCACTAAGACAACCCAACAGATGCCAAACAGTAAGACTCAACCAACGGAATGATCTCAAAAGGAAAAAAAAACCAACAAGGCTACATCCAAAGATGGGTAAAAAACCAACAAGGCTCAACCAAGAGAAAATAAGAGTTCTGGTCACAACCAAGGCATGGAACAGTCAAGAAACAGGCCAACGAAGACTTAGGATCATCCAAAGCCAACCCATCAACAACCAAAATTCATAAATCAACCAAAGCTGGAGTTGTACGCTATTGTCAAAGGAATACCTGCGGGTACCCGCAAGCAGTAGAGTAAACAGATGCGGGTGTACGCGGGCAGAGCTAAGCTAGTCCGCGGGTAAGGAAAGGCAAATGGGAAAATAAAGAGTCTAATGGCTCAGAAAAACCAGTTTTCTATAGTGTATCTCAATGGCTAATCAATGACACAGAGCTTCGACAAACAACAACTCTAATTAAGGACTAATGCTCAAAAAATCCCCGAAAATGGATGTATTCCCCAGCGGAGTCGCCATTTCTGTGTTGGAGAAAACTCACTATAGCTTGGGGCAGACCACAACAGACAGCTGACTACCAGAAATTGACTCAATTCTCAGTACTATGATATCTAAATGACAATTCTAAGATAATGAAGAATATAACCAACCTCGATCCAAACGTTTGATGTAGATCCCCGTTGGAGCTTTTTCAATCCATGCACTTGAATCTGCAAATTAGTCTTGACAGCCAATATACAACAAGTACATATAATATATAAATGGCATTAACATCATCAATAGCAATGGCCCATGATATTACAAGTAAATGCAACCCAATGTAATATAAACAACATTTACAACATTAATGGACACAAATATGAGTATTTCTATTAATAAACAAGAAGAAGTACAATGTGATACGAACTCTTGCCGGAAACCAATCTGAACCAAGATCTAGGTCAATCCACTTGCGCCTCCACCACTTCAATCCTCCATGAATAGCAAACTCAAACTATGATAGGAGTTTGGAAGGTGAACATAAAGGGTTCACAACTACAAGGATCAATGAGTATAGACTCAAGATAGGGAAAAAATACACTAGAGTTCTCTTGCGCTTCTTTCTCCTCCCGTCCATAAGCCAAATGTGCTCAATATATAGTCCTCTCAAAGGTAGGTGAAAGGACACATTGATACATTTCGGGGCAAATGGAGGGCCAAAGTTCACCCTATGACCGCTTTTTGGGAGTAGAAAGTAATAAACTAGTGATTTTTACCATTTTACATGCTACCCGCGGGCTATAGTGATGCAACTCACAGGTACGCCCACTGTAATGATGCAGCTAGCAGGTAGGAGAAAAAATAAGGGAAAATAGTGTCTGAAGGATATAAAGTGGATCTGAGTCAGTGAAATGGATCCTGCAGGCCAAAGACTGCTGATGCTCACAAGGTGGAAAATTATGTTGTAACACAAGCACACCAAGTGTGCAGCAAACTCCATCAAGCAGTTGCGCAGTTCGACACCAGCAACTCTGACAAGGACAAGAACTCTGCGTGAGATATATGAGACTGGTACACCTAATTCATTCTCTGTTTTTGCATTATTTTCTCAAGTTAATGATCCTCTAACATTTGAAGAAGCTGTTGAAGATAAAGTTTGGGCACAAGCCATGGATGAAGAAATAGAATGCATTGAGAAGAATCAAACATGGGAAATAGTTGATGTTCCTAAGGACAAGGATGTGATAAGCGTGAAATGGATTTATAATACCAAGCAAGATGTTGATGGAAATGTGTAGAAGCACAAGGCAATATTGGTAGCAAGAGGATTCACACAGCAGCCTGGCATAGACTTCAATGAAACCCTTGCTCATGTAGCACGAATGGACACTATCAGGACAATTTTGGCCATTGCAGCTCATAAGGCATGGCCTGTTTACCAAATGGATTTTAAGTCTGCATTTTTAAATGGTTATTTGGAGGAGGAAGTATATGTGGAGCAGCCACAAGGATACGAAGCTCAGGACAAGGACACAAAGTATACAAGCTAAAAAGGGCACTGTATGGTTTGAAGCAAGCTCCTAGAGCTTGGTACAGTCGCATTGACTCTTACCTCACTCAGAATGGATTTCACAAAAGTGAATGTGAGCCAACGATGTACACAAAAATCAACCAGCAAGGTAATATGCTAATTGTCTGCCTTTATGTAGATGATTTAATATTTACTGATGATTTTAGCATAGAAGAATTTAGGTCAGTCATGGAAAGTGAATTCAAAATGACTAACTTGGGGATTATGAAGTATTTTATGGGCATTGAAGTCCAACAGATTGAAAAGGGTATTTGTATATCTCAGTCAAGGTATGCAAGTGATGTCTTGAACATATTTAAGATGTTAAATTGCAAGATGGCTCCAACACCAGTGATAACAAGGTTGAAATTGAGAAAGGATGATGATGGATCCAATGTAGATCCTACGTTGTTTAAAAGGCTTGTTGGCAGCCTTATGTATCTTACAACAACAAGGCCAAACATTATGTATGGAGTCTGTTTAATCTCAATATTCATGGAGTCACCAAAAGAATCGCATTGTCAAGCAGGTAAAAGAATTCTGAGGTATGTAAGTGGAACAAAAGACTTTGGTATTTTGTATTCAACCTCAGAAAATTTCAAACACATTGGATACATTGAGAGTGACAATGGAAGCAACATAGATGACAGAAAAAGCACATATGGGAATACATTTCATGTAGGAATAGGTGTTGTATCATGGGCTCCAAAGAAATAGCCCATAGTAACTCTTTCTTCAGCAGAAGCAGAGTATGCCGCAGCTACAAGCGCTGCATGTCAGGCCGTTTGGATGCAGAGGATGTTAAGTGATCTGTTGCAAAACCAGCAAGAACCACAATCATTTGCTACGACAACAATTCAGATATCACACTGTCAAAGAATCATGTGTTCCATAAGAGAACCAAGCACATCGACACAAGGTATCATTTTATCAGAGAATTGATAAACAAAAAAGAAATATGTTTAGAATTTTGCAGGTCTAAAGATCAGGTAGTAGACATCTTTACCAAACCATTGGCAAAGGACCCATTCCAATATCTGCAAAGTTGTTTGGGAGTGACAAGTTCTGTGCAGTGAACTTCGTCATACACAAAGCATGTTTCAACTCTGAAACATTTTGTAAAATTTTATTTTTGTTTAATGATCCCCATCCGCTCATTATTAAGGGGGAGTGTTGGAAAAATGTAATTAAGAGATGATAGCATATCAAATCTAAGTCGGCTCTATCACTCACCCTGTCAGTCTTTTTGTGTCAGTGCGCAGAGTATGCAATGTCACACAGTTAGTCAATTTGTAGCCAATCCGGCTCACACCAAGTTAGTATTTATGTAACCTCTTAGTATTATGCATATCAAGAATTCTTAGGTAGAAATTTATTACAGTCTTAAATGTATCAGATTAGCTTCGAGGTGAATCGATCTTAAGTCGGTGGTCATATAATTCCTATATAAGGATGAATATAATTGAAACTTAGAGAGAGATGTGTAAGAAGAGTGAAAGGAGGAGAAGCTCATCCCGTGAAGTGTATGAAGAGACCAAGCTCTGTAAGAAGTGAGAAATCAATGTAAATCTCATCTCCATGTATTAAGGCAAGTTGTGCAGTTTAATATGGTAATATATACAAGTTTACAGTTTTATGTTTCATTCTCAAGAATGTTGAATATTCCATGTCGCATATCTTCTCCATATTTACTTGCATGAATGTTGTTTACATTTACTGTGTATAAAAGAAATCAAGATTTCCAAATAGTTCACTGTGGTGAAAGTTCCATTTTAACGAGTAACTGTGCATAAGTTTCATTGTAAATGTTTTACTTTTTATGTCCAAAGAATAAATCTTTTCAGATAAAGTTTATTTAAGTGATCGTGAAGTTAAGGAGTAACGCGTAGTAAAAAGGATTTGTGAATTTATTGAGAAATCCGCGAACTAAAGAATTTGTGCGAAGTTAACTGTGCACATGCGAAGTTCAACTACGCAGTGAAAATTCAAAATGCGCAGTTAATCTCCGCGCACTTAAAGTTAATTTCCGTGCAGATAATTTGTGAAGTAAAAGTTAGAAGTTGCAAAGTGCTAAAGCAAAGAAAAATAAAAGTTGATCTATTTATTGCACAGTTCATTCTTTGGCTGTGCGGTGTGGCTCTTCCCTTGATTGCTCTCACGCAGATCAAAGATTTATATATAATTGCAGATATATCTTCTCCTTTATGTCTATGTCCTCCTTCACACCTACACACAGCAATAAATATCAATTGTGGCCCAATCCCAACCTTTCAGATCAAATAGATAGTGAAGGAACTCCTTTCTCCTTCTGTACAAGGTCTCATCTTCCACTGGAAATCAGAAACAAGCCACAATTATAAGATCGTAATAGGCATCGACTTTCTTTATTTATCATGCACAGGCCCTCCAGCTTATGCACAACCGCTCTAACTGATCTACACATCGTCATGCAGAAACAACCTCACTATGGCTCTCCTCTACTTAGCTCGGATCTCCAACGCTAGCTCTGATACCACTTATTAGGTAGTGGAAGACCACATACAAATCTATAGCATAAACAAGAAATCACAATCATCATCACATATGACACATAGATTTACTAGTAAAACTCCTCAAAGGGGAACATCCACAAGACAATGGCAACAACATTCTATTCCTCAACCAATAGGAGATTAGAACTAATAGGAGATTACGACTAGCATCCCAGGAGAGGGCTAGAAGTCCCTTGCTCTTATCCACAGTTACATGAAACTAATACATTAATTGTTTAATCCTATCTTTGTTGAGTTGTTTCAACATGGGATAATAAATATGCCAAGAAGTTTCTTGCTATTAAGTTACATGAAACTAATACATTAATTCTTTAATCCTATCTTTGTTGAGTTGTTTCAACAGGAGATAATAAATATTCCACAAATCATGGTAAGGCAAAATTGCCTTATCCCCAAATAAATTTTCAAAACTGCCTTATCCCAAAATTAATTGTCACCTATTCTCAGCCGGATTTGTTTCATATTTAAATATTATTATTATCTCCTTAAATATCTCCATCGTTACCTTTGAAGATCTCTATCATTACCTGAGTGTGTAGGGTCTCCTCTAGCAACAATGGGATTTGTTTGATATGTAGGTAGGTCTTTGGTTATGTTAATTGTTTCATTAAATTGTTTTTTATTTGGATTAGTAATAGATTATGAAGTTTTTTACCTTTACATTTTTCATTATTTTTCTTTTTTTATCAATATATATGTTTCTTCATTGTTTTTAGTCTCTATTTTTTCTTTTTTTTTGTTGAATTAAATTTGGTCAATTATTATGTCTAATTTTTTTTTGTTAATTCTTGATTTCCTTGTTGGTATTTATTTCTTTATCTTTTCTTACACTTCCCTTATGTCGCATGTGTGAACAAATAAAAAGGTTAGTTGACTATGAAGAAGTTAATAAGTCCCTTAAAATATGTGAATACAATTGAACAATAAAATAAGTGTACAAATAGACATGGGTGCCAAGGATGCCAATAAAGAACAAGTTTAAAAGAATAAAAATCATGTTATAGTAGGTCTACTCAATATAACAATGTAAATGAACAAATTACCAAAGAAGAAGAGAGGATGATCCAGAATTTAAAATATTCCAAAACACTAACTCAAGAATAATTATAATTATGAATACCACTACATAATAATTAGGTTGGATTCAAAATTGTTCATAACCAAAAAAAATTGCTTAACTTCACTAAAATAACAAAGTATTTTGATTTCCCAAAAAATTTCCAAACCAACATTTTATATGGAAAAAAACAAGACTTATACCCAAACCTTACAAAAGTTGTTAAATATAATTAGAGTATTCTATTTAGTTGGAATATCACCAATCAATCGAAGGCATCTTAGTGCTTCAATTAGTACTCCAAGAAGGAATCCTCTACTTAACAAAACTTAAATAAATGCAAATTTGACAATGCATACACCTTCACCTAAGAGATTTAAAATTAAACCCACGGGACAAATCCACTCAAACATGAGAGTTGAGGTTTTATTAGATTGAACTTCATATGGGGCAAAAGTTAGGAGTTTAAGCTTTGTTAGGTCAACCCTAATGTATGGTGGACACTCGAAATAATTTGTTTCATGCGAATACAAATGCTCGTATATCTAGAAAAACAAATAGGAAGAATAAAGTCAGCTCTTCATATCATTTTTTCATAATAATAGCTTCACTCCACGTGGACTTTCATGAATGAAATCTAAACATTGTAGGTTGAGATACTAATTCTACGTCAAATTAATGATCTAACAATCTAATAACCATATAGCAAGTCAGCAAATGTCTCGGTTCAAATCTTCCAGGGCCTTTGTTTTGGACAATCTTATAAAACAGACAAACGGGGATGACAGCAAAAACCATTCTCATATTATTGATTGGTTTGCCATCACGTGAACACAGTAGGGACCATTAGACATGGCAATATTTTAAATGTAATTTAGAAAAGTTGAAATAAATAATTATTACATCGCTAGGTGTTTATATCTTAGAATTTTGAGTGGAATAGAATCAATGCTTTTCTTAGGTTGCACGAGGATGAGATAAGTGTACTATGGAGATTAATTTTATGGCACTTAAGATATCCAATGAATCGTTGTGGGACCGTGTCATAACTCTGGGGTTTTTTATTGTACGAAACATACAATCATGTATGATGGACTCAATATCAATATGAAATGGGGCATGTGCAAGCTAATGAGGGTCACTTTTGGTGCGTTAGATGCAATAAAAAACTGAAAAATCAGGCATCCCTCAACTTACTTGGTGTTTTTGAGATACTTACACAAGATATCTTGCCTCGAGTAAAAAAGATGAAATGTAGGAAATTGACTCACGTTTGCGAATATATAAGTTTTAAGTATTGAAAATTTACATAACTATGTCAAATTTCATTTTTTCTAACAATCATTTTTTATTTTTTTGGCAACTGATAAGGTATATGTTTTTGTGGGTGCAGCCCTTCAGTGCCTAAATGATGGTTTCGGAATACAAAAAATTGTAGACATGTATAGAACCCATAGCACTGGTGCAGCACTATTTTTCAAAAATTAAATATTTTATTTTTTTATTTTTTTAATTATGTAAGTGATCAAACCTCGAGAATGATACGTCAAATGTGGGTGCAGCCTTTGAAGGTCTTAATGAAGTTATTTCGACTTGGATTTTTTATAGCATGTAGAGGTCGATGTCTACTAGTGCAGCATACAATTTGTTTTTAAATGGTTGTGAAATGAAAAGGTTATGGAATAAACACTAACAACATGTGTTTTGACTTAAGGAGTGATGGCACAAGAAAATTAGGAAACAAATAGAACATATCAATATTTTGTTTTAAAATTACATATTTGGAATCTGCATAAAAAAATACTATCTATGCCTAAAATTTCATCAATAATGGTCATGTATGTCATCCTGTAGAGAGTGGTGAAAAACATACATCTTGAGAAAAATGGTGGAAATGCCTAATTAGCTATGGTTTAGTAATTTCCATAGCACATGTTTGGTAAGTCTGAACCAACCACATAGGACTGTGGTTGACACGCGGGTGCGGGAAGAGGGGGTGATTAGGTGCTCTGGAACGCGCACGCGTTCTATTTAAATTCAAATATTTTGATTGGCGTGCGTTTTGTATATGAAAAACATGTGCGCGTTATGTACATCCAAAACGCACACGCGTTATGTACATGCAAAACGCGTGCACATTATGTACATTCAAAATGTGCGCGCATTATGTACATACAAAATGCACGTGCATTATTAAATTCAAAATTTATGCTTTTAAGTGTTGAATAGATTTATATACCCACCACTCCCTAACCCCTCCGCTCCCTCTCCCTAATCCCCACCACTCTTAAACCACCCTCCCTCTATCTCTATCATAATCCTATCACTGCTAACTCATGCTCACTCTCTCCCCTCCTACACCTAACCCTTGCTAACCCCCCCTCTCTCTATCTCTTATGTACTCCTCTACCAACCCCTATCCCCCACCCCTCTCTCTCTTCTAACCCTGTGACACCCTCCTCCCTCTCTATCTCTCTATAGCCCCTTAACCCGCCCCACCACACCCACACCTAACCACCTCCCCTCTCTTATTGTCTCTCCTATTGATCCC